>CM053773.1:190688588-190717577 GCA_028658325.1 Potorous gilbertii
GCCTGTCCCTCAGACCTGGAATACATTCCCACCTCCTTTTCGAATCTCTAGCTTTTTTTTTTTTTTAACATCACTAAACATGTATTAAAGCTCATCTGATGTACCTACATCTTTGGAAAACCTTCCCTGATCCTCTTGGGTCTGAGTGCTCCCCTCCTCACATAGTGCTCCCCGTAGCTCACATAGATACTTCTCTGCTTGTGTGTTGGATTGTTTGACTAGAAGGGAAGCTCTTGTATCCCTGGTTGTTAGCACAGTGCCTGATGATAATTATTTGATTGAATTTGGAGGTGGGTTGTGCCTTATCTGACAGATGAGAAAGCTGGGGCTCAGTCCCATTCTGTGCTCTCATTGGATCCTAGGACTCTTACCTCTTTCCAAACACAACTTTAGTTTTACTATGTCTGTATTTTCTACACCCTCGTGAGGAAACCATAGAAAATGACCCAGTGGGTCAGCACTGGAAAGAGATGGGAGAGAGCAGATGCTAGAACTGAACCCTAAGGTATGAGTGGCCATAGGAAAAGGGAAAAAGAACATTAGGGCAATTGAGTTCTTATCCCCAAACTAGAAGATGTGAAGACATGAGTTTGTAACAGATGATGAGTGAAGGTGTAAGAAAGATGAAAAAGAGGAAATCTTTGGGGCAAGGGCCAGGTCCTCTGGACCAATTCCAACAGTTCATTCAGTTCAGCCAAAGCCCAGGAACCATTTCCATGGACGGGCATACTCACCTACCCTGTTGGTCCCGGTCATCCACGGAAGCTCCATGCTGCAGGAGGAGACGGCAGAGCTCTGGATGACACATCTGCGCTGCCAGGATAAGTGGAGTGGCACCTGACTGGGAGGGTGGGTGAGGAAAGAAGGAGAAAGCATGACACGAGATGCTTTGAGGGTAGAGGAGTGCAGGTGGGGGTAAGGGGACTGACTCCAGGTGGGTCGAGGCCCTCCTACTATAGCGTCCCCAACCCCAAAGTGAAGATCAGGAAGAGAAGGACGTTGCCCAGCTCAGGCTGGGTATAAGGCATGCTCACACCTTGTCCAGAGCAAAGGAGAAGGCTCACCCGATCTCGGGGGTTCAGATGGGCTTTGAAGGAGCAAAGCAATTCAGAGCAGGCCAGGCAGCCACCAGCCGCTGTGGGAGGGACAGAAGAGGAAAGGAAGGGAGCCATCAGATAAGGGAGAAGAAGACTCAATCGAGAAAAAGCTTTGGAATCAGAAGACCTAAGTTCTTCCCTGCTTGATAATTAGTGTGAGCCTTTTTTTCCCTTTAAAAGTCTCAGTTTCCCCATTCATAAAAGGAGGAGGTTGTACTAAATGACTTCTGAGATACCCCTCAGCTCTATAACAAGTGCCCTCCTCCTGGCTGAGGGATGAAATACTGAGATGTAATCCTAAAGATGAACCACTATGAAGAGACAATCTCAAGGTCAGGACAAAGACATCACCCAGAGAGAGCTAGGTAGAGTAGTGTAGGGAGTCAGGAAGACCGAAGTTTAAATCCTGCCTTAGTTGTGTTCCCCTGGGTAAGTCACTTAACCTACCCCAGCTTTAGTTTCCTCATTTGTAAAATGGGGATGGTAATAGCACCTACTTCACAGAGTTACTGAGGCTGAAATGATATTATATATGTAAAACACTTTGGACACCTTAAAGTACTATATGATATTAGCTTTCATTATGTATTTATCGTCACATTGACTAGGTGCCTCATAGCACACCCTCCGCATTTATACTTCAAGCATTGGCTATGTCAAAGATGGCAGCCCCAACAGAATCTTCTTCACTCTTTAAAATCTTGTGCCTGGCACCATCAGCCTCTAAATTTACTCATCCTTATATCTGTATATGTGCTTAAGACTTTTCAAAAGCAACTTCATATCCATTTTCTCAGGGGGAGGAAGGGAATGTAGGTAATGGGCCCATTTTGCAGATGAGCAGCCTGCAATGAAACTAGTCTTGTGACATGGAGTGGAGCCTGGGCTCTCAGAGAGTTATTGACCTGGGGCCAGAAGGAACCTTAGAGGTCATCCAGTCCAACTACCCCCACCGTTTGCAAATGAGGAAGCTGAGACTTAGGGGAGCTGTCATTTGCCCAGGGTCACTTAGGCAATATGTGGAAGAACCAGAATTCAAATGCATATCTCGACTCCAAGTTGTCCACTGTTTCAGGTTGCCTCCTCAAAGGTTATGGAAGTAGACTGCCAATTCTGACAGGTTATAATAACACAACAGCAATCAAGCGAGTATTAGGGTGCAGTGCCTACCTTTTGGAAAAGCCTTCAAGGCCATGTGTGTCTCTTGTCTAAGTCAATTTACTAGAATGTGGACAAGTAGATCATTTTTTTTTAATTTTAGCCACAGCATCTCATTAAGCTATCTACCACGGAGAGGGATGACTATAGGCTGTACCCACACTTATCATGTATCTTTCAAAGTGCTGAAGTACAGATGGGGAAACTGAGATCAAGAGAAGGACAGAAACTTGCTCAAATCAGTAGTAGAGCCAAACTAGAATCCAGATCAGTCTAGGACTATTTCTCCAGAAGGTTAAACTATCCTGGCCCTCAAAGTTTCATTCCCAGTGACTCACTGTCACCCATTAATAATATACATTTCTAGAGTGCTTTATAGTTTACAAAGTACTTTCCCCACATAATATTGTAAGTTGTTTTTATTGTATTATCTATTAAACAGCCTCTAAGAAGTACTTTCCCGTGTTTAAATCATAGCAGGCAGAGTTAAGATTCATGTGGCTGGCTTTTCACCGTATTATGGTGCAGATTAAAGCATGACACTTGCTGAATAGGGGGACGCAAGCAAGGAGGCAATGTTGGCTCCAGAGTTTCCTCCTGGAAAAATGCAGTGCCTGAGAGGAGGAAAGGAAGGTCAGGATTCAGTACTCACCTGCATGATGGAGCGCTGTCCAGCCACTGCTGTCCACGGTGTCCACCACACAGGATGCCTAAGGTAGAGGTGAAAAGTGTGGGAGGCCAGACCAGGAAGGGCCGATAGGTTCATGGTAATTCCCTCCCACCTCTTCTCTCAGTGCTCCTAACTCCCTGGTTGGCCCAGAGACTCCTTGCTTCCTTGGGGGACAGCATGAACAGCATGGAGAATCCCTGCTTTAACAAGAGAATGTCAGAGTAGAATACACCTTGGAACATAGAGAGCTGAGAGGGACATTAGAAACTATCTAATGCTGATGGAAAACAGAGGCCCAAAGAAAGGTGAACCTGCAGCAGTTGTTTCAAACACTGAGTGTGTCCATACTTCGCTGCCAGATGGAGGGCGTTGTAACCTGAAAGACAGAAAATCCATTGGGTCACATACCTAGAGGCACTTGGGGAATAACATTTCCTAAACTAGGATGGGCCAGCCCAAATGAATCTGGTTACAAAAAGGGCAATCCCACTACCCACCCTGGATTAGTTGAGGCCTGGGTAAACCTGACTCCCAGAACCAGAAAGTTTGAGCTGGAGAGGAACCTTAGAGATCTAGTTCAAATCTTCTATTTGATAAGAAATAATGGAGGCTTCACAAGGGGAAGGGACTTCCCCAGTCATCCAGGGAGTCACAGACACCAGGGCTCAGCACAATACTTAATTCATTACCTAGCTACTATACCATGCTGCCTCAATATCAATGGGATCGTAAGTCCCCATCCTGGCCTCTGGTTCATGACAGGGCAAGGGTTAAAAACCACCAATGTCGGGCCCTCCCTTCGCTTTTTCCTAATCTTCAACTATAGCCCCAGCATGAGAGAAGGGTGTTTACCTGAGCCATCAGTGCTCATGACATTGGCACCATGGGCCAGCATCACCTCCAGGCAGGCCGCTGCTCCTCGCATAGCAGCCAAATGGAACCTTGGATGTGATACAACACAACAAACACAATACAATGCAACCATCCATCCTGGACACAGCCACCAAATCTTCCTAAATCAGGGGTCTAACTGTCACCTTTCTGCTCAGAAGTTTCAATGATTCCCTATTTTACAGGATTAAAGATGTAGAGCTGAAAGACACTTCTGAGGACTATAGCCCAACCTCTTCCATTTACAGATGAAGAAACTGAGATGGAGAAAGTCTAAATGACTTGCTCAAGAGTCATTTGAACTATTTGAGCTCAGGTCCTCTACCTCTAAATGGAGCTTTCTTTTCAATAGAACCACATTGCTTTTCTCAAAGATAAAATCCAAACTCCTCAGGATAGCATTTATGGTGCTCCACACTTGGCTCCCACCTCCTTTTTTCAGCCTTATTTCACATCTAAACTGGCTTACTTGCAGAAATCAGCATTCCTGCTTTGTCCAGGTGGTCCCCATGTCTGAAATGCATTCTCTCTTTTACAGGAAGCTTTTCCTTGAACCCCTTCCCATTAATTCTTTGTCCTCACCCCCAAATCAACAGAGTGGAAGCTCTCTGATGCCAGAGGCTTGTCTCTGCATTCCCAGAAACTAGCACAGGGTGTTGCACACAGTGGGACCCAAATAAATGCTTTTGAATTGAGTACCTAATGGGTCCAGAGTCCAGTGCTGAGGACATAGAAAAAATACATTCTCTCCCCAAAAGGAGTTTATGGTCTCTGAAGATAAGTCACTAACACAGTTATCCTACAAGGTATTACCTAAGTGCATCATTGAGGGACAAAAGAAAGGGCTGTGTGAGGGCTGAGAGGCAAGATCTTTACTGACTGCAGCCTGGAGAAAGTGGAATAGGAATTGACCTTTGAAGGATACATAGGAATTCAAAAAATGAAGAACAAATGAAAGAAACATCAGGGCATTTTAGCCGAAGGAACAGGAGCCAAGGTTGGAAAGGTGAGAGCTGGCAAACTATGGGGAGGTCTTAAATGCAAAGCAGAGAAGTCTGAATTTTACTTACGGGGTTGAGCCACTCAAGATTTTTGAGCAGAGGAGTGGGATGGCCAGATTTCAGCTAAGAAAGACTAGTGTGATAGCAGTATGAAGGATGAAAGGGAAGACAGCAGAGGTAGGAAGAATGGCTGGGTGCTATTGGGGTAGTCTGGCTACATGGGTGGCAAGGATGGTCTGTAGTAAGGAGGTAGCCAGGATCATCTGAAGGCACCCTCCCTACCTACCGATATCAAGGGCTGAAAGAGTTCCTTTCCCAGTTTCCCATTCCCCAGGGCCTCTCCCTGATGAGGGAGGCCCTAAACATAAGCAGAAAGTGTGGGTACCTACAAAAGGACACCTCCCAAATATCTCCCACCCTCCTGTGGGTCCTAAAATCCCTAATGTTGGCAAACCACTGAAGTCTGGCTTCTCAAACCCTCCCACCTTCAACACTCTATGCAAAGTCCTAATCCTCCCCTCCTTGCCAGGGTTTTCCCACTTCTATGCACTCTATGATTCGATTCCAGTGACCTACTTTCGGTGCCTGGCACAAGACACTCATTCTGTGTGCCCCCTACCCAGTGCCCGTGTCCTAAGCCTTCCTCATCTTTGCCTCTATCTCTGGCTTCATTTAAGACTTGGCTCACATTCCACCTTCTACAGGAGACTTTCTAGGCCCTGTCTCCAAACCTTGGTATTAGTGTCTTCTCTCTGACTATGGTATACCTTGTATCTACATAGTTATTTGCATCTTTCGTCCCCCAATGTTTTTACTTTTCTTCATATCCCCTTTGCTTAGTGCACAGCCTGGCACATGAAAAAATGCTTAATAATATGTTCATTAATCCTTATTAACTGACTGACTGGGCACAGTCCCTGTTCTCGGGGAGTCTATAGGTTTTAGGGAGTATAAGCCACACCAAGAAAACAATGCCCCAATGTAGAATATGAGGGTGCCCTAGGAAAGCTTCAAAGAGTCACAGGGAAAAGAGGAAGGAGGGAATGCTTTCAACTTCAAAAGCCCATGGAAGGCTTGTGGAGCAGGTTGCCTTGGAGCAGCTCCTCAAGGGATCACAGACTATAAGAAGGAACTTAGTGATGAGAGGTCAGAGGATTTAGAGTTGGAAGAAAATGTAGAGGTCCTTAAATTTGAACTCATTTTATAGAAGAGGAAAATGAGCCCCAGACATTCTAGATGATCTGTCAGTGGTCAGGCACACAAAAAAGGAGCAGAGCTGGAACTCAAGCCAAGCTCCTCTGACTCCACATCTTTTCACTATACCACCATTCAGTCCAATCTCCTCCTTTGACAGGATTCCATTCCAAATCTGGTCGAAAGAACTTTGGATTTGGGGACTCGGACTTGGAGTCAAATACTACCCTTGCTATTTCCCCACATGGTCTGATACAAGTCACTGACTGTTAACAAAGAGGTTAACCCCTCTGGGCCACTCTTTCTTCGTCTATAAAAAGAGAGGTTTAGAACTGATGAGCTCCTCTAAGATTCTCTTCTAGTGCTAACTTTTGGTTCAATGATTAGAGAAGACTGGTTCAGGATCATACAAGTCTGGCGGATCTATGCACCTAAACTCCAGGACCCACTCTCTCCACCACTCCACTCTGCTTAGGAGGAGCTTTGGGACTTGGCCTAGAATTGTAGAGACACTCCCAGAGGTATCCTCCCCTTCCCTATTAAAGAGAGAGCAGTCACTGGGGCCCTGAGGGGGTGGTAGGTGCGCTCTCTCCTCTGCCCTCACCAGATGGATAAAAGTCTTCAAGTAAAGGTTGGATGACCACTTTGTTTGGTGGGGACTTCTTTATATTATATCATAGTAGGGATTCCTTTATGTTATAATATAAATTATATTTAGTGGGGATTCCTTTATATTATAAATTATATTTTAGTGGGGATTCCTTCATATTATAAATTATATTTTAGTGGGGATTCCTTTCTAGTATGGGTTGGAGAAGAGGGCTGCTGAGGTCCCTTTTGACTTTAATATTCTGGGGTCCTGGGGGTGGGGTGAGAAGGAACACTGTGCTTTAGCTACCTCCCCCCACCCACCCCTAGGAGAACAGAGTTAATGGGAGGGATGTGTCACCAGCATGGGCTGACCTTTGAGCTGCATATATCGATCTTTCCTTCTTCTCAGGACCAAGCTTAGCTCAGTGAAAGTCTTTAGGGGTAGAGGAGTGGAGAGGAGGGATTCTAACTGTAGAGCAAGGAACAGCAAAGTAGAGAGCAAGAAAGAGGCGAGCACAAGCTGTTCTCAGGAAATTTGTCTGTCTCATCTGTCTCAAGGCAAGTTGAACCAGGAGGAGGTGACTTGGAACAGAGAATCTGAAGCCAGTTTGAGAGGGGACCTTGAATGCCAGGATGGAGAGCCTGGATTTTATCTTGTAGGGAAAGGGGAGCTACTGAGCATTACTGACAGGAGAACTCAGGACTGAAGCTGGCTGGCAACTGCCCACTGTCCCAGCTACCCAACATCTTCCTATATTACCACAGTTCTAGAGACCCAGTGGTTCTTTGCAGACCTCTTTGCTCTTGAATTCTCTCCACTCTACCCCTTTTCCCCCAGTCCACTCCCACCCTAATACACACCTTTATCTAGCTACATCCTAGAAAGTCTTGCATTATGATCCAACTCATGCCTTCAGCAATGGAATGAATGATAAATGACAACTAGTGCTGCCATACATAGATTATCTCATTTCATCCTCATAACATCCCAGAGGAATTAAGTAGCATTGTTGACCACACCCAAACTCAGATTTCTCTTCAAAATTTTAGGCTGTTGAGATGTTTGTTGAACTGCGGGAAGTGAGGGGGAAGAGGGAAGGGGACCTCCAATCTACACCCTTAGAGTCATGAATAGTTTAGCCTAAAAAGTTAGGGGAGGGTTCTCTGGAAGGCCCCAGTGAAAATGAACAGATATTGCCTGGGAATTGTGGGTGAGGGTAGAGGAACTTCTAGCCCTTTCCCAGGAGTGCTTCAACCCAGATAAGCTGGAGCTGCCATTTTGGCCATCCTGGAGATCTTGGGTGATGCAGAACAGAAAAATTTGGGCCTTGAAAAAGGGGTATCTTTGGGATGACTTTGGGGATAAAATTGGTATTGAGTTGAATTTAATCTCTTATTCTGGCTGACAGGACACTATTGTTTCACTTTTACAACATATTTTTCTCTCTTCCTCAGGAAGGGAGAGGGGCAGATATCTAGGTAACCAGTGATGATAGCACAGAAGGCTTTTTGATTGACTGAAAGCAAGCTCAGGCTTGTCATCCTATGAATTCATTCAGGCTAGGAACCAGAAAAGTGAACCACAACTTGGTGTGGGGACGGTTCTAGTCTTTGAGGCTCCATTCCTGGGTGGGCAGGGGGCAAAGTGGCCTATCTCCAAGGCCTAGGAGAATTGGGACCACAAGTGACAAGGAGGGATGGTGGAAATCACACTAGATTCAGAGGCATAAGACCTGTGTTCACTTCCTAACTCTCACACTCAATAATTGTGATCCAAGTTTCTTAATTTTCCTAACCTCAGTTTTTCTTTTCAATAAAATGGGGATAAAAACTCTACTACCTGCATCATGGAGTTGTTTTAAGGAAAGCATTTTGAAATAATAATAAGCTGGACCTTGAGAACTTTAGTTAAAGATTAATTTAGTAAACATTGAAGTATAATGGAAAGAGCCCTGCCTTTGAGGTCAGAACTGAGTTCAAACACAGGTTCAGTCAGTTACTTCCTGTCTAAGATCTATAGTAAGGTATTGCTTAGTCAAGAGGTAGCCTCTAGGCTGCAGGTTCCCCACCCCTGATTTAGTCTGTACTACCTTCTTTTTCCTTATATGTAATTGTATACCTGCTCTCCTTCTCCTTAGTCCCTACCAATGCACAACTTTCCATCTTGCTAGAGGCATCTAGGTGTCACAGTGAATCAAGTGCTGGACCTGGAAGTAGGAAGATCTAGGTTCACATCCTGCCTCATATTCTTCCTGACTGTGTGACCCTGAGCCAATCACTTAATCTCTCCATCTCAGTTTCCTCATCTGTAAAATGGGGGTGGTAATAACGCCTACCTCCCAGAGCTGCTGAGAGATAAAATGAGATAATCTTACTAGTTTTTATTTAGAGTGTACAGAAGAGGCAGGGAAAATGAATAGGACACTAGCGGCAGCCATAAAGGAGATGGGGAAGATTGTTAGGGGTCTGATCCCTGTGCCCAGAGAGTCAAGCACACTCAAAGACCATGGAAAGTCAGGCCTCATTACCTTGAATTGAGGTCCCTTAGAACAGGGGGAGCTTCACACCTAATACCTAATCTCTTGGGTCCTCTTGAGTCTACCTTTCCAGTGTTTCCTACATATCTATCTCCTCCTTGTTCTCACTGCTATCACTCTATTACCAGCCTTCCTCCCTAGTCCTCTAAAATCTAGATTATTGCAGTAGGCTTCATTCTCTGTCTCCTCCAGTCTGTCCCTCATACTGCTTTAGGACCAATTTTCCTTATGCATAGATCTGGTCCTGTTACTGCTCTGCTCAAAAAATCTTCAGTGGCTTCAACTAAGACAATATTTGTAAAGGGCTTAGCCTAGTGCCTGGCTAGGCATAGTAGGTGCTATATAAATTTTAGCCATTTTAAAACTGATTCCTTATTACCTGGTGGTTGAAGTTCATCTTCCTTTTCCAAGCATTTGAGTCCTTCCCTAATCTGGAGCTCCCTCGCTTTTCCAACCTTCATCTCCCATTGTTCTAATTCAAGCACTCTTTGATCCTGAAAAACATATGCCATCCTGGCACATGCCTTGAATTTTCCTATCTCTGTGCTTTTGTCCAACCAAAATCATCAAACCTCTGGATTGGGAGGCACCTTACGTTCATCTAGCCCAATCATTACCCTTTTCCCTGTACCTAAAATGGTATCCACCTCCCTTTTCCCTGTTAACCACTTCCTCCAGAAAGCTTTCTTTGATCTCCCTGGTCAGTAAAGCCCTTCATTCTTGGATCTCATGTAGCACTTAATTTTCAGAGGCAAGATGGCATAATGGGTAGTATGTTAACCTTAGAGTTAGGAAGATCTGGATTCAAATCCCACATCAGACACTTGCTAGCTGTGTGACTATGGGCAACACATGAGGTAGTTAACCTCTCAAAGCCTAGTCTCTTCCCATGCCATACCATTCTCACAGGGTTGTCTCGAGGCTCAAGGGAGACAATGTATGTAAAATGCTTTGCTGACTTAAAAGCTTGCCATTAACGTCCATCATGATTATCACTGTGTCTCTGTCTAGTGAACTTATGAGAGGCAGGATGGCATAGTGGATAGAGGGTTGGCCTTGGAAGAGGAGTAGGACCCTGAGGCCTGTTTCCGACATATCCCAGATGTCCACAAATAAGTCTCTTGACCTCTCAATGCCCCAGGAAACACTAAAATGATGTTCCAGAACTCCATTGGTTGAAGAACTTTCCAAACTGGGAGGTCCTCACACTGAAGAAATTACAGCTCTGGCCTCCCCTACTCTCTAAAACACATGTAACATTTTGTGACAGGTAGCAGAGTCAGCACCTTCCTGTCCACTAAGCTACAAGTTCCAGAAAGGCAGGAGTTTATCTAAATTTTACTTCTCTTCCCAGTGCCCAGTGCATTGTTCTGCTCAAAGCTCACTCTTAAGATGCAGTTGTTGAATGAATCAGTCAGTCAAGTATTTATTTGTGGAGGCTGCAGGAGATAAGAGTGCTGGGTCTGGAGTCAGGAAAATCTTAGTTCAAATCTGGCCTTAGACACTTACTAGTTGTATGATTCTGGACAAGTCATTTGACCTCTTCATACCTCAGTCTCCTCATTTGTAAAATGGGAATAATAGCATCCACCTTGCAGGGTTGTTGTGAGAATCAAATGACATAATAATTTTTAAGCACTTAGCACACTGCCTGGCATAAATGTGAGCTATTATTGTCAATTATTGTTAGATTCCCACTATGGGCTGGGCACAGTGCCACTGGGTACTGGGCTACAAAGATAATAAATGAAATAGTCCTCAATGTCAAGGACCTTACCTTTTAAGAGGAGAGACAAGAAACATACACATATGTCTACATATACATGTATCAATACAAAATAAATATAAAGAGAATGAATACAAATAAATAGAAACTAGATAGATCCAAGGTGGGCAGGGGTGGGCCCTGGAGGTTGAAGGGATCCAGAAATGGTTTGTGTAGAATGGGATACTTGAGCTCTCAATCGAAGAGAGGGTTTCTGGGAGGCTGGCGTAAGAAGGGAGTGCATTCCAGGCAAGGGGGACAGAGGGCAAAGGTATGAAGATGGGAGGGGAAGCATCCTCTTCAAGGAATTTCGAGTTGGCCAGTGTAGCTGGACTACAGAGGGTGTGGAATAGATAAGAAGACTGGCATGGGAGGAGGTTATGAAAAGCTTTAAGTGTCAAACATTTTTTAAAGGGTACAAGGGAGCCAATCTATCTGGACTGAAGGACGAATGAAGGGGAGCCCTATGCTTGAATGAATTAATGAGTGAGCAAAGGAACTGAGGCCCCTCATCCCAAAGCATTATCCTTCCCAAGGATATCAAAGACCCACTTTCCTGGCATGCTGCATTGGTGGTCCCCTGGGGCTAGGTGGGGCACTTACGAGGACTTGCCCTCCGGATCCAACTTTGTAGGAACCAACCCTTTTCGGGTAATCAGGGCAGAGACTCGAGTGGCGTCGTTACTCTCCACAGCCTGCATCAGCTTCTCATCACTCCTTCCCCAGTCCTGGCTCTGCTGGGCAGCCAGGAGATGGGATTAGTGTGTGCTCACTGGCTCCCCTTCCTCCCCAGCTAGCTCCCAGCTAGGTTCCTGTCTCAGCCTGGACCTTGGAAGCAGATCAGGCTGGGATCTCCAAACATTACTCAAAGCACAGTTGCTTCCCCTCTGCCCGTCATTTTTGTCCTTGCCTAATGGGCAGGTATGGAAGAGGGTAGCCTTCGGTAGGGCACCTGAAGCCCCCAGCTGGCTCAGCTCTCTCCCTTCCCTGTCCACCCACCATGTTGTGCCTGCTAACTTGCCTGGTGCCAACCTCTCGCTGTGGGCCTCGGGATCAGGCATCGGCCACAGGGGGGGCAGGTGCCAAGGTCGGCTGGGCTCAGCCATAGCTGTGAGCAGGGGTGGGGTTTGGGAAGGGCAGTCCTGGTCTGGGGCAGGGCCCCTGGCCTGTCTGCCAGAACATTCTCCTGAAGCCCATCTCTCAAAATCTATCCCCCCCAATTCAGTCCCCCAACCCATTTTCATCAATTCCATCTCTCTAAACTCTTCTGCCCCTGCCCCACTTCCTACATTGTGTTCTGCAGCCTCTCCCCAGCTCCATCCCTAACCTTTCACAACCTAAAACCCCATCAACCCCAAATCCCCTTCTTCTAATCTCAGCTCACTCCAGTGCATGCCCCTCCACTATATCCCTCTGAAATCCTCTGTCCCCCAAATTCCCACCCAACTCTATCCCCTATAAACTTCAACCCCATCCCAAAGAGATTCTTTCAAACTCCGACACCCACCCCCACCAACCACAAGAAAACAACCCCAACTATTCTAAGGGTCTGAGAAGATCCCGGGTAGGTCCAGAACCCAGGTAAGGGCTAGGTCCAGGGGCGAGGAGGGGGGAGCCAGCAGCCCCCCAACCACTGCCACCTCTGTCCCATCCTTCCCTGCCCCTGCCCCGCTCCTACCGAGAAGGAGGCGGTGGCGCAGAGACAGATCTGCTTCATCACGTCCAAGGCGAGCTCCGGGGCTGCGGCCATTCGGGGCTTGGGGCCGGAGAAGCCTGGGGCCCGGGGCTTGGGGCTTTGGGCTCTGGGCGGTGCTGCCCGAATACGGGACGGGATCCCAGCCAGCCTCATCCCCCGGGACCCGCGGGCCCCTGCTCCTCCTCTTGCTTCTCCCGCCCCTCCTTGCCTCCCGCCGGTCACACTGCAGCTCCCTAGCCTCCCAGCCTCCCGCAGCCCCGCCTCATCTTCCCCCCTTCCCCCCTTCTCCCCAATACCCAGGCCAGCCTCGCCCCCCACCCTTCCTCCTCCAGTCCCTTTCCCAGTATCTCCCCCAGCCCTTTTCCCAGTGTCTCCCCGTTAATCTCCACCCCATCAGTCCTCGTCTCTCCTTAAGCTTCTTTTTTCCTCCGCTTTCCTCCCCTCCCATCCCCCATCTCTGCCCTCACCCCAATCCCTCCATCACCTTACCCCTACCCCTGGCCAGGCCCTTCCTAGTGGGATGAGAAAGGTAGAGGGATCCAGGGAAGGGGCCCATTGAACCCCAAACACCCATTTTCCTCAGGGAAACATCTCAAAGGAGAAAAGAACAGGCTAGAGCTCCCCCAACTTATTTTTTTTTAAAGCCTGGAGGTTCCTGGATATAAACTGGACAAGTCATTTATGACACTTCACCTGGGCAAAGGGGGTGTGCATACCACCTCCTGACCTCCCTTCCATCCCACTCTCTTTTTGCCATCTCCCTCCTCCATTCCCTCCTTGTCCCTCTTTCACCTCCTCTTTCTCACCCCTACAATAAAACTAAAGCATATGTTTTAGAGCTTGTTGGGTGTGTTGGACTAAGTTTTGTTTCATGCCCTTATGAGAAAATGTTTTGTAACCATCAACTGTCTTCCTGTCTCTAAATTTAAACTTGCTGATCTCTGAGGTCCCTTCCAGGGTTAATGGTCTATATTTGAAGGCTTTTCCCAGCTGTGACATTTTTTTTTTCTAAAGTCGCTTCCGGCTCTTCCAGCTCTGATATTCACAGAAACTCAGAATCTCAGAGCTAGAAAGGTTTCAGAGATCATAGTCCAATCCTCCTTGAATAAGAATTCTCTCTGTTGCCGTTCAGCCATCATTATTGCTGTCATCATCAACAGCATCACTCTCATCAACGCTGCCATTGCCCTCCCTCACCACACCTTCTTCATTACCACCACCACTGATATCATTGCCGTGAGCATGCAGAGATCTTTACACATGATCTCATTTGATACCTCCCAGGGCTGGGGGACTCAGGATCTCCCAAGATACCCTCTTTCCCTTTTGCAGAGCTGTAATTTTTAGGGAGTTGAAACCTCCTTTTTTGCACCTTTCATCTGCTGGGACAGATGTGCTGCCCTCTGAATAGAAGCAAAATAAATCTAATCTCTCCTCTACCTCTTGATCTTTCAAATACCTGAAGATAATGACAATATCTGGCCTTAATCCCAACTTTTCTGCCTGTTTGAGGGCTCCAGAGTGTTCCTCCTCATCTATTGTATACCTGCAATTTTTTTTTAATGGTAATTATAGGTCACAAGGGCTAGATTCGTGATTTCAGTGGTGTAGATACATTACTGGTCATCCTTCTGAATCCACTAACATAGGTTAGCACCTTCTTTGTAACTCAGAAGCCAGAGCACGAAGTCCAGTGTGTCAGAGGTAAGACTTGGACCCTGTTCTTCCTGACTCGGAGGTCAATTCTCTCTTTACTTCTCTGCTGCCTTTCTAGAAATCATTGTACATTCATTATCTCATTTGATCATCACAATAAACTAGTATGTGAGCCAGGGCAAGTAACCTTAACCCCATTTCACAGATGAGGAAACGGAAGCCAAGGGTCATGTTCTCCTCTCCTACTCCTTCATCTTATGCCCTTTTTGTTTCAACCTTGTCCATCTCCTCCCAATCCTTGGACTGCGCATGCAGCAGTGATCCCCCTTGCCTGGAATATACTGTTCCCTCCTTCCAATCTTTCCAAATCCTCTTCAGCCATCTGGGGTCCATTCAAACCCCACCTCCTTCAGGGAAACTTCCCCCATCACCCCAAGTCTGTTTAATCCATCTCCCAAATTCCTATTGTACTTCAAGTCTCTGTCATCCAAACTTAGTACTTATCTATACTTAGAATGACCTATGAATATGACATTTGTTTCTCCATTTTGACTATGAGCTTCTGAAGGGCAAGGACCCTGACTTCTTTATCACTGTCTTTCTTATGGTGTATCCTTAACTCAACATTGAGCTCAAAGAAAGTAAAGTCATTCTAAGGGAGAAGGGACTTGTGAGAATGGAAGAAAAGGGTGGCAAAGACAGGAAAAATGCAGGGTATTTGGTTTTCAGGGAGGACATTCTGTCAGTAGGGCTGAAAGGCACAGAAAAGGGAAAGACTAATTTGTCTGAGGGCCATTTTTGTTGCCAAGGAAGGAAGCTCAATTTGTTATTAACAAGTGTTTCCTCATGACTAAATGAATTGTGATACATGAATGAAATGGATTGTTTTGCTTTAAGAAATGATGAGTCTGCTGAATGGAGAGGCATGGATAGACTTACATGAACTGATACAAAGCGAAGCTATCAGGACCAGAAAAACAATACACAGAAAAAAATGAAAAGATAAAAATTAAATGGTGCAGAATTATAAAGAGGAATGATATTCTGTAACTGAGAGAGAGGACATGATCAAGGGCAAGAAGAACAAGATGAACTTAGTCAATGCAGGGAATGATAGGAAAAGCCAGGCTGGTGCAGATGAAAAGGAGACCCTAGTCTTCCCAAGGGAGAGATACCCACCAGCCGGCTCCTAACCCAGCACCTGGGCAATTAGTCATAGGATAAATGCTGTCTGATAAGGATAATGAGATAGGACACCAAACCCCTTGCCCCAAGCTCTCACCGCTAGAGCAGCTGCAGTCATCCTTACTGTCTGGTGTCTGGTTCCCTCCTCTGGGATGCTTAATGCAGGGCAAACCTGACTCCCTTTGTCACAGAAACAAGAGAGGCAGGGGAGCAGGTGCACAGAGGGTAGGGATGAGGTGGGATCTCAGCCTAAGGAGGTGTCTGAAGGAGCCAGCCTCCTTCCACTAGGCCCCTTAAACACAGGGCACCCCAGCTGGTAAACCTGATGCCTCTGAACCCAGCCTCCCTGGTTCTAACACAGCCCTAGTTTTTTCTTCTACTTCCTTTTCCATACTCTTCCCTGCTCTCCCCCATATAACCTTTCAATCAATCAATAAACAGTTATGAAGCACCTACTATGGATCAGGCACTATACTAAGCCCTAGGTATACCAAAAAGGGTAAAAGAAAGTTCCTGTTCTTGAATAGCTCACCATTTAATGGGGAAGAGAACGCAAACAACTATGTGCAATCTATACTCGGAATAAATAGGAAATATTCAACAGAAAGAAGGCACTAGAATTACTGGGAATCAAAATAGACTTCACAGAAAGTGAGGTTTTAACTGGGACTTGAAGGAAACCAGGGAAGCCTGGAGGAGGAGATAAGGAGAGAGAGAATTCCAAGAATGACTAGTAAAAATGCCCAGAGGAGGATTGTGTAAGGAAGAGTGTGCAGGCCAACGTCACTTTGCAAGAGCATGTTTAGGGCGAAGGGTATAGTAAGGTATAAGATGACTAGAGAGTGAGGAATCAAAGATGACTCTTGGGCGCCTGGGAAAATGCTAGTGCCCTCAACAGAACTTAGGGAAGTATGGAAGGTGGAGGCAGGGAAAGGTTGAGGGAAAGATCATGAATTCAGTTTTGGACTCATTGAGTTTAAGTTTAAACATCTAGTTTAGATTGTTGGAGATGTGAGATGAGAGGTTGGTAGAGATTGAGAAGAAGTTTGAGAATTAGCAGTATAAAAAATAATCATTGAATCTATGGGAGCTGATGAGACCACACCAAGTGAAATAGTATGGAGAAAGAAGAGAGTCTAGGACAGAAAACTAGGAACTATCTACCATTAACAGGCATGACTGGTGCGCCTCCATTAAAGAAGACTGAGGAGGGCTTAGATAGGTAGGAAAAGAACCAGGAGAGAGAGCATTTCCAAACCCTAGAGAAAAGAGTGTCAAGGGAGGGAGGATGATGAACTCCACCAAAGGCTGCTGAGTGATCAGGAGGGACAAGGACTGAGAACAGGTTGTTCGATCGGGCAGTTAGGAGATCAGTAGTCCCTTTGGAGACAGCTGTTTCAGTTGAGTGATGAGGTCAGAGCTCAGACTACAGACAGTTAAGAAGTTTTCTTCTCTTCCTTCTCTCCACACACATTAGGATCTGATCAGTCCTTCCAAGCCCCTCTAGGTTTGCCATCTTTGCTCTCTTTGGTCCCTACTCTTATGATGCTCTCCCTCCCTCTCTCTACCTATTGGATATCTACTCTTCCTTTAAAGTCCAACTCAAAAGACTACTTTTTCAGGGAGGATTCCTAGATGCTCCCAGGTGGAATGATCTTCCCACTCAGATCTCACACAGTCATTTGCATTTCTCTTTCATATTTGTCAGTTTCTTGGCCTGCTAGCTGTACTTAGTATGTAATGTCCCATCCAAGTGGTCTCCCATGTCTGTAATGCATTTCCTCCTCACCTCTGCCTTGCAGAATCCCTAAATTCCTTCAGAACATGATTCAGGTGCCCCCTCCTAGATGAGGCCTTTCCTGATTTCCCCCAGTAATTAGTATTCTTTCTCTCTTGAAGTTATTCTCAATTTCAGTCACAGATAGAGACTTGGAAAGGCCTTTGAGGCTGTCCAAGTCATCTCATTCACTTTTTAACGGATGAAGAAACTGAAGCCAAGGAAGGTTAAATAACTTGCCCAAGATTACACAGGATTTGAACTCAAATCCTCTGACTCCTAATCCTCTGTTCTTTCCTCTGCACCATGTATTACTTTGTGTATACTTTACATTTGTTTACTTGATTACATGTTATTTTCCCCAAGTCAAATATACACTCCTGGAGTGTAGGGAATGTTTGATTTTTGTCTTTGTATCCCCAGGGATACTAGTTCAGTAGATGGCATTTGCTAAATACTTGTTAAATTAAATTATAACATAATATTATGTACTCCAGTTATATGTACTTGTCTTATACTCTCTACTAGACTTTAAGCTCAATGAGAACAGACTTGAGTTGGAACTAAATTTTGTATCTCTCATGGCATTCAGAGCAATGTTCTATACAGGATGGGTTCTCAACAAATATTTATTGAATTTTTTTGCCTTTTTCGTATCCATAGCACTTAGCACAGTACTTGGCAAATAGTAGACACCTAATAAATGCTTGTTTATGGACTGACTAAACTCCCTCATTTTTCTTCTCTGTCCCATTGGGGTCATCTACTCCCTAAACACATTTCTGTTTCCTTAACTCAAAGGTCAAATAGAATAGGAAAAGAATGTCAGAGCAGGAAAGGACCTGAGTCAACATCTGGGGCAGCTCTCTCATTTTACAGCTCAGGAAGTTGAGGCTCAGAAATGTTAAGTGACTTGCTCAAGGTTGCAAAACTAGGAATTCAAAGAGGCAGGACAGGGCCCATATCTGTCAGATTCAAAGTCCAATGCTCTTTCTAATATATACCATACTTTATTGCCTGAGGTACTAGGTGGTGCATTGGATACAGTGACATGCCTGGAATCAGGAAGATTCACCTTCCTGAGTTTTAATCTGGCCTCAGACACTTACTAGCTGGGTGACCCTGGGCAAGTCACTTTACCTTGTTTGCCTTGGTTTCCTCATCTGTAAAATGATCTGGGGTAGGAAATGGCAAAGCACTTTAGTACCTTTGCCAAGAATACCCCAAAGGAATCACAAAGAGTTGGACGTGACTGAAAACAATTGAACAGCAATATTTTGCCTACATCTTGTTGTCTCACCATGGGCCCCTACCCTCACTTTATTTCAGATTTGCCTTTGACTAGCTTTCTCAGGGAGAGAAGTCTGGGCTCTGTGGACCACGGGTCTGACCTGAGAAATGGGGTGGAGTTTTTTATTCCTAGCCTTTCAGAGAGCTTATCCTCTTCCACAGCACAACTTGCGTACACCGGGAGTGTGCAGGTAAATGTTTAACTGGCCCTCTGGGGGGAAAACGTATGCAGGAATACATTAACATTTTCTCCATTATTTTCTTAAATCTAGACAATCAGCAAAACAATAAATCAATGCCTGATTTATAACATTTGCCAATTTCCTATATGTAAATGCTCACCCTAAAAAATTAGCAATCAGTACTCAAGAGCTTCTACAATCTGACTGCAGCACACCCCTGACTCTACTTCTCTGTGAATGACTTCCAAAATTGTGACTCCAACCTCAACCTCAGTCTCCATGGTGAGCTCCTGTTTCCAGGATGTCCCACAAGCCCCTTCTGATGCAACATATCCAAAATGGAACTCATCCTCCTGACCTGTTTCTCCTTCTAATTTCCCTATTAATGACTCCAGCACCTGAAATCTCAAGTAACCCCAGAATACTACTCACTGCCTAGGCCAGTCAGTCACACAGTCATATAGATTTTTCCTGGTCACTCCTCTCCTATGCTTATCCCCATCTCCTGCTTAGATAGGGGATGGGGGTGATGTACCAAGCAGCCTCTCTGTCTTCTCCTTCAACCCAGCCTGCACAGGTAACCAGATTCATCTTCTTCTATCATATGTCCAGTCATAGCTCTTTCCTGTTCCCGTTCTGTCAAGTGACTCTCCACTGTCCCTAGGGCAAAATCTAAATTCTGAAACCAGCATGCCAGGATCCCTAGGATCTGACCCTAAACTGACTTTCCATTAAATAATCATTTATTAAGCACCTACTATCTATCATATATAATAATAGCTAACTCTTATATACTATTTTAAGATTTGCACTTGCAAAGTGCTTTACAAATGTTATTATCTCATTTGAGACTCACATCAGTCCTGGGAGCTTTACAATTGAGAAAACTGAGGTAGAGATTAAGTTATTTGCCCAGGGTCATATAGCTAGTAAATGCTGGAGTCATGATTTGAACTCAGGTCTTCTGTACTCCAAATCCAGTGCTCTACCCACTGTGCTACCTAACAGTTTCATGTTGTTCTGGGCACTGGATCTGCAGAGACAAAAATGACCATGGTTCCCTCAAGGAATCTACTTTTTACTTGGAGATAACAGGTACATAGATAAGTAGATATACATTACAGGTTGTCCCAAAAGTCTTAGTGCAATCCTAAACTGTCTGAACTAAGATTTTTGGGACACCTTATGTAAGTATGTATATGTATGCGTATACACCTACTATATATGTGAGTGTGTATATATGTATATGTACATGTATGTATTTGTAAAAGACAAAGTAATTTGGGGATATAGGTGAAAAGAAGGGTTAACCATTTTAAGTGGTAAGGAGAGGCTGAGAGGGACCCTTCATGGATTGAGGGGCTCTCAGGCAGGGGATGCTTCTCTAGCAACCTCTTTGCCTTCTCCCCAACATGGATGATCTGTTTCCTCCAGACTCATCTTCTTACTCTTCCCCAAACACCCCAGGCTTCCATGTTTTTATTCACATTGTTTTCTCTGTATGTGATGCAATGACATTTACTGCATCCTTAATATTGTAATGGCTCACTCCTATTTCTGTTGCATGTTAAGGTTTATAAGGCAGCTTCCTTGGGACCCTCCCATGAGATAATGCAAGTATCCTCATTTTACAATGGGGAGACTAAAACTGAGAGTAGGGCAGGGTGAGACAGCTAGTAAATGACAGAACAGGGGTTTAAACCAAAGTGAATTCAGTGTTCTTTCCACTGCACTTCACTGCCTTGCATACCTCCTCTTCTTCTTATCCTATTGGAAATCGAGGCCTGGCTTCTCCAAGAGGTCAGCCCTTCTCCAAGAAATCCCCACAAAACCTAGTGCCCTGTCTCTGCCCTGAGTTCTTCTGCCACCCACTTTCTGTACCATTCGTCTAGGCCAGGAATGGGGAACCTGGAGCCTTGAGGCCACATGTGGCTCTCTAAGTCCTCAACTGTGGCTCTTTGACTGAATCCAAACTTCACAGAACAAATCTCCTTAATAAAAGGATTTGTTCTGTAAAATTTGAACTGCACCCAAGGACCTAGAAGGCCACATGTGGCCTCAAGGCTGCAGGTTTCCCAACCCTGATCTAGGCAATCAGTTCTCCAAAGTCATCTTTTCTCTTCGTGTTCATGCATGTGAGTTTTGTTTCCCTAACCAGGCTGAAAATTCCCCAGGTTAGGGCCCCTGACACTGGTGGGTGCCTGTCTTGCCCAAGCCTTAACAGGGTTCTTTTCTCTGGGAACAGGGACCCAGGATGGTCAAGAGAGATGAAATTCCAGATATGCTTCAGGTAAAAGATTCCTTGGGAAGGAGTATCACCTTCAGTTGGTGAGTATCTCCTGGACTCCCATCCCAGCCCTTAGGACTCACCTCTGTCTTCTTAAATCGGGCCCGAAGGCTCTTCATAGCTACTGCCAGACCCTTCTGACTTTACCAGGGGAACCTAGGAGAGATAAGAGTATGAGGGGAGTTAGGTAAGGTGTTGAGGTGGACCCTGGACCCATTGGTCAAATAATAAATCAATGAACATTTATTAAGTACCTACTATATGCCAGGCACTTTACTAGACACTAGAGATACAAAGGAAGGAAACAATCATAACTTGTTTTCCAAACGGGTGAAGGGTTTCAGTTTGGCCTAATACCCCTCCATCTCTCACTCCAAGCCCTTGGTCAAAGATAGAGATTGAGCAAAAAAGTCAGAGAACTAGAAAGGAAAGGACTGCCTGAGGATATCACTGAATCTAATAACTTCTACTTACAAAAGGGGAAACTGAGACCTAGAGAGGGGAAGGCTAGAGTATCCAGTCAGACACAGAGCAGGCACCTACAGGGAGGTCCCCTGGCTTCTGTTCCTCCAGGACTCTTCCTGCCATACCTCAACAATTCAGAAATTTATTTGAAAGTAAGGGATCCCATTATGCAGATATTTGTAAATATATGACAATGACAGGAAAATATAAATTCCTATTTGGGGAAATTCCTGATCCCATAAAGAGGATATTTGCCTCATCATGTGGTCTGGAAATGAGAAGAATCTCTTGTCTTTCTTGAATGTGCTATCCCGCTGATTAGATGCCATTAGCCTATGCAAAAGCACTTTCCAAACCTTAAAACCATGTATGATTGATATACTGTTATTGTTACTATGTTTTTCAGGATTTTCAAGGGCAGCTGTTTGGGAGAGCCCTGGGTCTGAAATCAGGAAGACATGAGTTCAAATCTGACCTTGAGCAAGTCACTTAATCTCTTAGTTTAAGCCCTCGTTTCCTCCTCTATAAAATGGGGGTAACGATAGTACCGACCTCCCAGGGCTCAACACCGTGCCTGGCATAGAGCATGTAGCAAACACTCTATACATGACAGCTGTCACTGTTATTATTTTCAAGGTTTGTACCATAAAGTTGTTATGGGAATTGAAAAATTTCCTTTTATTCCTCCTTAACTTCATCTGACCAAAACCTGTTCCATGGGATGCAAAAATTTACTTAGGGCCTTAAGCATTCCCTGTGTGTGTGCTCGTCCTTCGTTGCCGAAGAAGACCATGTCATCAGAGAAATAATGACATGACTCGCGCTTGACTTTGTTTTGAGTGAGGGAGGGTGTGCAAGGTCACCAGCCTCATTTCTCCTCCAGAGCCATCTGAATCCAGTGACCAGATATTTATCAGGATGACTGGAGATGACCCAGGAGGAGGCAATTGGGGTTAAGTGACTTGCCCAAGATCACACAACTAGTGAGTGTCAAGTGTCTGAGGTGAGATTTGAACTCAGGTCCTCCTGACTCCTGCACTGGTGCTCTATCCACTACATCAACTAGATAAGAAGCCTTGGAAGAATCCCAACTGTCTGACTTCTCAGCAACTCGTAGATTCTCTTCCTCATTTTTTTTTTTGTGAATACTCTAAATGTAGTTTAATCTGTAACCTGATTTAGTTCACGTATTATTTGATGAGGTTTGTTTCCATAGGGGATGTATGAGATTATGACTCTGTTTAACTAAATTGCTTTAACTCTTGTTGCACCAAAGTTAGTCCAGGATTATGGCACTATCTTCCCTTTAATTTTTATAGCCTAAGAGGAATGTACAAGATTGCAATATGCAAATGAATGATTTTCTCTGTCACTCTGACATAACTTTTCCCATGAGTAATCTTGTTAGAATCCTAATAATTGTTCAAGTTTTCTCTGAGGGCTGAGCACAATAATAAATAATTCCTAGATTTTTACCTTTATAATTTCTGAGTTTTAGTAAATATATATTTGGCAGCAGGTACTCATCACATGAACTCAGAGAGGAGATATTTCTCCCCTAACATAATGGAAAGGTCTCCAAATCAGAAGACCTGGGTACCCTGTGTGATCTTGGATAAGTCACTTCTCTTGAGTCTCAGTGTCCCTGTATGTAAAATGAAGAGGCTGGACCCTAACGTCCCTTCTAGTTCTGCATGCTGTGCTCCCACATCCCAACTCCGTTTGAGTGAGTCATGGCAAGGACTATTAGTCACATCAAACCGATGGGAAAACTGAGACCCAGAGAGGGAAAGTAACTTGCCTAGAGTAAAATTGCAAGTCAAGGGCAGAGCTCAGACTACGATCCAGGTGTCTTTATTCCCTGTCTGAGGCTCATACACTGTCTTGGATTCCAGTCTCTGCTTAAGCCATCTCCAGCTTGTCTGCCCTCATCAGTCTCATTAGGACATCTTCTTCTCTAGGCAATGCTCATTATGTAGCCCTGTAGCTAAGCCCAGTGCTTAGCAACCCAATGGGATTGTTGTCCAACCTGATCTCCCCCTAGGGAGGATCCTGCCTGAAATTGACTTTTGGTCTTTACCACTGCATGAGCCGTGAATATACACACTTGCCCCCATACCCAAAGTAAGATAGGCCTATGCAGAGGGACCTATAAGGATGAGACTTATGGGAACACAGATTGCGAATACCAGAAGAGATGCGATATTTAGGATAAGTATTCCTATGAGCTGGGATTGTAGGCAAAGTCAAGAGCTGCCTTTATAGAGACGCATGAGGGTTCTATCAGGTCCTCAAATATATCTCCTCTTTTCCAAGGGACCACCTCCCCCTCCCATCTGCCCTGATTTTTTTATCATTAGAGACACGAATGGATTGGACAGCAAGGGTGGGGGTCCTGTGAACTATACAGGTGTTTCCTGAGAACACACACACACACACACACACACACACACACACGCGCGCGCGCGCGCGCTCCTGCACATATATGCATGTAGGCATCTTCCTCTGTGTCTGTCTTTGTCTGCTTCTGAGTATTTGTTTCTGTGGTTTTGGGGGAGAGATCTGGGAAGGAAAAGGGATCTGAATACCCACTTTTCCTGGCTCCGAAGCAGGACTCTTCCTTGGGTGTCCTTTTCTGCTGGTAAATAGTCTCTGAGGTACATCATTGTTTCTACTCCACCCCTCTTCCAGGTATTAAAGGCTTCCCCCCAAGCCATCTATCAAGATGACTTGGCATTATGTGTTTAATGCAAAAAAAATATAATCTATCTCCATAATTCCATCCCAGGTCCCAAGCCACGAACCCAGGAGGCAATAACTCTCCACCATAATCCCCCAACCCAGGGCATTCTGTGAGCATCAGAGCATCTGACCTAACAAGGTGAGGGACAAAGGGTACCAGTGTCTACCCCATTTAGGAGATAAAAGACTGAGGCCGATAAGGTGATCAAACCCCCATGGTCCCAACAGAGATGGGTCTCAATGCCCACACCATCCTCCTCTTTCCTTTCCTACCTGCTCTGCTGCTGAGCTCCGAGCAGGGCCTCCTGGCTCCTGTTACAGCACCAAGCTCTGGGCAGCAGCTCTCCTCCAGTGTCTCCTTACTTTAGCCTGGTCTGACACCTGACTCCACACAGGTGGCCTCAGCCCAGCCTGTTGGTGAGGAGATTGGATGTGGGCATGTGTATGGGGGTGGGGGTGTATGTGGCTATTTCTGGTCCAGTGCCTCCTCTTGGAGACAGAGACAGGCCTTTGGCGGGAAAGGCATCTGGTGTCACTGTACTCCATTTCTATCACCCAGACTTATGTCAGAGAATTATGGGACCATATGATTTAGAGCTGGAGGGAAACTGAGATATCATTGTGTCCAACTACCTCATTCCACGCACACAAAAGCCAAGTGATTTGTCCAAGTTGACCTAGGCAGAAAGTTCTGAAACACAAAAAAGTAACTCTAGAGCCTGGATTTCAATCCACCAACAAGCATTTATTAAGTGCGTAGTACATGGCAGGGAATATAGATGAGTATGCTGAGAAATGTCAGAAAGCATGGGTGAGGAAGACGGAATAGGAGAGGCCAAAGATTTGGAGACCAGAAGCCTCAGGCCTTTACGTCATAATTATGTTATTTGATAAAAGAATTGGTTGATAACTATGGATTGAGCACCAAGTGATATCACAAAAAAATGAAATTGTTTATATTTTGTTAGTTAATAAGAGTCTCATTACTGAGGTGGAATTTGAACCCTGAATTTGTCTGTGTATAGTCAGAACTCTCATCAAACCTAGGGTCAGAATTAGCCAAAATCTGGAAGAATAATGAGAAAAAGAGAGGTAAGCAATTGAAACAACTCAATCCTAAGACATTTAAAGAAGCAATTGATACTGAAAAAGTGGGTAAGGACTGCAGAAATGGCTTCATCAATAATCATCATCATTTTAAACACAAATCTAATTAATACATGTAAATCAATCACCATTAACAAGGAGACTAAAACATCGTAAAAAGCACCTTAGTGAGCCAACACTTGACTTACTTTCCAGGGAGGAAGGGAGGATAGTCAAAGGCAACTCTGGTTTGTAAAAATCTTATGAAGAGTGATGGCTGATTAGGAATATTGTCTCATGAATCAAAGAGAAGCCTCACAGGATATCAAAGATTCAAGTAAGCAAAGTCACCCTGAGGACATGTCGAAGATGGAGGGACCAAGAAATAAAAATCCCTGAGGAAAATGGAAAATAGCTGCAAAGATGTTTATAACAAGTTATTTTCACCGCCAAGGACAACAGAGCCACCACACTGGAATTCTATCATCACAGTTCCAGATGTGCTCATAGAGGAGTTAGATGTAGGACTAAAGAAAACAAAGATGGGGAAAAGAGGCTGAAACTGAAACAATTGTGAGAGCATTGAGAGAATGATCCATGAGCTATCTTGTGATAGAAGAAGATGTTAAAGGCAAAGGAAAAATTTCAATTCTTTTCAATATTGAAAAAAATTAGAAAAAAACATAATGACTGAAAGAACATCGTCTACTACAGACCTGCTTTCCCATCTCTCCAAAACCTTTATGGGGTTCACCTGCACATGACATGGTGATATGTTCAATGAGAGTAACAGTAGGTATCAGGCAAGTTTTCATAAACAATATTCTACAATAGGCCACATCTTTACCATCTTGGTTGAAAGATGAGGAAAGTACTAGAAGCCATGGTGCTTCTGGATTATTGGATTATGGATTATTCTTCCTCTATACTCAGTAATCTGATCAGATCCCATAGGCTTAACAATCATCTCTATGATAGTTATGGCTCCCAAATCAATATAATCAGTCCCTATCTCTACTCTGAGCTATATATTCCCATTAATATTAATTGCGGGTTGGATATTTCAAACTGGATGTCCTGGAGAAATTTTAAATTCAACAATTCAAAAAATGAATTAATTCTCTTTCTCTGACCTAAAACTTCCCCTGTTCTGAACTTCCCCATTTCTGTTGATTCTTTCGTGATGGTTAACTAGGTCATCTTTTGTCTCAATTCTTTTCTAGACCTTAATCATGGAATGGGTGTTGCCTCAAACAAACAGATCTGGGAAAGGGCGTAGTTTAAAAAGTCTCAGACACTTAATAGCAGTCTGATCATGGGAAAGTCACTTTAACCTCTGCTTGCCTCAGTTTCCCCATTTGTAAATACTTACAAATAATACCTGTAAAATGCTTAGCATATTGTCTGGCACGTAGTAAGTTCAATTTAAATGTTAACAATCTATTATTATTATTATATGGCATGGAGGATGCTGAAAAATTACTATAGTTAAGAATCTTTCCTCTTAGTTCTGAGACCCTGCTCTGCCTTAGGGAAACCTCCCTTGACCAATACACTTCAGTCACAGGACTTAGACAATTTACATTTTAATGACCATCTGACTCATTCAGCAGAAAAGTCTTGGGTTACCTGCTGACCTTCCTGCCCTCCATTCCTTCTCAGCCGAAGAGGAGGGAAAAGGAATGAGCATTTATTAAGCACCTGCTGTATACCAAAGTTCTGTGCTAAACACATTACAAATATGATTTCATTGGATATTCACAACAGCTCTGGGAAGTGGGTGCTATTGTTATCTCCATTTGACAGTGGAGGAAATGGAAGTATGCAGAAATTAAATAATGTGCCCAGGGTCACAGAGCTAGTGGTATCTGAGGCTAGATTTGAACTCAAGTCTTCCTGACTCTAGGAAGTGATCTAAGTAAAGGGGAGAGAGATCAGGTTATAGGTTTGAAATTTTCTGGATTTGTCTTAGGAACTAGTCATAGAAACAGAGGAGGAGAAGCATGAGAGGTTGGCACTACATTCTGCTGGTCTCCCTGGGGTCTGGGAGGTTTCATGGAAGCTGCTGTTGCTATCCATTTCCTCTCGGTTAAGCCTACCTCTGTCTGTTGACTCCCATTCTGCCGGTGCCACCTTCAGATCCCAAACCCCAGCCACCAGAGCTTTCCAGGATTTGTCTTTGATCAGGGCTGGTGAACCTTTTGATCTGTGAAGAGTAGATTCGGTCAAAGAACCGCACTTGAGGACCTAGAGGGTCTCAGTTTACCCACCCCTCTCCTAGATCAATCATCCTCTGCTCTGGACCTATTCGAGCTCCAGTGGGAATCTCTTAGTTCCTAGCCTCTCAAAAGTCTTCTAGCCCCTGCATGGAGAGGATGACATAGAATTACAGACCTGAACCTTTCCTTTCCCAGCTCTAGGAAGGAACTCACATAGAACGAGGAATCCACATGTCTTTCTCCAGGTGATATCAATGAACTCAGACTGGGGGAAAAGAAAAAGAATGAGCTTATTGGGGTACAAGCAAAAATCTCTCACTTAACTTCATCCCTGTCTATGGCTATGGATACTGAGCAAATAACATTACTAATATTTCCAGTGTCTCTACCACTTTGCGGGTGAGAAAGCACTTTTCTTGAAATGACTCTATGAAGAAGTTGCTTGTCTTATACTCTAACATCTCAAGGATCCCTGACTTAAAAAGTTTGGTTGGCATGAACTGATGCTGAGTGAAGTAAGTAGAACCAGGAAAACACTGTACACATTAACAGCAACATTATGTGAAATGATCAGCTATGATAGACTTAGCTTCTCTTAGTAATACAATAATCTAAGACAATTCCAAAAGACTCATGATGGAAAATGTTACCCACATCCAGAGAAAGAACTGTGGAGTCTGACTGAATGCAGATCAAAGCATATTGTTTTCACTTTTTAATTTTTTCTTTCTTGTGGTTTTTCCCTTTAGTTCTGATTCTTCTTTCACAATCTGACTAATGTGGAAATGTGTTTGACATGATTGCACATGTATAGCCTATATCAGACTGCTTGCTGCCTTGCGGAGGGGTAAGGGGTGAAAGGAGGGAGAAAAAAATTTGGAACTCTAAGTCTTAAAAAAGTGAATGTTGAAAACTATCTTTACATGTAATTGGAAAAAATAAAATACTATTAAGTGGAAAAATAAAATTAAATAAAATCTTTAAAAATAATAAAAGGTTTCAGTGATCCTCTCACACTACTATTCACACTGCCTTCATACCTTAGTACAGGCATGCTGAGAAAGTTTGAATGGTACTTTACTGTAGATAAAAGACAATAAATAATCTTGTTTGTTATAGATTGTTCTTATCTAGCAGAATAGTATTTATTCACAAAATAAGCAACATTTGCCTATGACTAATCTCAAAACACATCAGACTTTGACCTTGCAAAAGACTAAGCCAAAACACAGATGTGTGCCAACACACCGGTCATTCCTGCTATCCGGGAGGCTGAGACTGGGGGATTGCTTGAGCTCAGAAGTTCTGAGCTTCAGTAGTTTAGGCTAAGAGGGTGCTCATGCTAGGGCAGGTACCAGTGTGGTGAGTGCTTGGAGCAGAGATCCACCAGGATGCTCAAGGAAAGCCAAACTGCTTCATATTGGGAAAAGAGGGCAGTTAAAGGTGCTGGACCAATCATTACTGGGATCGGACGCATGAGTGACCGAGGCACTTCCAGCC
>CM053773.1:190718077-190730499 GCA_028658325.1 Potorous gilbertii
TTGACCCTAAGGGACCTCTTTTATTGCTTTATGGACCCTATCCTATGAAGACATTCCTATTTTTTTCCATGTTATGGTTGACACATATAGAGAATATAATTTTAACTGACAGAGGCATCCTGAGTCAGGAGGGAAAGGGGACTTGCTCTGAGTGCATAAAAGTCCCCTTCAAAATATCATTTCTTTGAGTTCAGAATTATTCTGACTTCTCACGCATGTATGATTCTTTGGCTTAAAGAAAATAAATAGAATGTATACAATCTGATTCTGTTTGTTTCTTTTAGACCAAACCTCTGTTTAAGATTGACAAATGAGTGGAAGTCAGAGAGGCAGATTTTTAGCAATTGCCCAGGTGTTGCTACAAAGGGGACCGCTTGTTAGCAATATCACAGATTCTTAGGCAGTTATGGGTTAGATTAAATGTCTCCTGACTTGTGGAATCTATTGCCTTGAATTTGGTGGTAAGGAGGGGTCAGAAGGACCAGTTTTTTGGGGAAATGATGTGCCATGGGGCTATATAGATGGATGTTTATGGGGAAAAAGCCAGCTGCTCCATTATTTATAATAAAAGTTGGTGCTTTACACCCAACTTAAGGAAGTGGAGGTGTTGGGGGTGGGGTACGGGGACTTTCCAGTGTGGACACTCTGGGCTGATGCCTGCAGCTCCTTTATAACCAATAACCTCGGAGGACTGCTTGATGCTAAGAGGTAGGTGACTTGGCCAGGAGCACACAGTCTGGATGTGTCAGGGAGGACAGGTGGTTCCTGCCCTTACACCACAGCAGGTGTTACCGTGACGTCACCTCTCCACTTTACGGATAAGGAAGCCGACGCTCAGGAGAAGCCCAAGCTGCCCACGTGAGCCAATGGGAAACCATCTCCACTTTAGTGGGAGATCCATTTTTCAGACGTGGAAACTACGGTTCAGGAAACTGTCCAATCCAATTCTCCTGACTCCAAATTCAGCAACATGACAGCAGTCCCCTAAAGAAAATTAAATAGGGAAGGGCGTGGGGACGACGGCTTTGCGAATCTTAAAGCGCTATATAAATGGTGCTCTTTTAACAGTCAAGGCTGACATCTGAACCCAGCGGAAGGAGAGGCACTCGGCCACGCATGCCCACCACTGACCTTGGACTCCCCTCCCCCTCCCTCGCCTCTAGTGAAGCTGTCAAACGGCCCGGCTTGCCAGGAGTTAAGATGGCCCGAGGCGGCTCCTGCCCACTCCCGTTACTGCGCAGGTGCAGACGCTTAAAACCCCCGCCTCCACACCCCGACGAGGCTCCTTTCTCCCGGCTCGCGGATGCTCCTCAGCTGTAGAGTTTCTGGCGAAAGCATCCTCAACAAGCAAAACTTTATTGAACCTGAAGGACCTGGGAGGAGGGGGCCTCCGGGCCGGGCCGGGCCGCGGCCTGGGCGACGATGTCTGTGAACTACGCGGCCGGGCTCTCGCCTTACGCGGATAAGGGCAAGTGCGGGCTCCCCGAGGTGAGACCGGGCCGGGGTCCCCGCCACCCCTCCCCCAGCGTGCGGACCGGCTCGGGGCGGCCCTTCAGGGCGTCGCCTGGAGCCGGGCCTCCTCCCCTGGGGCCCTTCCCCCGTGGCTGCCCCCGGGATGGACCGACCCCGGGGCTCCTTCATCCCGACCTCCCAGCCTTTGCTCAGCCTAGAGGGCCCCCATCCGTGTCCTTGGGGGAAGGAGACTGGGGGTGGGGGCACCCCGTATTCTCTATTGTCATACAGTACTTTGTGTGTGGGGGTGGGGTGGGCATGAATGGTCGTTCGCCCTCCCCCCAAAATCCCCAAACCGCTGGAATTAGAAGGGGGCGGGGGAGAACCTGGTTTGAATCCAGCGCAGATGCGTCCTAGCTTGGGTCAGTCAGTGCGTATTTATTAAGCGCCTACTGTGTTCCAGGCGCTGTGCTGAGCCCTGGGACAAAGCAGAAGACTGTTCCCACCCGCCCCCAAGAAGCTCCCATTCCAGTAGGGGAGATGCCAGGAAAAGCAATGAAAAACGAGATATATATCTATGTACATGTATATGATATATGGGTATATGTGCGTATGTATGTGTTCTGTGTGTGCATGTATGGTATATATGCATATACACGTGTATAAATATGCGTATATCTATATATATATGTGTGTGTGTGTATATCCATATCTATATATATGTATAAATGGAGATGATCAATAGAAGGAAGGCCTTCGTTTTAACGGGGATCAGAAAGACTTCTCCCAGAAGGTGGAGTCTTAGCTGGGTGTTGAGGGAAGCCAGGACCCTGCCCAGGTCACTCAATGACAAACCAGCATTTGTATAGCACTTTACAGTTGGCAAAGTGCTGTGCCTATGTTATTTTATCCTCCCAACGTCTCTGGGAGGTAGCTGCTATTATTTATTATCCCCATTTTTGGAGCTGGTAAAGCTTAAGCAGACAGAGGTTAAGTAATTTGCCCAGTCATGCACTTAGGAAGAGGCTGAGGTTGGATTTGAATTCAAGTCTTCTCACTCCAAGTTCAGCATGCTCTTATCCAGATGTGTCACCCAACTTAATCTCCCAAAGTCTTAATCTCCTCTTTTGTAAAATGGACTGCTACTGTTTTATAGCATTGTTGTGAGGAAGTCATTTGGGAAACCTTAAAGAGGTAACAGGAATGTTACTACTTTTATTCTTTTCCCCAAGACAAAATGCTGAAGGTTTTAGACTTTTTTATGTGTTTCTTCAACAGGAAGCAATCTCATTCTGTCAGACTTCCTTTCATTATTATTTCAACCAATCCATAAGCATTTATCAAGTGCCTTCTATGTTCTAGGCACGACAGTCAAAGATCTTACATTCTGTTTGGGGGCAGGGGAATGAGGCAAGAGACAACATCTAAGCTAAATTAAAGCGTAGCTAACATGTGACCGTATACAAAAATGGTGGTTAATATTTGTTGATGAATGAGAACTGGCTGGTTCGGAAAGACCTTAAATAAAATTTGAGATAGATGTAGATGTAGATATATGTGTGTGTGTATACATATATCTCATATCTCCCCTTTGTATGTGTGAATATTTGTGTGTATGAATGTATATATGTTTATAATATCTACATCAGAATACAAAGAGAGGCATTTTGTGGGACAAGACAGGTATGAGTGCCCGTCATTTGCTGGAGATAACAGCACACTTTAAAACACGGAATGTCAGAGTTGAAAGGAGATGTAAAACATGTCAGTGCTATAGAGAACCTAAAACATGGAATGAACTAAAGAATTTAGAAGGCCTCCTGTATAAAATGAGACAGTGTCCCGGTAATTCTTTGGCTGGATTTTTACCTCTCTTTTAAAGCCCAGGAGTTAGGATAGTCGCGAGAGTCCACTAGATAGTCCAAGGACCTGAATTTTAATCGCAGTTCTGCTTTTTACTGCCTTTTTACTACCTAAAACAAGTCATTTATCCTCTCAGGACCTTATTTTCCTTTGCTTCAAATTGAGGAGTTCGGAAAAGATGCAGGTTCAGATCCTGTGTCTATCAAAATGTTACCTTCCCAGAATCCCAGTATTTCGTAGTTGTAGGAGGTCTCGTAGGCCATCCAATCCATCTGTACATGGCTAAGGATCCTGAAAAACGCCCCTTCCCCAAGTGATCATTTAGTCTTTAATTGAAGACTTCTGGTAAAGTTGAACCCTACCTTCTAATAATAATGGTAGCTAACATTTATAAAGGGTCTACTTTGTGCCAGGCACTGTGCTAAGTGCTTTATCTTATTTGTATAGGGTGTTCATGGAGAACCAGCACGTCTGGTGTGGGGGCTTGCTGTGAGCCCTTTTCAGGCCTGCTTGTCCTCCTGTGGTGTCTACATCTCACTCAACTCTGACCTGCAGCTCCAAGGAGCTGTATGTAGCATTAGTAGCCACACCCCAGCGGACAGGCTGAACTAGGCTGAGGGTAACTGGCACGCCTCAAACTGTTGGTGAGTTAAGGGAGTGTCTACCCCGAGTATGTGAAGACTTCCCCCCAGTGGAATGGGTAGATTCAAACAAAATCTGTAAGAAAGAAGTTGTTAACTAGAATTGAAATCTGCCTTTCTGCATCTCGTATTTCTTGTTCTTATACTGGTCTAATAGTTTTAAGCAGAACAAATTTAACCTCTCTTCCACATGCAGTCCCTTCAGATATTTGAAGTTAGCTATCATGGCCTCCTCCATTAGGTCTTCTCCAGTCTAACCATTCCATTTCATCTGATCCTCCCATCGCAAGATCTGGAGGCCCTTCATTTTCTGGTTATCCTCTACTGCATCTTATCTAGCCTATTTTTCTTCCTAAAATCTGATGTCCAGAGGTGAACACAGTATTCTAGTTGTGACTTAACTAGGGTAGGGAACGGTGGGACTCTTACCTTGTTTTGGACACTGTGCTTCTCAATCTAGGATGCATACATGGTGGTGAGGGGAGAGAGGGGAAGAATGTCAGAACCCTGATCTTTTGAGCTTTTAGTGTCCAAACATTCTCAGGACTGTTTCACATGAACTATTTGTCCCGTCATATATTCTAGGCAGATGTGGGGTTCATCTTCCCTTCAAGTTCTAGCTTTACAAAAAATGTCAACTCTGGAACTAGGGAGATTAAATTTGTTCTGATGGCAGCCAACCCTGTGGGAGCAGAGAAAGGCTAATGAATGATTACTTCCGTAACTTAGATGAGCTCTAATTAGGATCCCACTAGTTTGATGTTAATCACTCTTCCATCTCCTCTTGTCTTCTCCCTCCTGGAGTCCTGAGCTCATATACTTTTCTCCCCAAGGAAGATGCTTCTCTCTCTTAGACACAGACATCACCATCACGGCCTTCTAGATGGAAACAAACCAGCTAGGTAGTAACTGAAAGGAAAAAACACCCTGAACACAAAACATTAAAATAAAATTTACTTGAAGTATGTTTGTCTCTTTCCTTTGTGGAGCACAGTGTCTTGCAAATAGTAGGAGTTTAATAAATATTTGAAAGAAGGACGCCAGTTTCTGTGTGTGTGTATGTGTGTTCTTCATCACACTCTTATTAGCCTTCCTCCTCAGTTGAGGAACCTCAAGCTCAAAGGGGTAAACCAACTTTTATGAGTTGTGTTTGGGGATAAGTAAGGCCCTTCACCTTCTCAGCCTCAGTCTTCCTCTGTAAAATGAAGATAATCATTCTAGTACTACCTGCTTCATAGACATTTTGTGGGGATGGTACTTTGTAAACATAAATTGCTATGTAAATGTGAGCCATCATTGTTCCACTTGTATTTATGGAGCTCCCTGAGCTTGACTCCAGAGATATGGAACAGATTCCATGAAATCTGAGAGTGGAGTAATAGGCAACATTCTGGACCTGGGATCAGGAAGACCAGAGTTCAAATTCTGCCTCAGACACTCACTTGCTGTACAACCCTGGGCAAGTTAGTTAACCTTTCTTTGCCCCAGCCTCCTCACCTGTAAAAATCAGGAGATTGGACTCAGTGGTCTTTAAGTTCCTTTCCAGCTCTAAGTCACTGATTCTTTAAACCATACCTTTTCTAAATTCCCGAGAGATTCATTTATTTAACCTGTCACCATTTACTTTGTACAAAGCCCTGTACTTGATCCTGAAGAAGATACAAGAGAAATCAATTGTTATTCCTGCCTTCCAGAAGCTGGTAGTCTGGTAGGAGAATTCCAGGAGATATGCTTTCTGAAATCCAGGTTGAAAAAAGAAACAAATCTGGATTTGAGGGCCAGTCACTTAAAGCACAAAAGTAGTCTCTGTATAAAATGGAGAAGGCCTGACCAGCTCAACTAAGGCAGAAAATGAAACAAGTGCCTTGGGGAAACCACAGGATTAGCTGTTGCAGTAACCTGATTGTGAATTACTGGAGCCTGTTACCAAAGGAAGTGTGGTGGGAGCAGGTGGTCAACCTCTCTGGAGATAGGAAAAGGATAGGAGGTAAACCTCTTATCTCCTTAATGTAGATATTTCTTTTATCAGTGTATCTCACAACTCCTTGGGCCTTTTTATTTTGGGCTGTAGGTCCTGGTCTTTTCATAAATCCTCCATAGTAGATCTGTCCAGCTTGATATATGGATATTTTCTTTTTTTGAAACTTAATATATTTTACTCTTACCTCAATTATATGTAAAAACAATTTTAAGATGATTTTTTTAAATTTTGAGTGCCAAATTCTATCCATTCATCCCTCCTCTCCCTCCCCCCCTCCCCCAACTAAGAAGGCAAGCAATGCAGTTTGACCTAGGTTATACATCTGTAGTCAGTCAAAACTCATTGGATATTTTCTGTGGTTCTTTGAATATCTTTTGGATACTGATATCTCAGGTTCACCATCCCTTGGTCTTTCTAAATAAATAGCCCACTGCTGTTTCTGCTCATAAATGTCATTCATTCTTGGTAATGTGTTACTCTTTATTTAAACCCACTTTCTTTCCATTGACTTTGGGGTCAACTGTAATCCTAATTTTTTTCCAAAGTTGCGGTTCATGTTGTCTGAAGACTTACAGCTTCACAGGGAAAATGTTGGGTTTATAAATGGGCATTTGTGACATGGAACATGTTGGCATCATTGAGGAACCACACAAATGCAATCCAGTCTACTGTCTTTCTGCTAGTCAATCCTGGGCCCAATTCAGTTCTTTAGCAATGCTTACTCAAGATACACTTGCTGATTGACTAACTTCCTAGCCAATGGCCTGCCATAATCTGGGCATGTGGGTGATACCCTTTCTGAAAGCAGATTGATTGGCATCTCTTTTCCCTTGCAGATACCCTAATAGCTTCCTGGTCCTTTTTTGTCCATAGATCTTCGACCCCCCGGAAGAGCTAGACAGGAAAGTATGGGAGCTGGCCCAGATGATTCAGAGATCTTCCAACGTGGTGTTTCACACGGGTGCAGGTATCAGCACATCCTCAGGCATCCCAGACTTCAGGTGAGGGGGGCCAGCACTGCCAGCTGGTCACAGTAACCTGGGACTTGCCACCTAGGATAAGACCTGAACCCTTTGCCCCTTCCAAATTCATCCTTCTAACTAAGCGGTCCTTGTTGGGTGTTCCTCCATGAGTGATCATTGAATTGACTCCAGGTGGGGAGGAGACTGGTGAGGCAGCAGACTGAAAAAATCAGTCTTTCTTGGTTTTTGTTTGTTTCTTCCCAAATCAGTCTAAATACTGTTTTACTCTTAAGTATATGCTTGCTTCTGTGCACTACATTTTAGGAAGGACATTGACAAGCTGAAGTCTGTCTAGAGGAGGGTGGCCAGACTGGGCACAAGGTGCCATGCAAAGACTAGTAGCTAGATTATGTTTCAATATAAGGAAAAACTTCCTAGTGAGGAATAGCAGACTTGGCTGTCTTCAAAGGTAATGAACTGCCCATCACTGAAAATCGTTTCAGCAAAAGTTGTATAATGTCTGTTTGGGAATCTTGAAGAGGAGAATTCTGCACAGTGTGGGAATTTAGATGAGATGGCTTCTAAGCTCCCTTCCATGTCTGTGGTTTTCTGATTCTCCAGATAATACACCTATAAGTATCAGGGTTGGGACTTAAACTCAAGCTTTCTGACTTCCTGCTCCTTGGTGGTGGCTCAGTATAGGGGGGAGTGGACTCGTTTGGGCATTAGCATATCTAGATTTGAGTCCTCCTGTGACACTTGCTATCTGTGGGATACTGGGCAAATCACCTAACTTTAGTTTTCTAATGTGTAAAAAGTGGATAACAATTCTTTCACTCTCTACTTCATAGGGTTGTTGTGAGGAATTCACATTCTACATCTATAGGAAGTTTTTGGGTATGGACAGTAAGGAATTTATTTTGCACAACTATAGTTTTTGTTTGCATAAGATGTGAGGAGTGAAGGATCAGCCAAATTTCTCTCTTTTGGGAGCTCATAGAGGAGTCAGGGAAGCTAGATTCACAACCAGGAATTAAGGAAAGGTGCAAGTGACAAGTGATCCCTCAGCTGAGTGTCTTCTGTCCTTCCTTTTTTTCACTCCAGGGGCCCCCAGGGTGTGTGGACCATGGAGGAACAGGGCCTGACACCCAAGTTTGACATAACGTTTGAGAGTGCCCAGCCTTCTAAGACCCACATGGCCCTGCTACAACTGGAGCGAGTGGGTATCTTGAAGTTCCTGGTGAGCCAGAATGTAGATGGATTGCATGTGCGCTCCGGCTTCCCCAGGTACTTTTTTTTTTCTGTCCATGGATTTCCTCCATACTTTCAACTTATCCTCCCTACATCATCCCCTCTTTGAACCCTGCAAACAAGAATATTCTCTTTGAAATCCAGTGCTAAGGCGAGTCCAGGGTCTTGATCCCTCTCCTATCTACCTCATTTCCCCATTTTGTCAGGGACCCTCTGGCATCTCTCTGATGCTCTGGAGCCTCACTCCTTTCTAATGCTGGGGCCTTTAGGAGAATAACAACCCCTTCATCATTCTTCTAGCCTGGGACAGGACTTCATATTGCCTCTTTCAGCTCATATCTTTTGACTGGGGTTTGAGAGATACTTTTTTTGTTTAAGGCATTATGACTGTCAGTTGTGACCTCCTCAAACACAGTCTGGCCTGAGAGGATTCTTTTTCCATTGAACAGGAATTAATGCTATACTTCTGTAAAACTGAAGTTTGAAATAGCTAAAAGCCTTCTATGGAGGAAGGAGAGGGCTTTGTGTTTGGTGTGTGAGAAGACCTATGAAAAGCAAAATAGAGTGAATCTGGGGGAAAATTCTGACTGTCAGAGCCAGCTTAAAAGTTAGTCTCACGATTTCTATGGACAGTGGACCTTCCTGAGAGAGTCAACTGCCCCAGACTGCCTTAAAAGGCTGGTATGATGAAGGAGCTCTCTCCTTAAAACCACCTATAACATAATAGTTCTCAGTCCCTTTGTACATCTGAGGGGCCTCCCACCCTTTGGAATAATTCCAGTAATAAACTTTTATATTGTTATAACACTTGTAGCTTTCCATATCCATTTTCTAAATCCCTGGGAGAAGAAGGAGCAAGAGTTATATAGAACTCCTATTTTGTGGACCAGGAAACTGAAACTGAGGGAAAATGACTTACCCAAGGTCATAGGCAAGGCCCAGACTCTAACTCTAAGGTCTTTGGACTCTCAGTAGTAGAGTACCCTGCACCATGAAGGCCAGGAAAGGATTATCTTTAAGGTCCCATCCACTGCCCTTTGTCCTTTCTGCAGAGACAAGCTGGCTGAGCTCCATGGGAATATGTTTGTGGAAGAATGTGCCAAATGTAAGACGTGAGTACTCCATATGTCTGCGGATGGAAGGGGGAGATGGGGAGTGGGCAAGGATTGGTGAAGAAGCTCTGGGGGAGGAGGATAGACTAGTTCCATGAGCAGAGCCCAAGGGCCTCTCAGCTGTGCTGGGTCTACCCCTTCCCTAAGCCATGAACACAGGCAAGCTGAACCTGCTGAAGGATCCTGAGCTAAAGAAGGGACTACATATTAAAGCTATGTAAGGCAGGTTGGATTTTCCTAAGGAGGAAGTGTCTAATAGAGCTCCTAGTGAAGGGACACCTACTTTGATAAATATGATTACCATCTTTAATTGGTTAACGTAATTTGCCCCAGTACCATCCTACGTAAAACTGTCTACGGTGTGAATTAGGAATAACAGCGTTAATATCTGATAATGCACTCATTAACAAAAATTGAAAGGAGACAGAACAGCAAATAAGATGGTAGGATCAGAGGAAGGGCCTCAGGGGCCAGGCAGTCCAACCTCTTCATTTTACAGAGAAAGAAATGGAAACCCAGAGAGGTTAAGACTCTACAAATAGTTTGGAGTTTATGGTTTTATTATTTTATTTATTTCTTTATCTGTTTATTTATTTAGAAGCTAGCTTTCCCTGTGTTGCCCAGGTCACTCATGGACCTGATGCCAATCCTGACTGGCCCAGACACTTAAACCTGCTCCATTTCTGACCTAGGTTGGTTCACCCCTCCTTAGGCATCTTGGTGGCTCTCCTGTCCTGGGCCACTCAGGACAGATCACTCAGTGCAATTCAGAATTCCTGAGCTCAGCCTAACCCTCAACTGTAATTATAGGCATTTGACAACATACTAGGCTTATTTGTAATTTTAGAGGGCACAGATGAGTTATGGGATGCATCCTCTAGGGGAAAATGCCCACCTTTCTAGATAAGATTGCAGTTTACTCAAAAAGATAGGAAAATAAGTTTTGTTGGTGGTTAAGTTTATAATATAAAGTTAATTTTTAAAGTACAGATTATATTAATGAGAGTAGTGGGAAACTATAGTTTTGTCACATAAAATTTGATTTACTGAAGCCATCCTTGCGAGAGGAGCTCTGCCAAGCCCTATGGGACCTAGTGATGGAAGGGGAATAAGGCTTTACATGTCAGCTGCTCAGGTAGTAAACTAACCAGGCGGTAGACTTGATATCATGGAGAGAGCTGGCAGGAACTATTGTTATAGGGATGAGTGTATCTGAGGGAAATCACCGCATTCATGTCCAGATCCACCTGTCCTCTCTTCGTCTCCTTTCTCCTTTATCATTCTTGGACTCTCTTCTTTAGGCAGTATGTACGTGATGTGGTGGTAGGCAGCATGGGCCTCAAGGCAACGGGACGCCTGTGCACTGTGGCAAAGGCCCGAGGTCTCCGGGCCTGCAGGTGAGTGACTCATGACCTTGGGAAACTGAAGTTAGAGAACATCTGTTCTAGTCTTTTCCACTTTCTTCTCCTCAGTTTTCTGATCTGTAAAATGAGGGGTTGGATGGGATGCCTCTGGGGTTCTTCTAGTGCGAGATCCACGGTCCTGAGTCTGTGGTTCACTGCTTGTGTCACCTCAGCCACGGGGTAGCACTTTTCTGTGTTTCAGTTTCCTCATATGTAGAAGAGAATTCGTTGTCCTTGTACTCCCTGACCTCATGAGGCTTTGGTAAGGAAGTGCTCACCATGGAAAGGGCAGCTGTTAGGCAGGCCCAGAGTCTGCCCAAGGGGGTCACTTGTCAGAGCCTTTCTAGCATGGGCTGGGTCTCGAGCTCTGCCAGGGTCTTGTTCATTTCATCAGCGAGCATTTACCAAGTGCTGCCTTGTGCTAATCAGGCACTGCTTGTGGTGGTGGTAAGGCAAAGTGACAGGACCTTACGTTCCACTTGTACTCCTTGACACTGCAGAGAATTGTGGTAGGAGAGTAATACCCTTAAGTCTTACAGTACGTTTCTAATAAGTTGGTCAAACTCAAATAGAAACAAATCTCTGTGGCTGCATATTGACTTTGAAAACCACAAACTAACATTATGTTGTACTTTTATTTTGTTAACATTTCCAATTACCTTTTAATGCATACTCCCTTCCATACCTCTGCTGTTGAGCAGTATCAGGAGACACCCCTCTTATTTGTTGATCTTACTACACAATGGTGCTAATTGTATATGCCAGAATAATAATCCTAGGATAGGATCATAGTAGTTTAGCAGTGAAAGGGTCTTTGAAAATCATCTGATTCAGGAGAAGTGACTTAATCAAGGTCATGAAGCCAGGCAGTGGTAAAGCATGCCACCCGACAGTTGCAGAGGACAGATGGCCCAAGTGAGACCCAAACTCAAGTCTTCTGACTTCAGATTTTTTCCACTCTGCTCACCTTATCGTTAACTGGAGCCACTCCTATAGGGACAGGTGTCACAGTCCAATTGGTAGAACCCTCTTTCCAACAATTGTTCTAGTTGGCTTCGTCCTGGGTGCTCTATTGATTGCTTAAGGTCACGCAGTTCATTCCGGCTTTTCTTGAGGGTGATGGGCATCTGTTCCAAGGTGATCAGCAACTTAGGGATTCTTTTTTGTCCATTGTAGGGGAGAACTGAGGGACACCATTCTGGACTGGGAAGATGCCCTGCCTGAGCGAGACCTCAGCCTTGCTGATGAAGCCTGCAGGTCTGACTACTTTGCACCCTCCTCTTTCATCTCCCACCCCTGTCCTTCCTTCTTCTGGACTTACTGGTAGTGGGGAGTACTTCTGACCTTTGGGAATGAATGGAGAAGGAGAAAGTCTAGAGCCAGAGAGGCGTTGGGAGGCTTCTGGATAAGCCATTAGCTAGATGACTCCTTTCTCTCCGAAGGTCAAGCCGGGGCAGGCCCTCATCATCTTATGCCTGGACCGTTGCAGTAGCTGCTGGGTGGTTTCCCCCACTCTTCCACTCAGCTGTCAAATGGATCTTCCTAAATTCCTAAAATTCAAGTGTGACCACATAACTTTATTCATTTAACTCTTGTGACTCTCTGTTTCCTCCTAGATCAAATAGAGAGTCTTCTTTTTGACTTTTGGACCCCTTTCTAACCTGAACCCTTCCTCCTTTTTCAGTTGTCTTATTCCGTGTCCTTCCTCTTACACGCTGCTGTGACACTGGCCTCCTTTCTGCTCCTACAGCTAGACT
>CM053773.1:190730599-190772510 GCA_028658325.1 Potorous gilbertii
TTCCTCAAAAAACAGTTTGAAAGGGCCAGTATGGGTGTTATTCTCCCATTTAACAAATGCAGTAGCTCAGGCTCAAAAACTCTAGCTGGTGTGGGAGTCAGCATTGAATCCCACTGTCCCAACTCCCAAGTTTTGACATTCTTTCCCTCCACCATGTTGGATTTGGGGAAGAAAGGAGAGAGAGAATGCAGAGATAGTCCTGTTTTTCATCCTGGGAAACATGGTAGGGCTGACCTTAGCTCTGTGGTCTTACCATTGTGAGGAAAAGGAGGAAAACATCCAAGGGGATCCGGAGAGCTGAGTCTATTGAGGTGGTCCCATTTAATTTTCAGGAATGCAGATCTCTCCATCACTCTGGGTACATCACTGCAGATCCGACCCAGTGGCAACCTGCCTCTGCTCACTAAACGAAAAGGAGGCCGCTTGGTCATAGTCAACCTGCAAGCCACCAAGCACGTGAGTACTCAGCCCCAGCCATTCCACAAGAGGGTCTGGTCCCTTTCCTCAGCAAGCCTTCTGGGCTCTCACCTGTCCAGGTGTCCTTCACTTAGGTCTGCCTCCCCTTTCCTCCCAGGACCGCCAGGCTGACCTTCGAATTCATGGCTACGTCGATGATGTCATGACCAAGCTCATGAAGCACCTATGCTTGGAGATCCCTGAATGGCAGGGGCCCCTTGTGGTGGAACGGGCCCCACCCCTCCTATCCCTCCCAATACAGGTGAAGGCTGAGCCCCACGTCCTGCCAGCCCTGCCCGCAACACCCAAGGCAGAGCCCCCTGCCCAGCGCCACAGACCACAAGGTGGCAAACGGGAGCAGCCCCCTGCCTCCCGGCTGCCCAAGAGGGTGAAGGTGGAGCCTATGCCCAGCTGAATTGGCTTGAGACAGTGTATGGACTCCTTTCTGAGCCCCAGTCTCCCTCACTGTACAAAGGGGGAACACATTCAAGTTATATCTACAGGCCTGTCCAACCTTCAGTCCTGGTGACAGTGTTGCCTAATAGAAGGAGCACTACATTTAGAGTGAGAGAACTTGGGTTCAGATCCCAGCCTGAGTGACTTAGGAAAAGTTACTCCACTCCTCTGGGCCTTATAGTTTCATGATCTATAAAACACATTTGAACTAGCTCATCTTGAAGGATCTTTCCAGTTCCCATAAACTATGATCCTATATGGGAATGGGCAAGTATGGGTGGGTTTTTTACTTTTAAATAAATTTGATTTTCTTTTTCATACTAGATTTTTTTTATATATATTATAAAAATTTATTTCCGAAACAACATTTCCAGGCTTTCTGGTCCTCTCTAAGAACTTTGTCTACAGTCCTCTGCCATTCTCTCTTTCTGTAGGCAGGACCTGTTCTCTCCACTTCAAGCCCAGTAAGCAGGTCACTGGAGTCTGTGGGTCCTTGTGTGACCTTGACTGATTTCCTTCTCTCTCAACCTCATTTTCCCTTTCTGTAGACCTGAAGTCTTTTCTACCCCAAATCTTCTGATTCTGTCATGCTTTTCATCCCTCATCTTCTCAGTTAGACTCTAATGGGGTATCTGGTGCTAATAGCACCAGCACTCTTACATCTGCTGGCCCTACTGAGGTTTGAAAGAATGAGAACTGGGCAGACTTTGACTTGGGGCTGATTCTGTGTTCCTTGGAGCGGCCCCTACTGAATCTCTCTTTGTGATAACCTGTTTTCATCTCTTTCTACTGTCTCCTCTCTCTACCTTGTCTTCTGAGACATGTTAGAGACTGGAGGTAAGGGACCAGCTACCCTCAGGCAGATGTGGAGGATTTTGTTACCTCTAGATGCTTCTCTTACATTGCAGCTTTCCCATTGCCAAATCATTGGTGATTCTTGGGCATAAATGGGTCTTTTTGCCTTCCCTCCCTCTCTTTCACGTGGGCATGAACATCTACCTCCTTCAGCACAAGGATAATAGCCACAGTTGGTAAAGAAACTGTCAGTGGCAGCTAAGACAAGGAAGAGACAAGTCCCAAAACCCCGTTGAGGTTCCAGTTCTATATTGGATACTAGCTCTGTGACCTTGGGCAAGTCCTTTCCCATTCCTGAACCTGCTTCTCCACCTGTAAAACAAGAAGGATGGACTAAGTGGTTTTTGAGGTCTTTTCCAGCTGCACTTCTTGTGATCTTTTTGCTTTTGTGAGAGGGTCTCCTGAGTGGGCTTATGGACCAAGGGGGTGGGGAGGCTTTCAGGGTAGTCATTAACCCATCCTATCCTAAGTCAGGCCTAGGGCTTCTGCTTTGGAGGCTTCTCCAAATCTCATCCATCCAGTTGATTTGGCTTGTGGAGGTAATTGAGTCAGTGAGTCTATCCTGGTCCTGGTCTGGATAAGTAGACATTTGTCAAGGGAGAGAAGGGGAAGGTGAGACAGCCTGACTCATAGGTCTTTCTGCAGAGATGGTTGGGCTCATCCACTGGGACTACATATCTAGCATTCTGTATGTAGTCCCTGTCCAGTGAGCCCCAGGATTGAGAGATCTGAGAAAAGAAACAGCATAACAGAAAGTAAAATATCCAGGTTGCTTTAGACCTGTACTTTACCCTCAGCCAAGTGGGAGGTGGTGTCCTTGAGAATTTGTTAGAGAGGCCAGGATGTGGGAATAAAAAACACTAGCCAGTCAATTCTTTCTCTCTCTCTTCCTCTGCTTCCTCTCTGTGTCTCTCTCTGTCTCTGTCTCTGTCTCTCTCAGCTGAATTTTGAAGAAAAGGAGGGACTCCAGGGTGGCAGTGAGGAGGGAGTGCATTCCAGGCAGGAGGGATAGTCAGCCTGGAAAAGGCCCTGAGGTGAGAGAGACTATTGAGTGTGGGAAACAGCAGGAAGGTCACTCCTGGAGAGGGTGCGGGCCATGGACCAACTTCACTACATGAATGGTTCCCCTGCCCCATCATGGAACATGTTAAAGGAGCCACAGGGCCCAGGTTAAAATCCTGCCTGTGTCACTTACTGCTTGTATTGCTTTGGAAAAGTCATTGTTCCTCTTGTGGCTTCAGTTTCCTTATCCATGAAATATGGGGGTTGAACTAAATATTGTATGACCTCTTGTGGTCTATTCCAGCTATTCAGATACTGTGATCCACAGGGCCCCTTTCAGAAAGCTCTAAGGATCCTCTGCCTTTATTCTTTTTGTCATCTCTTTCCTCTCCTCACCTTCTCCCTCCAGTGCTCCAGATTTTTCACAACAGTGAGGAAACCTGAATACCTGATAGGGAAATGACTGCTTAAGGAGTCTACATTGAGGCCTTTAAACCTTGTTCAAACATACTGCCCTAGCTAGGTACCAGGCAGAGGACATTTGGTCCTCTGGAATTCTTCCCATGGCTCTGAGCCTAAGCAAAAAAGGAGAGGAGGTTTGGATTGGAGGAGGGAGAGACTGGAGCCAACTAGGTTGTGGCATGAACAGCATTAGACTAGAGTTAGGGGATTCAGGTTCTGTGACCTTGGGAAAGACTGTTAATCTCTGAACCTCTTTTTTCTCCTCTAAAATGAAGGGACCTGGGAGATCCTTCTTTCCCTTGAATTGGCAGTCCTGTTCTTTCCCCCGCCCCCCCCCCCCCCATCCACTTAAGATCATAGGATTTAGATCTGGTCCCAGCTTATCTGTCCTTTTAGTCACAAACATGATGTGTGATATGGAGAAAGTAATCCAACCTCTCAAGGCTATCAATTTAAAATTTGAGGATTAGAGCAGAAAACCCTAAACTTCCAATTGATAGAATAGAACCTGATTGCAAATGTAGAACACTGTTGCTCTCCAAGGTCCTGAAACATTCTCTACATGGGTATTTTCAGTCTGGAACTCCTGCAGTCTCCCCTCCACTCAGCTTTGGTAGGTATGGTTTTTGGGTTGCCTGTGGCAAGTAAGGGGAGTGGGTTACACAGAGGAGGAGAGAATGAGAACGTGCCAAGATGGCCACACAGACTTCATCTTCGGAGAGTAGGTGTTACCATAGCCAAGCAAACCTTACTGGGGTTGTGAGGAAAGGGAGAGATTCTGCCTTGGATCTATAGGGTAAATCTCCCCCAGTAGCATCTTTGGCTTGAGATCCCATTCTACAGTTCATGTATCATGCTGCCAATTTCCCCCTCAAACCCAGAAACATTCCAGGCACTTTCTTCCAAAATACTTTATTAAGGGGTCACTTCAACTTATAAAATTCTACCTCCAGGAAATGGGGAGAGGAGGGAAGGGGTAGAGACCATGGGATCTCTAAAAGGCAGAACTTGGGAGATGAGGGTAGCCTCCAAGATTTGCCCCTATTCACTTTTGGGAGCTCTGGAATTATCTTTTTCTGGGATGCCAGGACATATACCTTGGCCTGGTCATATGGACACATTTGTTCCTGGGGATATCTTGTTGGTGCAACATATGTCTGTATGAAGGAGTCCTGGACTGGGACTCAGGAGATCTGGTTCTGGTCCTGGCCAGGTCCCAGACTCTGGATGAGCTCAAGCAAGTTCCTGTCCCACTTCTGGGCATCAATTTTCTCAGGGAGAATCAGGGGGCTAAATTGATCTTTAAGGCACTTTCCATGTTTTATATCCCGTGCAAGTCTGTATGTTTCAGTCTTTTTCTAGTAGCTTCTCGGGCAGAAGCACAGGAGAGGTGAAGGGACTAGGGGATGACCACCTACTCATTTGGTCTGGGTCCAGCCCAGGGTGGTAGGGTGTAGCTTAATTTCAAGAGAAGAACAGGGACCCGCCCCATGTTGGACCACTCCACTTACTGCCGAGGGATATGGTAAAACTCCCCCACAACACCGGAATAGTACTGCCTAGCCTCTCTGGGTGGAGGGGGGTCTCTCGGGGATGGGCCTCTCAAAGCTCCTCCTCAGCTTCTGGCAATCCTCCAGCCTTGGTGTAGCCTGGCACCATCCTGGCCAATAGAGCCACTGATGTAGGCTCTGGTGTCTCAACTGGCGTACCGTTGCCCAGAGTGGCAGCATCGGACAGGGGGCCTGGGCTGCTAGGCTCCTGGGGATACTGACTCCAGCGGCTAGGAGCTTGGGAACCTAACTCCTCCCCACCTGGGACTGGCTCGTGGAACACCCGAGAGGCGGCGTCAGTGTTCAGTGACCTGGAAAATACTGGATGGAGGAGGGAGATGGCAGTCAGGGAAGAGAGCTGGAGGAGGTGAGACACAGAGAGGGGAAGCTGCTCAATCCCCGAGACCCGGGAGGACCCAGCACAAAGCCCTTGATGCCCATCATGGCTCATTTGCAACACAAGGCTAATCAAACCTGCCCTGCCTGCCTGCCTCAGTGAGGGGTGAGGAGAAGTGCTCAGCCCTATAAATGGGATCGTTACTTACTTTTGTCACTTTGGTCTATTTCATTTCATCAGAGTAGGAATTTCTCAGTGTGAATTTTTATTTGTCCATTACAGTTCTCCAGAACCTTCCTGAGGAGGGGAGGTCAACCCAGGGTCTCAAAAATTAGGGCGAGAAGGGCAAGCTTTGGCAGGTGCCATCGGGCTAGCAAGGGTTCAAGTACCAGCATGCCAGCAAATGGCCAGCACTGTCAGGTGGCCTAAGGGCTGAAGACTTTTTGGGGGAAGGTATGGAAAGGTACATATGGTACGTATTGGTGGAGTGTGTACCAGCTTTGATGAACACATAGATCATTGTTGCATTGAAATTAACAGAGGAGTGGCTTTGGACTGAAGGACCTTGGCTTAAATATCAACTGCTCAAGTCCCCTTACTGCCTGCTTAGACAACTTGGGTACTAGGAGATCTCAGTTTTGGAATACTGTTCTCACCTTGACCTTGAGGACCATCAGTTTCCTTATCTGTAAAATGGAGCTAATACTGTCCTCCCAGAGTTGCTGTGTGATTTTGCAAGCTACTTGACACACATTGGTAGCAACATAAGCTTTTAAGATTTTTTCCTCCTAATACTTCTAGTTTTTAATAATTTAGCTAGATGTCACAGTAAAGAGAATGTCATGAAGCCCTGAATTAAAATCTCGCCTCAGACACTTTCTAGTTGTTTGACCTTGGACAAGTCACTTAACCTCAGTGTCCTGTGACTGGAAAATGGGAATAGTAACAGCCTCTATCTCTCAGGACGAGAGTATTTATAGAGTCCTTAGTGAGGCACCTGGCACATGGTAAGTGCTCTGTAAATGCTTCTTCCTTTCTCTTCCTCTTAGGAAAGTCATTTAATCTCCCAGTTTCTTATCTGTCAAATGAGAACGGAACTAGATGATCTTAAAATCATTTCTAACTCTAAATACTGTCTATGTGGTTTAAAAAAATATAGCCCTTTAGCTCTAATAGCTTCTGCCAGTCTTCACCCTCAGTAGGATCATGTTGGGGGGGGGGGCTCCAAGTGCTCAAAGGGAAATCAGGGAGGGAAAAGGGAGATCCACTGGGAACTCTCTAAGGGGTGGGGTGGGGGACAGGACCTACCTCTGACTGGCAAAAAGTCTCCAGGTGCCTCAGTTTTGTTGGGAGCGAAGGGACTGATGGAAGGGAAGATGATTAGGGCAAAGGACAGCAGCAGGACCTGGGGTATGAAAAACAGAGTTCACAGGTACCATGGCTTCCCTAGCTCTCATTCTATGTCTCCAGAACTGACCACCAGATAGGAAACTCCAGCCCTCCCCTCAATGATGATGGGTGATGACAATGGAGATCCAAGGCAGGAAGGCAGGGAGGCAGGCGGAGCTGAGGGTGGAGGTCATTTCTACCACCTAACTCTCCTCCCCAGTTCCTGGTCTCTAATTCCGACTCTAATCTGTGCAGTGGAAAGAGCTCTGGATTTGGTTCTCTGCCATCAATACCTTCTGTGGCCTTGGGCAAGTAAGCCCACATCTCTGGGCCTGGGTCTTTTCCTCTTCAACATGACAACTAGATGATTTCTAAGGTCCCTTCTAGCTCTAACTACATTAAATTCAATTCAACAAGCATTTATTCGCTGTTTTCTATGGGCAAGACTTTATGTTCCAGGAACCCATCCAGCCCCCATGTTCCGTGGTCTCCCCAGAGCTGACATTTCTGTATCTCAAGGTCCCAGTCAAGTGTGAACTCCTTCAAAGCAATCATAATAGTTAGCATTTATACCATACTTTGGAGCATACAAAGCAATTTACCCGTTACCTCATCTGATCCTGACAACAGTCTTGTAAGTTAAGGGCGATTATGATCCCCATTTTCCAGATGAGGAAGTAGAGGCAGACAGAGGTTAGGTGACTTGCCCAAGGTCACACAGCTTGAGAAAGGATTTAAACTCAGCTTATCTTGACTTCTTGTCATCCAATGGGCCGCCTTGAAGGTGGATGGCTCATTTTTTTGTTTGTATTCTCAGTGCCTAATATTAAGTATGCCTAGCACATTCAAGGCAACCATAAATGCTTGTTGAGTTGAACCAATGACCTCTAAGGTCCCAGCTTTGACATTCTGTCTTCTAAGATCTTTTCAATTATTTTCCAGCACTACCTGTTTTAGGCCCTGAGGTCCTTGTTCTGGAGTCTCAGGTCCTTGCCAGCTCTGACATTCTTTTTTCTGTTCTAAGATGCCTTCCGGCTTTGGTCATTTTATGTTCTAAGGTTCCTCTCAGCTCTGACATTTTATTTTCCATAGTCTCTAATCTTTGTCCCTGGCTTATGAACCCAGAAGTGGTTAATCAGATCTTTCCTTCACTTTTTTCATCTTGAGCTGTAGAGTCTCAAATGGGCCTGTAAAGTTCTGTGGGAATTACTTTTCTGTCCTTTCAGGTAGAAATAAGTACCTTGAGGTCAAGGATTGTTTTTCTTTTTGCCTTTGTACCCCCAGCACGTGGCAAAATGCCTGCTTGTAGGAGGCAGGTTAACAAATGTTTGTTGGATTGGTTTGGGGCTGGGACTAAAGTCTGAAATAGAAAGGCTGTGCCCTCTGTATCCTCTTCCTCTGCCTCTTCAGGCATGCATCAGTTGGGGGGTAGCTTTTCTGGCATTTCCACTGTTCAGATTAGGGGGCCCAGAAAGAAGTAACCAAAAAAATATAGTTTGGGAGGAGAGAGAACATACCACTACACAAGTGCCTGTCTGGGCTGATTTGCTGGTAGACTGTACCATGACTGCCTGGAGTTTCCTCAGCTGCTCCATGAGAGATCTGCATGGAGAGGATTTAAGGGAAAACCTAGTGAAGATAGGCATCTCGGGCCTAGGCAATTTTCATTTCTGCCTCCTATACTTGGATCAATTTTCTTCTTCCCCACCTTTCCCAAATTTCCCCCCTTCCCCTATCTTTTTAAATCCAATTCCATCTTTCAGGGCCCGGTTCAATTTCTACTTCTTCCAGGAAATCTTCCCAAGTCACCTCCCTCTCCCTTCATCCAAGCTCTCTCTCTCTCTCTGTCTCTTTCTCTGTCTCTGTCTCTGTCTCTCTCTTTCTGTGTGTCTCTCTCTGTCCCTCTCTCTGTTCTTTTTGCCCTGGCTTAATTCTGTGATACCATGTTATACCATGGAAAGAGCATTGATATTGCACACAGAAGACCTGAATTCAAGTCTTGGCTACAGCCCTTTCAAGCTGCGTGACCCTGGGCAAGTCATTTTCTCTGAATCTCATGGAATCTCATTTCTTTTTGTATAAAATAAAGCAAGAATCTATGTACTACCTGCCTTCCTGGGTTATCATAAGGAGAGTGCAAAGTCCCTCTCAAAAACCTGAATCTCACAAAATACTTCATAGACTTTTAGGACTGAAGAGCTCTTAGAAATCAAGTCTAACTCTTCCCTTCATTCTACTTTGTAGAAAGAGAAACCAAGGCCCAAAGATGGGAAGAGATCCTTGGCAAAGAGGTGGCAGAGCTAGATCTAGAATCCAGGGTTCTTGCTTCCAAACCACCATGGCAAATTTATCTGCCGTCAGAAGGTCTATGATTCTGCTTGTGTGGGAGTTCCTCCCATGGACACAGATTACAATCCTTTTGTATCAGAGTATGAATCACCGTGAATTGCCCTGACTAGGACATTTATCACATGGTAGCCATCCTTGTGCTGAAGAGCCTTTCTAAGGTCCGCTAGCCTGGTCCTGGGACTACAGACACCTAATAGGTTATACATGTGAGCTGTTGTCCTCTCCTTGTTTCATGGATGAGTCTTGTCTCTCCCGCTAGACTCTGAACTCCTTAGTGGCAGGGGCCAACTGCCCACTTCCAGCCAACCCTGCACTCCCTTTATGTCTCACAGTCCTCAGTATGTAGTATGCTTCAGGCAACTCTGAATTCTATTTGAAGCCCTAGAGGGAGCAATTAGTTCACTGATCCTTTACTGAATATCCACTTCCCCCAGGGGTGTGTTTTAGGAGCCAACCCAGGTCTGGCCTGGCCCTCAAAGACCTTACAATCTAGGTGGTGAGTTAAAACAAAAGTACACCAAAAGTTCAAAAGAAATAGAAGAAAAGAGTTCCAGACATCATGATTGGGTGTGCCTGGTGCCAAATGAAGGCAAGATCAGAGAAGAGAGTTGGGGAATAGGGGGATCTGAGAAGACTTTCTGAAGAAAATGGAACTTTAGCTGAACCTTGAGGAATGAGGAAAGGAGGTTATTCCTGAGGAGAGGAGACAGGAAGGAGCTTGGTGGATGCAAGTTAAGAGTCTAACTGGCTGGGGCAGAGAGGATAGGGAGACTAGAGAACAGGGAGAAATGTGGCTGTAAAGTGAAACTGGGACCAGAGTAGGGACTGTGAAGGGCTTTACTCATTTGAGGACTCTGATTAGGCTGGGTCAACCCTACTTCCCTCCCTGCACCTGGTGGTATGGGGAAGGGGGGAGGAGGGGGGAGAAGAGGGAGTTTTCAAACTTACAGGTTTTGTTTCTCCAAGTGCAAGACCTTCCTTTGGAGCTCCTGGTTCTGGGCTGTGCACTTTGACATGCTACAAGAATAGGGAGTGGAAGGTATCAGTCAGCCCCAGCCCCTGAATGGGCAAGCCCAAGACAGCTCAGCTCACATGCCAGCTTATGAGACCTGGAGAGAGACGAGATCTTTCCCACCCTCACTTCAAAGTCAGAAGGGACCTGTGAGGGCAGCTGTCGTGGCTCACACGTGAGTGGGAGTCCCTCTACAAAAGCCTCAATGAGTCTTCTAGCCTTGAAAGCCCTTGCTGCTTAGACATCCCATCTTCTTTGAGATGGCAAGGTCCATGAAAATGCCGATAAACATTTTATGAATGAGAAAATTGAGGCTAGGAGACTTGAAATGACTTAACCAAGGTAATTAAACTCATGCCATCTAGGACAAAATCTTCTTACTGGTCCTATTCTTGACCTTTGGTGCCAAGCAGTAGGAGTCCTAGTTTTGCTTTGAAAGAAACAAAGAATTTTAATAGGGAGAAACATGAGGAGGGAGTGCCTTCCAGGTACAGGGAAGAGCCAGTGGAAGGCATGGATGGGGGCAGAAGAATGCTGAGTTTGGGAGACAGCAAACAGGCCAGTGAGGTTAGGGGTGGGGATATGTGGAAAAGAATAACATGTCATAAAGGAAGTCTGGAGCCAAATGGTAAAGGCTTTAGCTATCAAGTGGAGGGGTTTATCTTTGATCCTCGTGGCAATGAGAAGTCATTGAAGCTTCTGGTAACATGGTGAGGTTAAAGTACATGGAGGTGAATCAAATGGAAGACTGGAAAATAGGGCCAGGCCATGAAGAGTGGGTTGTGTTTGCTCTTAGAGATAGCAGGAAGCCACGTGAGTTTTTGAGTAGTGAAGTAATACAGTCAGAGCTGTGCTTTAGGAAAATCACTTTGGCAGCAACGTGGAGGACAGTCAAGACATTTGGGATGGGGAGACCAGTTAGGAGATCATTGCAGTAGGTAAGATCTCAGATAATGAGAGTCTAAAGTAGAGTGGTATCTGACCCTGTGAGTAGAGAGAAGAGGATGGAGGTGGGAGATGTGGTGGAGGTAGAACTAGACGTGGCAGCTGATTGGAAACATGGAAGGCAGATGAGGAAATCTGTTTTAGATGCAGTGAATTTGAGATGCCTATGGAACATATAGGTCAAAATGTCTAGTGGACATTTGATGACGTGGGACTGGACTGGGGCTCAGTATGTGGATTTGAGAGTTATCTGAGCAGACATAATTAAACTCATGCTATTTCCAAAAGAGGGAAGAGGACTGTCCTAAGAAAGAGCCTTGAGGGACTCTCTTGATCAGTTAGAGGCTGGTAGGTAAATGATCATGTCCTCGTAAATCTGCTCTGCCTTAGGCTAAACATTCTCCTCCCTGTCTCTCGCTCCTTTCTAGCTCCTTCCCCAAAGGATCTGTTGTCTTGCATGATTCAAACTTCCTTGAGAATTAAGATGAATGAAAGATGGTCATGGGAATGTGAAGACAGGTTCTAATGTGGTAGAATAAAACCCATGAGTCAGAGGATCTGGGTTCCAGTCCTAGTACTTCCACTAACACCTTTTGTGGCCTTGATCAAAGCATTTGCCTTCTCTGGATCTCAGTGTCCCAATCTAGCAAAGGAAAGAGTTGCACTGGATGAATTCTGCGATCCCACCCAGAACAAATAGCTATGCTACTCATTCATTGTCCTATGATCATGGGCAAGCCCTTCCCTTCCCTGGGCCTCAGTGTCCTCATCTGTCAGATGGCATGCCCTCTCATCAGAGATTTTGTGAGAAATGAGTTTATTCCTAGCATGGAACAAATGCCCTGAGATTCAGGTTTACTCCTAGCACAGACCAGATGTCAGGGAAGTTCATTACCAGAGCTCCAGCCCATCGATGTATTCTTTCTTCTTTTTCCGGCTCTCTTGCGCTGATTGCTTGTTTCTTATTTTCCTCCGGATTTTCTTGAGTACCCGTTCTTCATACTGTCAGATGGGAATGGAGGAGTCAAGGGGGCAGTCTGTGGTCCTGACCACCCAAGCCCCCATGATCCCAAATTCTCCTGATGCTCAGAATCCCAGCCTCCCTGCTTCCCATGTGCCTATCAGGAGGCTCCTGGAATCTCCTAGTTTTCCAGCCCTTTGATTTCAGGTCTAATTATTTTTTATCTCTTTTAGTTTATCTCAGGTTGGGAACAACTGTGTACAAGTCTAGTTTTCTGTCTGTTTGTTGATTTTCTGTGTCTGGGAATCCCACCTGCTGTACTTGTTGCCTGGTCTCCAAAGGGCTGGGTATAATCAAGATGATAAGAGCTAGCCACCTGCCTGCAAGGAACAATTGGTCTCTGGTAGTGCAAGGGAATAAGTGGTATGTGGTGAGGGACCACTGAAGACTCCATCAAACTGTCTCCCCCAGGCTCACCTGAAATCCCACCATTTGCCAGTTTCTTAATTGGCGTGTTAAACAGTGTTCCCGGAAGGGGTGACAGTAAGCACCTAAGTGCAGTGTACCACAGTTTGTGACACTGATTTTTCCTTTGAGCACACCAAGACAACACTGACGAAATAACTTACATTTCTGTACTACCTCAAAGTTTACACATATTTTTCTTTATGACACCCTGTGAGATTCATAGTGCCGTCCCCATTTTACAGAAGAAAGAAATAAAGTGGTGACCAGTAAAAAAACCTGTTCAGGGTTCATCGAGGCCTATATGTATACATACTAAAAAGTATCAGAACTGGAGTTCAGAACCATCCAAGTTCTGTGACTCTGCGTAACAGATAACCTGTACAGTTGTCCTCCATGTAATGGAATGTGGTGAAAATAAATTAAATAGATTGAGCATTAGACTGAGAATGTGGAGCCCGGGATTTTAGTCACAGGCCCCACAATCACTAGCCATGTGACTTGGATCAAGTCACTCCACCTCTGACTAAGGCTCCTTGTTTACAGTGGGAGCAATGATGTTCACATCAAGTGTCTCATAGACTTGTGAGGGAAGCCATATGTAAACTTTCAAGGGCTGTATATAGATAGGTGAATTGTTACCCCTGGTCCTGGTGGGTAGATGGGCGTGACCCTGGTGGGGGGAGGGGAAGAGCTCCCGAAAAGTGTCCATAATGGAGCCTCTGAGAAAGAGTCAAATGATGGAAGGGGCTTACCTTGGTGAGGGGCAACTGTGTGGGCAGAGTGATGCCCTCCTTGGCAAGGAGCTTCTTCTCATCTTCAGTCAGCACCAGTTCCTGGATGTGCCCAGTGCTTGGCCTCTGCACAGCTGAAGATCCCTGCTGTTGCTGCAGGCAGACCCAAATTCCCAGAGAGTGCACTCAGGGTGCAGGACCATCCCCCAAAGATGCGTATGCAGAGCCTAAGCTGGCAAGGGAGATGGAGGTGGCGGAGGGAGGGAGCAAATGGGCTTAATGCCAGTGAGGATGAAGGTTCAGGGTCAAAAGGAGTGGCAGAGCATGGTTGATAGGGCCCTGGATAGAAGGCAGGAGACCCCACTCAAGTTCCATCTCTGCCATTTGCATTCTGATGTATAACCATCACTTCTGGGCCTCATTTGGCTCATCTGGCAAGAGGCAGTCTTGTTGTAGTAGAAAGAATACTGGGTTTAAGGCCTTCCTCCCCCAATGGCTCCTTGTTCCCCTCCTCTGGACCTTGACTGCCTATCTGGCAGATGAGAGGGTGCATCTAATCTCTAACGTCATTTCCAGTTCTTTCCATGGTCTCTAAGGTCCCTCTAGCTCTGTCTGTGACTCATTGAGGCCTATATGAAGGCAAGAACATCTGAAGGGCTACCATCGCTGTGGGTGGCAGCCAGGACAACTAGGCCAATCTGGGAGCAAGATTCAGGGATGGGAACTGGGGTTCCTGTGAGGGAAGTTCCCAAGAGACCAAGGATGTAGGGGGGAAGTGAGGGATGGATCAGGAACATGAAGGAGCTCACCATGTCTGCGTTACTGGATAGGAGCAGGTCCTTGACTGTGAGAGTACAGGATGAGGTTGAGGCTGTCAGCTCTGGCCTGTCCTGGAAGATGCCTTCGGGACTCCACATTTCTTCCAGGGTAAATAGGACAAGAAAAGAGACCTCTCAGTGCTCTTATCTGCTCCAGGGTCTCTTCATCCCTGATTAGACCCAGGGATCACCTCTCAGAGCCCACTCTCCCTAATTTGGGAAGCCTTTCCTCTGGTCCCAAGCCCTTCTAGTGCTTGGACCCTTACCATACCAAGGTGAAGGAACCCCTTCATTTTGGATTTGTTCCTAGATCTCTGGAAGCTGCCCTCTCTCACACCATTCTCTCCTAACAAAATATCTTTCCCTCTCCACATACTCAAAATCTCCTCCTTTAAGCTTTTCTTTCTTTGTCTTCCCACAATAGCAAATATGGACTTCCTTGAGTTTAATGTTAGGGTCTTCCATTCCCTGTTCCTAATCCTTTTCAATTAATCTAGTCAGAAATATCCAGGCAGAGGAATAAAGGGCCTAGGTCAATCCCAGCACTCACCCAAATCTATGGACACGGATGACTCTAGCACTGGGGCTCTAGGCCCTTCAGGTCCAATGGGGCCAAGACAGGAGCCAGGATAACAGTAGGAAGGCTGAGAAGCCTTTTGGTGGCCATCTGGGCTGGTTCCAGCCTGAAAGCACTGTGGGCTGTCCTGGGGGTCAGAGGGCAGGTCCTCAGAGATCCCACTGTCACTGTCAGCTGGTGACCAGAGTGGGGAGCTGGGGGTAGAGTCTCCACATGCTAAGATGGTGCTAAGGAACTTGTCTGGTTCTGGAGCCGTCTGGGTCTGCTGGGGACCAAAGAAGGAAAACATAAGTAAAGAGGGCTTGGAGCTGGGAGGGTGAAAAATAGACACTCCACTTTCCCCCCTAGAACTGGGCCAGGATGGAAAAATTGCCAAGGGACTTGGGTAGGACAGTAAGAAGAACCCTCCAAGGTAGTTTTAGTTCGAGATCAATCAATGTTTGGGAGTCAGCAGGACTGACTCAGCTGCTGATTCAGCTTGGGGGACCAGGAGGTCTTCCTTCCAAAGGCTTGTGGTGTAGAAAGGAACTCACTTGGTCCTCAGCATGAGTGCAATCAGAGTCTCCCTGCTCCATGAGCCACAAGACCCCATCTTGTGGGTCAAAAAGAAGGTCCAGAAGCTCCAGGCTCTCAGCAGACCCCATGGGGCAGGAAGAGGCCATCTGCATCTGAGAGGGAAAGGGGCATTAATGCACCTCCCCTGCCCTCCCCTCAGGGTACAGACCCAACTCTCCTCAGAGAGGTGATTGGGACCCCCCCACAGCACAGAAAACCCTTTGCCTCCACTGCCAACTTGAGCTCCCACTTTTAGTTCCCAGTCACAGTATTAGAGAAAGGCAGTCTGGACAGAGTACAGAACTTAGAGCCTAGAAGGTCTGTGTTCAGATCCCACTTCTGGTAACTAGTAAACTGCATGATCCTGGGCAAGTCTCCTTTTGTAAAATAAGGATGCCAATACCTCTAGTACCTTTCTCACATGAAGTTAGTAAGACTCAACGGAGATCGTGTATATGGAAGGCTATAGAAATATCAGTCCTGATTATCTCTGTTCTGTCTTTGTCTCTCTCCTTGTTGAATGAAGGCACTGTGGGTAGATACTCCTTGGCCTTTTCCATAAGCCTGACTGCATATTTTGCCAAGCATGGTGGGTACCCACTCATATGTCCTGAGCTCCCAGGAAGGGACTTTAGCCATAGGGGAAAAGAGATTGAGTGAGCAGGTAGTCAGGAAGGGCATGGCGTAAGAGAAGAATGGACAGATATTCGTTCTATTTTCACCCTTGCCAGAAACTTTGGGCTAATCACTAAGCTTGAGTTTCCCCATCTATAAATGGGGAGGAGGTCAGCATAGGAGATCTTCTGATGTCCTTTGTTCAAAGGTCCCTCTCAACTCCAACCTTTTTGGTATCCGAAGTTCCTTCCCAGTTCCAAATCTGGTCCAAGACCCCTTCCTCCATGCTCACTCCTGTACTGTGACAGCTGCTTCTGAAGATCTCTCATTCAAATTTAGATTATTGTCTCTAAAGCCCAAAGAATCCTTAGATTTAGTCCGCTTGTCTCATACAGATGTGAAGACCGAGGCCTAGATTGGTTGTGACTTTCAGGTGTTCCACTCCCCCAGTCCCTTGCATCTCCCACCCCTCCTCACCTTTTCGAAGGTTAAGTCCCCATTCAGGAAGGGATGTTCAGGACAGGTTTCTTCTTTTCCCCACCCTGGGGGTAATTTTGGATCGCAACTCCCTGAACCACCAGGCATTGATCCCTCCCCTAAACTGCTTGCCAAATGCCAGCTGTCTCAACTTTATGACAACATTTCCACTTCAGTGATGGCTAAAAAAATACCAAGAAAGAGCTAAAATCCCACCCCTTGGAACCAATTGGTGGTGGTGGGAACAGTGGAGTGAGTGGTAGGAGACAGGACCAATCAAACAAGCCTGCCCCTCCTCCCAGGTGTGTTTAGAGGAGGCGGGGTGACCGTTATCTAAATGTTTTGTGCTTTTCCAGTCCAGAGTGGGCAAAGCTCAAAGTCTAGCTCTTCAGCATAGTCTACTATGACCTTTTCCCTACTTACCAAGAATACTTCCTTTCCATTGCATAGCCTTGGCACCCTGAAACTGAGCCCTCCCCACCTCCAGCTTCTAAGAGCTGAGCCCTTCCCACTCCCTCCAGACACCTGTTGTTCATTGCTGGAGGATGACCACCACCCCCAAAGCCCCCATCAGAGTCAGCCTGTATGAATCTTGCTGATATTTCACCAGCTAGCTCACATGCCCTTCTCTTCCAGGAAGTCTTCCCTGATCCCTTATGGTTCTCATCTCACTAAGAAACCTCATAGCATTTTGTCTTCTCAGAGCCCCTGTAAATACTTTGGACACTTCTTATACACACATCCTAACACACTACCTCATAATTCAATTCTCTGTGTACATGTCTTAACTTTCTCTGCTGGGTCTATAGGACATAAATTATTAGAACTTGAAGCATAGAATGTCAGTGCTTTGAGGAACATTAGAACATAATCCTGTAATAATAATGTTGTTCAGTTGTTTTGGAGTTTTTGTGACCCCATTTGAAGTTTTCTTGGCAGAGATACTAGAGTGGCTTGTCATTTCCTTCTCTAGTTCATTTTACAGATGAGAAAACTGAGGCAGAGTTAAGTGACTTGCCCAGGATCACAGCTAGTAAGTATCTGAGGCCAGACTTGAACTTAGGTCATGGGAAGTTCAGGTCCAGTGCAAACCACTGCACCACCTAGCTGCCTAATGTGGACTGCTCTGACTAAAAGGGACCTGAGAAGATATAGACTGTTAGGACTAGAAGACCTTCTAATACAAATATCCTTATTTATAAATAAGGTCCTGAGAGAAATAAATCTTAAATTCCTTAAGGGAAAACTCTGAGAACAGAGAGGTCAGTTTAACTGGATCACAGAATTTGGGGAGGGGAGTAATATCCAAGGAGACTGGAAAGATGGGTTTGGGCCAAGTTGGGCAGAGCTTTAAAAGCTCAAACAGAGAATCTGCTCCTCAAGGCCATGGGAAGCCCTTGGAATTGATTAGCAGCAGAGACTTGGGGCAAAGGGACCAGTCAGGGTGTAATAAACTACTCAAGGGAAAGCCTGAACTAAGGTGGTAGATGTGGGAATAGAGAAAAGCAATTAAATAAGAGGAAAGTTGTGAAGGTAGAAATAGGAAAATTCAGGATGAGGGAGAGTGAGGAGTTAAGGATAATACCTAGATTAGGAACCCAAGACACTGAAAATATGTTGGTGCCTTTCACCCAAATGTCTGTGTTCATCCTTTGTTGCTGAAGAAGATAGTGCTATCAGAGAAATGATGACATGACTTGCACTTGACTTTGTTATTTTTGAGTAAGGGAGGGCTGTGCAGGTCACTAGCCTCACTTCTCCTCCAGAGCCATCTGAATCCAGTGACCAGATATTCATCAGGATGACTTGGAGATGACCCAGGAGGAGGCAATTGGGGTTAAGTGACTTGCTGTTTTGAATGACTTCATATATATGAAGGTTATCATACTACTTGCCTTCTCAGTGAGTGAGAGAGGGGGTGGAAGGAAGAAGACAATTTAATTTTTAAGACATTAAACATTAATTAAAATATGTCATCATTAAAAAAATGAAATAAAATTCATAATTGAAGGAAAGCCTCTTAGAGGATAGTAGAAATAAAAAGGTAATTTTTTTTCCATGTGAGTTCACAGACCTCAGATTAAGAATTTCTGGTATAGTGTTTAATAGGAATGTACGTGGAGAGCCTATATAAGATTGCATGCCTTCTTGGGGAGGGAGGGGGAGAAAATTTGGAACTTATGGAAATGATTGTTGAAAACTAAAAGCAAATAAATTAATAAATTTGGGGAAAAAAGGAATTTCTGGTATAGAGGGAGAAGAGAAGGAAGGCTAGTATAGAACCTTGGGGATTACTCACATTTAGAGCCTATGAATAGGAATGATGAGTCAACAAAAGAGGCTGAGAAGGAGAAGTCAGAGAGGTAGAGATGAACCAGGGGAGTAGTATAATGAAAATACAGAGAAAATAGTATCTAGGAGGAAAGGTCTACAAGAATGAGATAAGGAATGATTTGTCTGGCTGCAGTGAGATCCCAATTGAGATCAGATAACATAAATTTGTAATGTACTCAGCATGATTGTAGGATTTCTTCCAGCTTTGTTCGTCATAAGCAAGAACAGAGGAAGCAGATGGTAGGAATGATCCAAGACTGAGATTTGGCAAAAGAAGAACAGTGATGGGACCAGGGTACAAGGATTTCAAGAGGAGAAGACAATGCAGGGTTGAAATGGTTATTGGGTTGAGTTTGGAGAAGGAGAGAAGTGAAGTCAGAGTAAGGGTGATGGCCCATGAAAGTCCTGAGGGGTGGGGAGAATGGCGATCTCAGTTGGGGCAAGGAGGAGGGTGAGGGCAGGTGAAACATAGAGAGAGATAGAAGTTTTGGTAGGTAGGAGAACGTCAGAGTTGTAACTAGGGAAATGGAACACTTATGAGTAATGACAAGATGGAGTATGTGACTATCCCTCTTTGTAGCTAAGATGGAGTGAAGGATGTTAGGGGGTTTGAAGGTACAACAGCATGAATGTTTTAGTCACCTAGCATAGGGTCAGGAGCTTCAGAAGAGAAGAAGGTGGTGACCCAGGTCCTGAACTCTCTGAGAAAGGAGGCATTCTACAATTACCATAGTCTTGATTAAGTGACAAATTTTAATTGTGTGGGCCTCAAATAAGAAAATATTATTAAACAGAGGCAGAAGAAGAGCCTGGAAATGACTGTAAATAGCAAGGAGTTTTCCAACTTCTCTAGGGCTAGTTAGGGGTGGGGGTGGGCTGGGAAGAGAGAGAAACAAGCATTTTTTAAGCTCCTACTATGTTCCAATGCTTTACAAATGCTATGTTCCACTGCTTCAGTCATGTCCCGCTCTTCATGATCCCATTTGCAGATTGTAGAACACTTTGCCATTTCCTTCTCCAGCTCATTTTACAGATGAGGAAACTGAGGCAAAGAGAGTTAAGCAACTTGTCCAGGGTCACACAGCTAGTAAGTATCTGAGGTCAGATTTGAACTCAGGTCTTTGTGACTCTAGGCCCAATGCTCTATATCCATTGTACCACCAAACTGAGTGTGGGGGAAGGGTAATAGAGTAAAAGGTGTGAGAGAAAATATAGCCAGTGAGGGAGAAGATAGCTAAAAATGCAGTATCAGCAGAGGGGAGCCAGATCTCTGTGTGGACAGTGGAACAAGTATGAGAGAAAGATGTCCAGGATGAAGAATTTGTTTGCTGTGTAACAGGAATTCCAGAGGGTATAATGGAAGAGGAGGGCAAAATTGGATGAAGACATGGGTGCGAATGAGAATGAAAGAACATGAAGAGGAGGCAGGGAAATGTTCTCCTAAATAGTTGTTGATTAATTATTAGAGGGATCTGTCCACCTTTTTCTCTATCCATGTATCTATCCATGTTCAAAGACAAAAATGTGCACAGTCAGAGCAGGATGAGTTAGTTTGAAGGAAGGCTTCTTGGATAAGAAACTTGAATGATGAGGAGGGTTTTTTCCCTAAAATACATATAATTTAAATTTGGAAATATATTTATATTTAATTATATATCATATTACAACATATTATATATTATCATTTTATTATATTATGTAACAATATATGATGTGATATATATTTTAAAAATAAATGCTTTAATTTCTATTGACCAGTATAATACTCAGACACATGAATGGTGAAGAGTACAAAAAATTAACAGAATGAAAACTAGGCAAAACTGGAAAAAGTGAGTTTAAATGATTGTACTTATAAACTTATACTTGTTATTTTTCAGTGGTTTAAAGTAATGAAAGCCTTTTATATTAACAGGGTGGCCACAAAAGCCTGACTTTTGCTGCTGCTGGTGTTGCTTCCAGCTGCGTGATTTGTAGTGAGTGTGTTCATGTTTTCATTCTGCATCACTTCATACACTTCTTCCTCGAGTTGTTTATACTCATCTGCAATAACATGTGATTACATCCGTTATACCACTATTCCCACCATCCATCTCTTCAACTTTTACTCATTTATTAATGAATGGAACTTGAAAAAGTTATACAACCTTGATGATTTGGTTCATTTATGTTACCTACACTGAATGGGCCTTTAGTGTGGACTACAACAATATCTTTTCCTCCTTCCTAATTGAGTGTCTATTACATGCCACACAGTAGCTATTCCAAGTCTTCACTTCTCTCCTTAAGACTTCCATGATTCATCCCTCCCCAACATCCAGACACAGATACACGGATACACACGGACACACACACACATACACATGCCCCCTCTCAACCAAGTATTGCCTATTTTGCTGATGCAGCAGGGGGTCCATCCTATGGATCATATGTAAGAATGGGGCTATGCTTGGCCCCTTGCAGTAGGCCACACATGCTTTGGTCCCCTTGACAAAGGACAAATGCAATCAGTGTCTCCTAAGTGGTCCCTGGTTCTTTGTGATGAAGGTGGGTATGGGGGAAGTGAGAGACCTGTGTCAGTCAAAGAGGATTATCAACTGATCCAAGAAAAGATGCTCACTTTGTGGGCTTTCAGGGATGAAAGATAGTTTCTGTTCCCTTTCCAAGGCTGTGTCTTTTTGGGGGACACAGTAAGCACCAGATTCCCTTTGGACTTTTCAGTGGGAGAGGAGAAATTTCTCTCTAGCTTTCTTTCCTTATTAGCAACTGTAAGATGTGATAGTGAAAAGGGGTGCTTGCCTGGGCAAACTTGAGACTGGACCTTAAACCTCTACCTTCTTCTTTGCATTGTGTTTCTTTTCCTAAATATAGATGACTGAACAGTTATCCTGAGATGACCACTTTCAGCCCTAGTGGTAAGTTTGTGTATGTATGAGGTCAGGAGTTCTTAGGCAGCAGGAGGCGGTTCCTGCAACTATAGAACTTCTCAGAGGCTAAGATGCACATGGCTGCCAAAAGGAACCTCCCAGGATAATTCTGTAGTCAAAGAGTTAGTTAAACCTCAAGCAACATCCTGGCCTACCAGGACTTGTGAGTTGCTTAGTTTAGTTCAGTTGTCCCACAGTGTGTTTTGTGTTCTAAGTATTTGCCGGTGACTGCTTATGAGTTTTGTGTTTCAAGCATTTATTTTATTTTGCAGGAAATAAATATCTGTCCTATATCTGATATCTACTGTTCTGAGCCATGAGTGCCTTCCTAGAAGGGACCCTATTTAGTTGACATAAACAATGCTTCTTGTTGCAGAGACTTTCCTTGGCATTCCTCTTTGGAGTGGGGATGTAACTATAAGCTAGAGACTGTAAGAAAAGCCTGACCTACTCTCCAGATGTTAGACTCCTCCAGATAAGCCTAGAGCTAGAGTCCTTTGTGAAAATATGGCACTTCATGGTAGATCAGGCCATTCTCTGTGAACTCTATCTTCTCCCCTTCCTTGCATCTCAAAACCCCTCAACATCATTACCTTTTTCATCTCTGATGAAGAGGTGACCCTTCTCCTTGCCAGTCACCCCTTTACACATACCCTTGATACATTTACCCATGTACCCTTCCTTCTCCTCCAGCATCTGTCTCCACAATTCTCCTCCTCCCTAGTATTCAACTGCTCCCTATTGAGTAGTTTCTTCCTTGCTGCCTGTAATTCCACCTGTTCCACCATTTTGAAAACAGCCTCCCTAGATACTACCATTTCTTTATGCTATTGTGCTATAGCCCTCCTCCCTCTCTGAGTAATGCTGCCTCCTAGAAAGCTGTCTACACTCACTGCCCCTTCTTTGTCTTCTCTCAATTCTCTATCCTTTGCAGTCTGGCTTCCAAACTCATCACTCAACTGAAACTGCTCTCTCCTTGTTACCACGTATCTCTAAATTGCCCAGTCAATGTCCTTTTCCCAATCCTTCTCCTCCTTGACCTCAGTGCAGTGTTCAATATGTTTGACGCTACTCCTGGAAGATCTCTTCTCTAGGTTTTTGTGACACTGGTCTCTCCTGGTTCTCCTTCTACATCTCTGACCACTGCTCAGTCTCTTTTGTATGATTGTCAATATACTCTGACCTCTGACTGTGGGAGTGCTCCAAGGTTCTGTACTGGGCCCTCTTCTCACTCTACACTCACTTTGTCAGCGCCTGTGCATTTAAATATTATCCCTATGCAGATGATTCCCAAATTTATATATCCTGTCCCAGTGTTTCTCATCATCTCCAGTCTTAAATCACCAACTGAATTTCAAATTCAATGTCTCACAAACATTTCAAACTCAACATGTCTAAAAGCATCATCTTTTCTCCCCAAACTGCTTCTCTTCCAGACTTCCATATGCCTGTCAAGGACACCAACATGCTTCTACTAATCTGGGTTCAAAAGCTGGCTCACTCTTGGCTCCTAACCCTGGCTCTTTGGCAACAATCAATTGTCAAAGCTTGTAATTTCTATCTCCAGAATATCTTTCACAGTCATCTCTATTTATATGACCACCACCCTGGTTCGGACCTCATCACCTCATGCCTGAGCTATTGTAATAACTTCCATTTAATTTTTATTCTCAATTACATGTAAACAAAATTTTATAACATTTTTTTATTTTGAGTTTCATATTCTCTCCCTCTTTCCTTCTCCTCCCCCCTCCCTGAGAAGGCAAGCAATTTTACATAGATTATACATCTGCAGTCATGCAAAAAACATTTCCACATTAGCCACATGGCAAAAGAAAAATAAGAATAATTTTTAAAAAGTTTTTAAAAAGTATGCTTCAATCTGCATTCAGACTCCATCAATTTCTTCTCTGGAGGTAGATAGTATTTTTCATCAGAAGTCTTTCAGATCATTGCACTGCTGAGAATAGCTAAGTCATTGGTCATGGTACAGTATTGCTGTTCCTGTGTTCAGTGTTCTTCTGGCTTTACTTAGTTCACTTTGCATCAGTTCATGGAAGTCTTTCCAAGTTTATCTGAAACCATCTGACTCATCATTTCTTATAGCTCAATAGTATTCTGTTACAACCATATACTACAACTTGTTTGGCCATTTCCTAATCGATGGGCCTTCTTTCAATGTTTAATTCTTGACCTCCACAAAAAGAGTTATTGCAATAGCTTCTTAATTGGTCTTCTTGCTTCAAGTCTCTCTCCCTTTTCCAATTCATCCTCCACACAATTGACAAAGAGATTTTGCTAAAGCATGAGTCTGGTTGTATCAGTTGACTACTCGATAAACTTCATTGGCTCCCGGTTACTTCTAGGGTCAAATGCTGATTTCTCTGTTTTGTACTCAAAGTCTTTCGCAACCTGACCCTTACTTACCTTCTAGCCTTATTATATATTCCTTCCCTTCATAATTTTTACAATCTAACCAAACGTGTCATTTTCTCTTCTTTATACTCCACCTTCTGTCTCCATATGTTTACATAGGCTTTTCCCTATGTCTGGAATGCACTCTCTCCTCATCTCTACCTTTAGAATTCCTATTTTCCTTCTGCTCAGACATCATCTTGTACATGAAGCCTTTCTGGATCTTCCCAGCAGCTATTGTCTTCCCTTTTGAAAATTAACTATTTTGTATTTGTTTTTGTATAAAGATGTATTGCATGTCGTCTCCTCCGAGGCAATATAAGCTCCGACCACAGGGGCTGTTTTTCGTTTCTGTCCTTTTTGTCCCAAGTGCCCGGCACAGGATTCTGGTGCACAGAGAACCTTAACAAGTGCTTGTTGTGGATGATCAATGTAATGATTACAAGCAGGCTTTCTCCCTGTCAATAGGGTCCTTGGGCTGTCAACAAGGTAACTAGATCAACGACGATCAAAAGTTTGTAACCTCTGATAACGCTCATTGCTTTCCAAAAAGGCTGAATCCATTCCTAGATTTCCCAGCAATGTATTATTATACTTGTTTTTCCTATCTGGAGTGGGGATATTTAAAGGCATAGAAAACAAGATGATTCCCATTCAATTCAATTTAACAGTCGTTTATCAATCCCCATCTTGTGCAGAAACAAAGTTGAGGGTGAAAGAAGGTTGGCAAGGTATGTAAAACCACATTTTGAAGGATCTTAAAGGGCAAGCTGAATTCCAAATTTGTGTTTTATTCTACCTAGGGTTTCTTAACCTGGGGTCCATGAACCTGTTTTCCCCCCAATATTTTTATACCTATATTTCAATATATTTGATTTCCTTTTTAATCCTCTACATTTTATTTGGTGCATTTAAAAACATTCTGAGAAATGGGTCATAGGCTTCACTAGAGTCCCTAAAGTCTCCATGATTCAAAAAAAGGTCTAGAATCCCTACTAGAGATAGTATCTTTCCCCTGTCTGTTGATTTAAGGAGTTGTGTCAAGAATGGGGGTAGATGAGAATACTGACAGCAATAACTCTCACTCATCTAGCATTCCCAAGTTCCTCTTATAAGTAGGCACTGTGCCTAATTCTGGGAAACCAGAACCAAAGTGGAACACCTCTGGCCTCCAAGAGGTTCACATTCTGCTGTGAGAAATCAGTCTTCCTCTTGGAGGAGGTGGTCCTGGAAGCTGAACCTTGAGGTGAATCATGAAGGTGAGGAGGGAGAACTTTCTACGTCTGGATCCCCTTAAAAAGCCCAGAGAAAGAGACTGGAATATTGTGTAGGGGGAATGTTGAGTAGGCAGGAACACAGATTGTCATCTACCACAGAGAACTGGTGGGAGCTGAACGGTGAAAGGTCAGCCTATCAGAAAGCTCTTCCTGTGTGCCAGGCACTGTGCTAAGTCCTGGGAATACAAATAACAAACACAAGGAGTATCCCTGCCCTCAAGGAATGCATGTTCTGATGGGGGAAGCCAACACACAAAAGGAGGGGGAAGGAGATAGACGAGTATGATGGAGAAAGTCCAGAGAACAGGTGCCTGGCTGAGGGGAGAGAGGTGAAGACATGGCTGGCCTGGGCACCTGAAAATGGAGATTCTGGGAGAACCAGCCAATGAAAGGAATGCAGGAGTGGAATGAATATCCAGGATGAGGAGGCCCCGGGAGCCAACATGGAGGGCTTTAAGATGATCCCATCACCATATGAGGTGAGTGGTGTGTACTTACCCTCTTTTTCAGATGAGAAACTGAAACTCGGAGAGATTAATTGATTTTGTCTGTGATCACACAGCTAATAAGTACTGTAGCTGGCTCTCAGACTCGGGTCTCTGGATGGCGTTCGGATCTCTTTCTACCATATCTCAAAGATGAGACCTAATCAGCTGAAGCTGAGTTTTTTGAGTTGAGAAGAGCTAATAGGTGAGGTAAGATATTTATCTCCCACAGTCCAGTAGCACATTTACCTGTTGAGGAGGTGGAGGAGGAGAGAGGAGCAATTATCTTCTCAGGAATGTCATGATGCAACATTACTCCATAGTGCCCCAAGATGGCTTCATAGTGGTATGATGTAATATAGTCTGTCTAGTCTATCACCCCATCGTCTTATGACCCCATGAAGGCAACCAGGTGTGTTTTGGTATTGCTACACAATATGGTCTTCCTGCTGGAATGTCCTGTAACTCTGGATCAGAGTTAAAGACCCACTTTGGGGGCTATGGTTCTCGAAAAAGATCTTAGAAATGATCTGGTACAGTGTTCTTATTTTTTAAATGAAAAAGCTAAAGTACTGAAGGCGAACAGAACTAGTATTTAAACCCAGATCTTGTGGGTCTTATGACTCTTCAGTACAGAACATTGTTGAACCATACCTGAAAAGACATCATAAAGACCTTCAGTGAGAGGAAAACCCAGCAGCCCCTGAAGAAGAAGTCTAGTCCACTGTGGGGCCATTCTGACCAGCAGGAAGGTTTTCCTCACAGAGAGCAGAACTATTTGTGGTCCTGTAACTTTCACCCCTTTCTCCTGGTCTTGCTAGCAGAGGCCAAGCAAGATAAGTCTTATCTTTCATCCACATGACACTTCTTCAGGTAAGTGACACCAGCTCTCATGACTCCCACCTAAGTCTTCCTGTTCTGAAGACTTTAAATGTCCTCTTTTCTGTCAAACACTGTCACTTAGTACTTCGGTGACTTTGGGTCAATCACCTGACCACTCCATGCCCTAGTTTCCTCATCTAGGAAATGCACTAGATTATCTCTAAGGTTCTTTTCAAATCTTGTGATCTAGAACTAATATTAAATAGAGAATTCTTGTTTAGATAAGCACTGAGGTCCCTACCTAAGTCAGATACTGGACCCCTAGCATCACGGAGGGGGTGTGGGGAGTCATGCATTTTTTAAAGGAAAGGTCAACAGTTAGCCCAGAAGAATGGTCCTCTAATAGTTGAAATGTCAGGTTGCCTTCGGTTGTTGTTTTAGGGGAAGGGGGCTTCTCCAAAGAGCTAAATAGACTGAGGGAAGTGGACCGGGCCCTGGAATTTCCAACAGTAGGAACAATAAACAGAAGAAATAAAATGGGGCCTATTATTTGAGTAAATATTATAAATTAAATGAATCAACTAATCCTATGGCTAAAAGATAAACAAGCATTATTAGAGGAGAACTTGGGAACCACATGTTCCAAAAAGGTGGTGGTGGTGACCATCTACAGACTTGGTGCTGTACTCCTCAACCCTAAGGGGGCACTTTATAGAATTAGTCAAAATAATAGCAAGATTCATACAGAGAAGTAAAAACTCAAGCATATTGAGGGAAATAATGGCTGGAGAAAAGCACACATGAAAGGGATTTGGTATTCTCAGATCCTCATATTACAACTTATAATTATCACAACACTGGTGCTAGATTAAAAAATAGGAAATTAGATCAGTGGCAGAGATTCAACGAGCATGACACAGGAGTAAATGTGCATAGCAACCTAGTGTTTAATAAATACAAAAATACAAACTATGAGGGAATTCTGCATTTGGAAACATTTGGGAAAATGGGAAAGAATTTTGGAGGAAAATAAATCTCGGTCAGGTAAGTTGAGGTCAGGCAGTAGAATGGTGTATTTTAGCAAGAGGAAAAAAACTATCTCCCTACATACTTAATTTTACCTTTTTGACTTTTAAAGTCCTTAGCATCTGGCCCCTTCCTCCCTTTGCAGTCTTCTTACTCTGTTCTCCACTCTCTTTAAGATCCAACAACACTAGCTTCTTGACCCGCCTCACACACATGATGCTGAATCTTCCTACTTAGAGTCTTCCCACCAGCTATCCTATCCCCCTTGCTCTCTCTACTCGTCTCTACTTCCTGTCTTCCTTCAGGATTCAGTTCCAGTTTCACCTTGTGCAGGAAGCCTTTCCTGATTCCCCATGTTCCCTCCCTTTCCTCACTCCCCCCATTCCTTTCGTCTGAGGAGATCTCCAGTTTATCCTGCATATGACCTGGACATAGTGGTTTTCTTGTCTCCCCCATTAGACTGTGAGTTCCTTCCGAACAAGGACTGTCTTTTACCTTTCTTTGTATCCCCAGAACTTAGCACAGTTAATAGAGTTGTTGTTCAATCATGTCTGACTCTTCCTGATCCCATTTGGAGTTTTCTTGGCAAAGATACTGGAGTGATTTGCCATTTTCTTCTCCAGCTCAATTTACAGAAGAGGAAACTGAGGCAAACAAGGTGAAGTGACTTGCCCAGGGTCACACAGTAAGTGTCTGAGGCCAGATTTAAATATAGATCTTCCTAACTCCAAACCCTATATTCTATCTATTGTACCACCCAGCTACAATAGGCACTTGATAAATGCGTTAACTGGCAGACTTTATAATTTGGTTTGAACCTGTAATTTTATGAGGAACTCCCAGTGTAGAAACTTCCTCTTTTAATGCAAATAGGCAACTTCTTTGTAACTTAAAGTCTTAAAGAGTTACCTGGGACCCTGAGAGCTTAAGAGACCTGGCTATGGTAGGAAGGCCATGATGTGCCAAAGGCAGTATACGAGCCAAGGTCTTCCTGACTCCAAGGCCAGTTCTCTATCCATGGACATCACACACACACACACATATGCATGTATATATGTATACATACATCTGTATATTTACATCAAGAACATAAATTCCAAATGGATGTATGATATAAATGTTTAAAATTACACCATAATAGAGAAATAACCCTATATTTTTCACAACTGTGGGCAGAAAGAAGAATTAGCAACCAGAGTTAGAGGATTTGTAGAATACAAGTCTGACACTACAAAATTGGAAAAGCATTTGCTTGGGAAGTGTTTTTAGCATCAAAACAAAGTATACCAATTCAGAATTTTTTCAGGCAGGAGTGAATAGGAAGTTGTCAATTAGTCAACTAGTATTTAATTACTTACTGTGTGCCAAGCACTGTGCCAAGCCCAGTGATATTGTTGCATCCTGTCTAGCTCCACCTGAAAGGTAGCCGGTATAGTGGGAAAGACGCTGGACTCAGTGTCAGGATGCCTCGATTAAAATCCTAACTGTTATCTATTGACTATGGGACCTTGGACAAGTTATTTCCTCTCTTGTAACCTCAGTTTTCTCATCTACAAGGTGGTATGAATAATATTTGAACTATGAGTTTTGTGCAGAAAATGCTTTGTAAACCAAGCAATGCGCCAGTCATCGACGCAGGTCTGGGGCCGTCAGTAACACTCAGTGAGCTGAAACCTTTGCCCTTCTCTTTCCCCTAAGAGATTATAGAATCATAGACTCTCAGCCCTGGAAGAAACCTCAGAATGCATCTAATATAACCTATTCCTGGACAGGAATCCCCCATACCACAACATCCTGGAAAAATGTAGTCCACTACAAGCTGAAGCAGCTCATCCCATTTTTTTCGAGTGGATCTGTATGAGGAACAGGATTGCTTTCAGAGGTGGGGGAACCTTTATTTACATTCTAGACCACTCTCATGAGGCCTGAGCTGGAGGAAGAGTTCTAGACTTAAAAACCTCAGCACAAGAACCTCAGTACCCTCAGGTCTGGCACAGAAGGCTACTGGAGAAGCCAACTGCTTTCTTCCTGGCCCAGGTGAGGGTGAGTAAGACGCCTTGTGACTGGGTGTGGTAAGTATTATAGCTCTGGGGTAGACCTGGGGGAAGGGAAACAGGGTGACTGATCTGCTTGCTACACAATTCTAACTGATTAGGAATTAATTACCTTCAACACCCCTAGACAATGTAAGTGGTGGCCCCAGGACCTCCTCCTCTGCAGTTCAACTCAGTCGACATTAAGTACCAGGCTCGGTGCTGGGCTCTGGGAATACTATCCCAGAAACAAAACAAATCCTGCCCTTAAGTAGCTGAATGGATCCTCTGCCACTCTCACCTGAGGAGTGGAGACTTCAAGTTCAGCAGATATGGAATGCTGGGGGCTACTTAGGCTTCCCCTGATGCTTTTTCTATTCTTTAGAAACCTCCTAGGAAGGAAATTTATTTTGAAATCTCTTGAGTCTAAACTACATTCTTGAGGGATAATAGCTGGGTTGTTCTCCCACATCCTTTCTCTTTTCCCTTTACTAAGTTGTGATCCAGATAAAGGTGGAGAAGGTGGGAGATGTGACACAGTTGGATACAGTCATAGGATTTAGAACTAAAATGGACCTTCAGAATCTTTATTCCAACCACCTTATTTTACTATAAGACTGAGAGAGAAGGGACTTGTCCAAGATGCTATCCTGTAGTATTCAACCACTGATCCTGTGTTCTAATGGCTCAGGTGTATGTCTCTATGGAGGGGAAAGGTTGTTACATGTATGTATTTGAATATGACATGTTTGTATAGTGTGCACATATTGTATATGTGGTATGTTTTGTACATGGGTACATTTAAATGTGTTTGTGACTGTGTATATCTCTTTTCATGGGTAGCAGGAATTCCTGTGCATATCTGAATGTATATATTGGGAAATGTAGAAGATTAGGTCTCACTCATCTGTGTCTCCCTTAAGGTGCCTAACTAGAACTAGGCATTAATTTCAATTGAAAATTCAACTTTCCAATCTTAATGTCAGTGGTAGGGCCCAAATGTGGCCACTTTCCTCCTATGCAGCTGCATTCCAGTGCCACTGCAGCTCCCATCCTCTGACCCTGGATTATTAACCGTTCACCATATCCCCCATGCTCCAGACCTACCACACTCACTTCAGCAGTCTTCCTGACGTTCCTAGTATGCTCTCCTTGTTCTAGGGACTGTAATCAAATTAATACTGCCAGTTCTGGAAAAGATAGATCAGCTGTCCTCTGAGTCTACTCACTGTCTGGGTGACTTCCCAGGTCGAAGCAACCGTCTTAGCTACCTAACCTTCTGTATGTTTTCTTTTCTCCTGTATTTGTGTCCTCAGAGCTTAATAAATGTGTAGCATAGAATAATAGAAAAGTTTTATCACTCATTCATTCATGCATGCATTTGGTATGGGTACTCTGTCCACCAATGTAGATTGTAGATACTCCAAGCTTTAATGGATGGTTTCATGAGTTACTGTGTTTGGGAGGTTTGTTTATTTTTTAAATCACCCAAAGGTCAATCATGAACCTCTTTGAAACTAGTGAGACTTCTTTGTAGTGAACATCCCAGGCTAGATCTTTCTAGATTGATGGGACCAAATAGATATCACTCTTTGTTGGTATGGCATCTTAGAAGCCTGGTTGCCATACCATGGTGGGGATTGGAGGAAGACTTCAGTTAGTGGGGAGACCAACATTCCTATGCTAATAGAAATACTACTAGTTACATAACAATGATCAAGCCAGCTATCCCTCTTTGAGCTTCTGTTCCCTCATCTGTAGAAAATGTTTTGCATTCGCCCTTCATTGCCAAAGAAGACCATGCCATCAGAGAATGATGATATGACTTGTACTTGACTTTGTTTTGAGTGAGGGAGGGCTGTGCAAGTCACCAGCCTCACTTCTCCTCCAGAGCCATCTGAATCCAGTGACCAGATATCCATCAGGATGACTGGAGATGACCCAGGATGAGGCAATTGGGGTTAAGTGACTTGCCCAAGGTCACACAGCTAGTGAGTGTCAAGTGTCTGAGGTGAGATTTGACCTCAGGTCCTCCTGACTCCTGCTCTACCCACTGCACCACCCGGCTGCCCTCTGTAGATATTCTTCTTGTGAAGAAAGTACTCCGAGAGCCTTAAAAACAAGTGTGAGTTATTATTGTCTTAATGAGAACCTGCTGCCGTCCTGTGCCCTGCATCCAGTCTCACGGTCAGTCGGCACTCAGTCCACTCTTTTTCTCATGCTCTTTGATTCTTTACAGGTTCATCCCAGTACTCAGAGAGGATTTGCTTCTAACTCAGGCTTTGGCTCATGTCTAGGATCTCTCCAAAGAGAGGAGAGAATAGAGGGGCATTCAGTGTACAACGTAAAGCGTTATTTCCTGCACTCACAAGAGATGCTAAATGTGTCCCTGTCATAAAAATGCATTGGCAGAAAGACTTGAAGCAGATTGATAGCTTACCTTATAAGTACTGTTCTACTCTTCTGGAATACTGAGAACCAAACCTCAGACTAAGAAGTTGCTTGTAGAAATGCTAAATTTCAGTTAAAAGTTAGGGGAAAAGATGTAATTTTTTTCCCATCTAAGTTTTCATCCTGAAATCTATACATGAACCCTCCCTGCTCTGTAAAAATACAGAATTTATAATATTGAAGCTGAAAAGACCTAGAAATAATCTTGTTCTCTAGTCCAATATGCTGAATAAACACTGTTAGATTTCATCTCAAAATCCGAGAAGAAGAGTTCTCTGTCCTCCCTTAAAGTAGACTTCTTCTAGCAAGCCAGACCAGGGACTGGGCTCATCCTCCAATCCATGGTCTCCTCCAGTGCAGGGACTTCCCTCCCATTAGGCTTGGATGAGTGAGCCCAACATCTCCATATCTTCCAAACTTGAAAGGGTACTTCCACATCTGGAAACATGCATCTCAAGAATAGTGTTCCAGAACTAGGATCAGGCAAAGGAATGCAAATCTGAGGAGGCAGCAAAAGGCCTTGACTCAAATTCTTTAACCTCCATGAGCCCCACAGCTCTTGTCCTATAGGAACCTTTGATGGGATGGAAAAGGTCCAGGTCTTCCCCGCCCTTTATGGAAAGTCCCACAGTTACAAGATGATACCTTCTCTAGGGTCTTAAAAAGAGAGCCAAGGGCAAAGTTTCTCCCTTTTTAAAGGTTGTCTGAGTCATTGGCTCTTCCTGTTTAGTGGCCAGTAAGGGGATTGATTGCTTTGTTATCCACAAAGCACCCTAGCCCTGAGTCACCTATGGCTTGCTGTAACAAGTCAGGGGCTTCATCATTCCCAAAGCACCCAAATTCTTAGCCAACAAATGTGGTGACTGGAAGCAAGGTAGTAAAGCTATGCAAATTCTCTGTATAACCCCTGCTTACAGTTTTAATAATTAACTGACTGATCTCCCACTAAAATCCTGCTCTGATGCTCATTATGGTCAGGAGGTGACCCTGAATTTTTCAAAATCATCCACAGAGCACAAACCCTTGCAGGTCCTCCCAAACTAGAACTGTCATGGGTTACTCATTGAAGGACCAACCTACCTAAGATCAGGGTGACTCAGCTCTGAACTCACAGGGGTGGCTAAGCAATGAGATTTTTCATGAAAAAGATGGGTTTTGGAGCAAATGCTTATCCCAATGAAATAATTGATCCTTGAGGTGGCAATTGATTTGAAAGCCAATATAAGTAGGGGGTACAGGAAGAGATGTTTCCCTTTTTGTGTTCCAGCAGTTTCATAACCATGTCACAACATGGGAAATTCAGCTTTAGGGAGCAGAGGGAAAGAAATGTTATCAATAACCCCTGCATAAGATCCCCAAACTTTAGGGGTTTAGCCAAAGGACAGTGAGTTCCTTCTTTCCTTGCTCTGTTCCCACCCCTTCCAGTCCAGCCAGCGATCTCATTTCTGTGATTACTTTATGCCTCTCCTTAGGAGGAAGGCACTGATCTGTACCAGGTACAAGGGTCATTGGGGGAGGGGGCCTTCCACCTTGCTTAGGGGGTGGGGCTGCCTATTAACTGAAGATATTGTCATTCCCCCTTTCTCCCCCCTTCACTCTTCCTCATTGGTCAGGTGGAAAAATCTAGAGTAGGTGATTCATTCCAGCTTGGTATCATTGGAGGAACTGGTAGAGTATCCCATGAGACCTCTTTGGAGATGGGGGAAGGATAGAAGTTCAGTGTTTGACCCTTGAGTCCTAGAGTGTAGTCCTGAAGGCTGGGCCCAAGACTGAGGTTGACACAGAATTAACTCAACTTTTACTTCTTTTTCATATCCCCAAATAATACCTAAATAGCACCTCAACATCAACAGAAAGGCAGGGGTTCTAAACTTTTTTTGTGTATCTTAGACCCATTTGGCATTCTGGAGAAACCTAAGGACACTTTCTCAGCATGTTTTTAAATAATTGAAAGAAATGCTAAATTTCAGTTGAAAGTTGGGGGAAAGTTTTTTTTTCATTTTTTTCCTCATCCAAGTTCCCATCCTGAAATCTATCCATAGATCCCAGGTTAAAAACCCCTATTCTGTAGGAATACAAAACATATAATGACAGAACTGAAAGGAACTTTAGAGATAATCTAATCAAGCCCCTCATTTTACAGATGAAGTAACTGAGGGTCAGGGAGATCTCATGTTTTGTTGATGACTTCATAGCTAGCTAGTCTGTGATAAAACCAGAACTCTAACTCCTGATCTTCTGATCCTTTATACTGTCATTTAGGCATTCAATAAACATTTGTTGAATGAATGAATGAATGACATCTTAGAAGTAAGGTTATCAAAGCATTTAAGAAACACATTCAATAATCCAGTATTTTCAAAATTAATAACTATCCATAAAGATGAATAACAGAATGTACAGAATTAGGAATAAAAGTTTACGTAAAACCCTTAGCATTCTACAAAGCAGAACCAAATGAATTAATAGACAACGACAACCAAAAATGCATTTGTGGCTTTTCATTTTCGAAGTCTGTCTTAAGTTTCTCTACTTCTGACTTCTGTCTATAGGAAGCCATTTACAGATTTCCCCTTAATTCTAGTCCTTTCGTCTCAGATGATTCTCTCCAATTTATCTGGTCTATAAGCTTTTTGGTACAGAGTTGTTTGTATTTTATTTCCTACATTAGATTGTGAGCTGCTTGAGAGCAGGGACTGTCTTTTGCCTTTCTTTATAAGCCTAGTGCTTAGCATAGTGCCTGCTTCATATTAGGAACTTGATAAATATTTATTGGTTGCTTAATTATGTATAATATATGTATGTGCATATATATGCATATATACACATATATACATGTCTATATATACATGTGTGACCCGTTTCTCTGGGCATGCCCAGTTCTCCTAATGTGGAACCTGCTGCATCCTCTACCATTTGGGTGAGGATAGCCATCTCTTGATTGGCTGCCTGAGGCTTTAAAACTGGAGATATTGTGCCATTTGCAATTTTTCCCTGCTCTTTTTCTCCAGGTTCTTTCCAAAGTGGTCTCCATGGGATGATGGGGAGCCTGGATGCCTGAGACTCCAGCCAGAGTGGGGGAAGTAGGGTTTGGACTTGGAACTGGGATGGTGGTCTTTACAGCCCAAATGAATTGTGAATTTAATCTCCTTTCCTCTCCTCCAGAGACTGGTGTGATGAGGAGGGGGAGAGGGTGCAAAATCCAACATGTGACTGTAAGTTTGTTTGTTTGTGATCATTCCTTTTGGAGAAAACATTTCTATGTAAACGTTAATCTATGTTAGTGCTTAATAGAACTGGAGCGCAAGAGAACACCCCTATAATTGGGGGAACACCATTGGGAGAGGGAAGAGCCATCTGCAGGGATGTCCAATCTCGTCAAGAGTGCTGGAGGTGAGTGGGATGGGAAGAGGGAAATCTAACACAGCTGGCCTTCAGGCAGTGGGGCCAAATGGTTTGTTTCACCTGTGTATGTATTTTGTTTCAGCACATCATAGAAAGCTCATTATACAACCAATTGGATCCCCTGAAAATTCTTATGTAAATCATACAGAGTGAGTAATCTAGTATTCCAGCAGTGTTTTCTACATCTGAAAAGCAGGTTGACTAAGAATCATAATGTAGAAGCCTCCAATGGCACCAGGAGAAACAGAGTTGTCCCTTAGCAAAATGGTAGAGTTAGTGAAGTTTGTCTCTACCTCTTTCCTCTCATCCTTCCCACATTCCCCACCCCTTAGAAGCTCAGGCTTCTGATTGGAGCAAAGTCTAAGAGTGACTCATTCAGTGCTTTAATTACTGGTAGCTTTATCCAACTGGAGCTTCCTTCCTCCACTGACCCCCTTACTCAAACCTTTCTGCCTGAGAAGTCTTCATGAGTTTCTGCAATTTAAAAACCAAAACCCCCAAACCACTGTCTCTGCCCTAACTAGACTGGTCCTTCGACAGATTCTCAAAAACAGACTTTCCAGTTTGATAAGATATACCTTGGATGCATCAGTCCAGGGTCACCTCTATACCACAATGACAAAGAAGAAAGTTGGTGGAATTAATGTAACCTCTCCTGAGGCTCTGCATGTTAAAAGAAGATGATGCTTATCCCAAAGGAATATATGACAAAGGTTGTATTTCAGAGCTCACTGCATAGGGTCTTCCGGGTGTTGCATCAATGTAACAAGAATAGTGGCTCACATTTATATAAAACTTTTATTCTATTTAGATGCATTTTATTGATACTTTTGTCTTCACACTCATTTCTGGAGAACAAAAGCCCGTCCCTTATAAGTGCTGATAAATGTTTGTTGACTGGCTTAAAAAACAAGCAAAAACATGATACAGTGATGACATCTGGCAGTACCTACAACACTCTGTCCTAATAAGTCGCACTCCTCCCTGAGGCTGGTATGTTTCATTATCTATTCTCCAGATCCTCATTGTTTTTTTAAAATTACTTGGGGTATAACTTCTGTTTAGTAAATATTTTCATTGTTGTAGTCATTATGCATATTGCCCTTTTGGCTCTGGATGAATTTATATAACTCTTGCCACATTTTTTAATCCCTTATTTCTTTTAGCACAATAATATTCCAGTACATTTAGAATTGAAAGTTTTTCTTGCCACTCTTCTTTATATAACTTTTCTCATAATCGTCCTTTGAGGTAGGTAATGCAATTATTATGACATCTATTTATTGAAGAGGGTATAGTCAGATCAGTGATTTTCCCAGGGTCACAGAGCTCATAATTAGTGATGAAGGTAGGATTCAAACCTAGGTCTGGGTTCCAAGATCAGTAGCTTTTCCAGTATGCTCATCTGTTGAATTCCTACGTTTGAGTAACAACTGTCATCCATATCTGGAGTTGACCCTGGAGTACAACATAAGATCATAGATTCAGAGCTGGAAGGAACCTTAGTCCAATACCTTCATTTAATACATGAGGCTGAAATAAATAAGAAATTGCCCAAGGTGGTTGTTGTTTAGTTGTATCCAACTCTTGGTGTTTTCTTGGCAAAGATACTGGCGTGATTTGTCATTTCCTTCTCCAGTTCATTTTGCAGTTGAGAAAACTGAAGCAAACAGGGTTAAGTGACTTACCCAGGGTCACACAGCTAATAAGCATCTGAGGCTGGATTTGAACTCAGGTCTTCTTGACTCCAAGCCTGGCACTCTATCCATTGTACCACCTGTCATTAACAGGTGATGACTAGAAATCTCTAGCTCTTTCTACTATACCATGTTGCTTCATATGGGAGTGAGACTCAAGACTCATTACTTCCCCTGAGCCAGGCTGAATCACAAGACCTGAAGTTTAGTTCTATTTATTTATTAACCTTGAGCAAATCATGTAACTTGTTTTGGCCTCAGTTTTCCCATCTGTAAAATGGTGATGATGTTTGAACTATCTACAACCATTTGTCCCAGGAAAGTCAGCCTCATTTCAATTGCTTTGGAGTGAGTTTCCTTCATTCCAGCTAAAGGCAGTTAGTTAGAAGGTACAGTGGATAGAACACTGGATTTGAAGTCAAGAAGACCTACATTCAAATATTAACTTAAATACTTACTCACTGTTTGACCCCAGGAAAGTCACTTAATCTCTGTTGTAAATGGTGCAACTACCTTCTAGGGTTTTTGTAAACCAAGCACTTTGTAAACTGTCAAGTGTTACTTAAATATGAGCTGTTATTATCAGTATATGAGGATGGGACTTCAAATCATGTTTATCTATTGATTGGTTGAAAAATACAGAAAAAGAATTAGATTTTAACAATTTGTATTTTTATTGAGCATTTGTTAAAGTACTCGACTTTCTGAAGAGGGTACAAGTATTCTTTCCTGTTCTGTTTACTCCCATCTATAAAACTGTGGCACATGGTGGTTGCCATAATTTTCCCCCACCATCACTTTTTATATAACTGTTTTCCTAATAGTTCTTGGACCACATCCAGGGGCTTTTGTTTCTTGCCCTGATAGAATAATAGTCATGTTGATAATAGTCAGGACCTGTTCAATGTATTTGTGGACAGCTCAGATCTTAGATGGCTTGGATTGAGCCTCCAAGTACCTGGGAAAGTTCCCTCTTCAAATCATCTGACTTTGGAGAAGCTCTTCTTTCTTCTCCTTCTTTTTCTCCTGTTGATCCTTGGCCTTGACCATTCCCATGATCACCACTGCATTGCCATGGCTCAGATGAAAGAAATGGAAATATCTAGACTGGAGGTGGGAGGGGCCATGAGAACTAACTTCAAGTATTTGAAAGGCTATCACATGGAAGATGGATCAGATATCTTCTACTTGACCTCTGAGGGTAGAAAGAAGAGTGATTAGAAGGGATCAAAAGTGGAATAAACTGCCTTGGTAGGTGGTGAGTTCCCTGTCACTGAAGTGGAAGCTAAATAACCAATTTCTGGGAATTCTGTCAAGGGTATGTGTGTGTTCGTCCTTCGTTGTTGAAGAAGACCATGCCATCAGAGAAATGCTGATATGACTTGCACTTGACTTTGTTTTGAGTGAGGGAAGGCTGTGCAGGTCACCAGCCTCACTTCTTCTCCAGAGTCATCTGAATCCAGTGACCAGATATTCATCAGGATGACTGGAGATGACCCAGGATGAGGCAATTGGAGCTAAGTGACTTGCCCAAGGTCACACAGCTAATGAATGTCATCAAGTGTCTGAGGTGAGATTTGAACTCAGGTCCTCCTGACTCCTGCACTGGTGCTCTATCCACTGCACCACCTAGCTATTTACTCTGTCAGGGGTATTCATGCAGCAGACAGAAGCTAGATTAAATGTGCTCTGATGTCCCTTTTAGTTCTTCAAACTGATGGCAACAAAGAAGAGATGCATTTATACAATCAGCATGTACCCTTTCCCCTTTCAAGGGAAGGATCCCCTCTGCTCACTCCAGGCTGCATCTTTTATGACTTCTTCCAAGCTTCCTTCCATGTTTATTTTAACCTGCTAAAAATGTAAGAACATTTCTTTAAAATAATGTTGAGAAGGAAAAAGGTCCATATGTCATTTATTCCCTTTTCCTATTTCAGTGAATTCCAGAAGGAAAAGTTGTGTATGCTATTTTGCTGTGGTTTGATATTGCCCTCTATAGGAGCAAAGGGGTCTGGGTCCTCCTCAATCAGATATTTACTGAGGACATCCTAGCCTTCAGCAAAATTGCTAAAGTCAAAAAAACTTTGCCTTCATCCCTACTCCACACCACCCCAACCTCTGCCATTAACCCTTTCCCTTTCAGTTCATAGACTTTTACTAACTGCCAGGACTCCCTGATCCTCCGAAGGTCATAGAACTCAGACATACTGAAATACTTCACGACTGACATCGTTGGGTACTCTTGGGAAACCAAACCAGGAGAGATCATAGAGTACAACTCCCTCATTTACATGTAAGGAAAGTGAGGCTCCAAGTGCTCCCAAGGTCACGTAATGAATGCCAAAGCTGGGACTAGAAGCCAAGTCTTCACTTATGTTGTCAACTTTAGTCAGTCAAAAAGCATTAATTAAGCACCTGCTATATGCCAGGCACTATGCTAAGTGCTGGGGAGATAAAGAAAGGTAAAAGAATCCCTGCTCTCTACGAGTTCACAATCTTTCATATAAAAAAGTATCAAGAAAAAAGAGTTGCCTCCAACAACATAGAACCCAGGCAAAATTTGCCCCAAGTTCTTTAGAATTTGCATTAATTTTTGGTCTTGTAAATTAAAATTTTTTTAAAAAATTTTCTCTCTGGTCCCTGCTTCCCAGCCCAATGGGGAGAAAAAAGGAAAAAATCCTTGTAACATGTATTTATAATTAAGCAAAACAAATTTCCTCATTGACTGTTTAAATTCCTATTAATGGTGATAGTGAAACTGTATCCAAGCAGGGACCACAAAGAAGTAACAATAGAATAAAAGATATAGAGCCTTTTATCATAATAAAGTCAGTACAACAAAAGGCACATAGGAAGTCAAGTCCCAACTCTCCTATTGACTCACTGTGTGACCTTGCTTCTCAGTTAACTCATCTGCAAAATGGAAATAACAAGACTGGCGTGAAGTGCTTTGTAAAATACTATATAAATTTGAGTTATCATTTCAATTCAATTTGACAAACACTTATTATGATCCTCCTGCATAGAAAGTTCTGTACAAGACTTTGGGGATACAAAGGTGAAAAAAAAAACCAAACACAACTAAGAAAACTCAAGTCCCTACCCTCTCAGAACTTATGTTTGATTGGGGGAAATGCAGTACACACAAAGAAGCATGGTAAGTCAATAAGCATTTATGAAGTACCTACTATGTGTCAGGTACTGTGCTAAGTTCTGAAAATACGAAGAAAGACAAACGACAATCTGTGCTCTCAAGAAGCTCAAAGTTGAGTGGACACACAACTGTGTACCTACAAGCTACAGAGAGGATAAACTGGAGAAAAATCAACATCAGGAAGAGGGATTGGAAAAGACCTCTTGTAGAAGCTTGGCATCTAAGCCATTTAATTCAGTGCAATAGGATTTCTTTGGACCCTGTGTGTTAGGTATTCTATGGAGCATTTATAGGAGGCTGTAAAATTCAACAAGGTAAGAAGGTAGTGCATATGGATTGTAACTGGCATTGATAAAGGGAGTACCTATATCACTGAGATCATAGATGCATTGAATTATTGAAGCATTGAAGCATAAGAATGATAGCTTACATTTATATAGCTTTAATTAAAAACAACCACAACTTTTCTCGTGAGGTAAGTCCTACAAATTTTATTATTCCCATTCTATAGATGAGAAAATTCTGCTATCAAGTAACTTGCCCAAGTTCCCATAGTAAGTAGCAGAGGTAGACCTCGGTTCCTAATCCAGTACTCTTTTCACAAAGAGTAATCCTCAACCCAAAAGAATGAATTTCTAATGATAGAATGTCAAGCATTAATGACTGGTTCCACCAAATCACACTTCACAGGCAGGTAGCCATCTATTTCAACAAGCTATCATTGATATCTTTCATTCCTTTTCAGCCTCATCTGCTTTCTCCATGGACCTTAGTTTCCTCTGCTATGAAAGGAAGGACTTGGACTAAATGTTCTCTCAGTTCTTTCATCTGTAATAATAACAAAAAAAATTTAAATATTTATGCAATGCTAATTAGCTATGAAATATGACAGACATATAAAGGCAATATGGAAAGACTGCTGGATTTAGAGTCAGAGGATGTGGCTTGGCCTCTTGACTTCAATATATATTAAATTATGATCTTGAACAAATCATTTAATTTTTCTGAGCCTGTTTCTTTCACCTATACTTACTTCAACACTATAAAGATCCATGATTGATTTCATCAGTAGTTATCAATCAACAAGCATTTATTAAGTGCCTACTATGTACCAGGCACTATGTTATGCACTTTAGTTACAAAAATGGGACAAGCAGCAGGCAACATGTAAATAAAATACAAGATATCTACAGCATAGTTGGAAGGTGATCTCCAAGGGGAGGATATCGGCAGCTAGGGCTATGGGAAAAGGCTCCTGGAACTTTGAGCCAAGTCTTGAAGGAAGCCAAGGGGATTACGAGGGGAAAGTGAGGCAGCAGAGCATTCCAGCCAGCTGGATAGGGAATGTTCAATGCCATGATACAGAGACAAGAGATGGTATTGTGTCAATACAGCTGCATGGTAGAAAATGTGAAAGAGACTAAAAGTGTGAGAAGATGGCAAAAGTAGGAAGAGGCAGGTTATGAAGAACTTTATTTTATATATATATATATATATATATATATATATATTTAATATAAATTTATTTATTTAACTTTTTACATTCATTTTCACAAAATTTTGGGTTCCAAAATTTTCTCCCCATTTGTCCCCTCCCCTACCCCTGTACACTGAACATTCTAATTTCCCCTATCACCAATCTTCCCTCTCTTCTATCATCCCTCCCTTCTCTTGTCCCCATCTTCTCTTTTGTCCTGTAGGGTCAGATAACTTTCTATTCCCCATTACCCGGATTTCTTATTTCCTAGTAGCAAGAACAATACTTGACAGTTGTTCCCAAAACTTTGAGTTCCAACTTCTCCCCATCCCTCCTTCCCCACCCATTCCCTTTGGGAAGGCAGGCAATTCAATATAGGCCATATCTGTGTAG
>CM053773.1:190773010-190947945 GCA_028658325.1 Potorous gilbertii
TGAGATTCTTCTCCACCCCCACCTAGGTCTGCCCAGCTAGTGCTTGGGGTCTGAGATTCATATGCTGCTCCCTAGCCTCAGGGCCTTCAGGGTAAGATTAAATCAGGTTCTCAGGTGGGGCAGAGCCACCTCCCAGGCTCAGTTCCCTCAGGGGGTTTATGCAGAGACCTTCTGTAATGGAGCTGCTGTAGAGCTCCTGCCTGCTCTGGGAGCCTCTGGCCACTTGCTGCCTTTGCCGCTGCCTCCCGAAGGGGCCCGAGTCATGGAGACACCCCGCTCCCCTCTCAGCCTGTTCAGATGTCTTTCTCACTGACCTGCGCGTCTGTGGGTGGAGGGACCTTCGTGGCTGCTGGAGATTCCATCCCTGAAGCCTTCTCGGATCTGTTCCTCTCTGTGCCAAGCAGTCAGGGCAGGGCTGGGCTTTCTCCCATCTGGTGCGCAACGGACCTTTGGGATCGGTTTTTCAGGGCTCTCTGGAATGGAAATCTCCTTCACTCCATTGCTGTGCGGCTTCTACTGTTCCAGAATTTGTTGGGAGTTCTTTTTATAGATAATTATGGGCTGTGGGTTCAGAGCTAGCATATGTGAGTCTTTCTACTCCACCACCTTGGCTCCACCCCCCCATGAAGAACTTTAAATGCCAAACAGAGGAATTTATATTTAATTGTAGAATAGGAAACCACTGGAGTCTTTCACTGACATAGATGACAACACCTCTGTACCTTGGAAGACAGTTTTCATGAGTTGATTTGGTCAAAAAAATTGATTACTTTGCAGTCATCCTTCTAGTAACAAGTCTCATTGAATTTATTTGGCATGGAAAGTACATGTGACTACATAGAGAAGCAATTGGTGTTTCTGAGGCCTGGGAAAGACCTTAGCTTAAAAAGGCCATGGTCTCCCACTGCATCCAGGGCCATCTCCAGTTGTCCTGATCTATATCTGACCACGGGACTCAGATGTGTCTGGAGGAGAAAGTGAGGCTGGTGACTTTGCACAGCCCTGCCTCACTTCAATCCAATTCACTTGCAAGTATGTCATGGCATCACCTCCCTGATGTCATGGTCCTCTTCGAGAATAAGGACAAACAGTAGCATATTTGAGGTGTTACTGGAATAACTCTGCAGAGCACAGCATCTACCTAAGCCAAGAGGTATGGGCCAAGCCTAGACTGCTCCACCTTGCTACTACTGCACTTTTGTGAGCATCACATATGTTCCAGTTTTGAACAATTTCTTCACCTCCAACTGAACATGCTCAGTCCACAACTTCACAGATGTTTTTCCCTGACTCTATATAGCAATGCACATAACTGTTCAAATCTCTTGTGACTTAGTCCCTCACTGTATCGGAATTCTTTCTTTGAATGCAGCTGATTATGAGTTGACTGCTGCTGACCATACTACCAGCTGACTCAAGTTGACCTTGTCTGGTTCCCAGGCCCATGAATTGCTTGAGGCTGACCAGATGTCAGTCCCTCTCCCCAGTATCTCTGAGTGTTTTGTAAAATTCAGCTCAGTTCCCAAGCTTGGAACAGTTGGGTGGTACGGTGGATAGAGCACTGAGCCTGGAGTCAGGAAGACTCATCTTCCTGAATTCTAACACAGCTTCAGGCACTTACTGGCTGTGTGACCCTGCACAAGTCACTTAATTGTGTTTGCCTCAGTTCCTCATCTGAAAAATGAACTGGAGAAGGAAATGGTGAATCTCTCTTTGCCAGTAAAACCCCAAATGGGATCACAGAGAGTCAGATACAACTCAAAACAAAACTGAAAAATTAAAAAAAGGTTACACAGTGAATTACCATTAACTCAGAAGTCAAGGTGATGTTCCTAAAGCAAAAGTCTGAGTCTTGATATTCCTTTGCTCAGTAAAAGCCAGTGGTTGCCCATTCCCTCTATGACCAAATACAGACTCATCTGTATGGCATTTAAAACCCTACACAGCCTACTCTTCCAGCCTCATTAGACAATACTCTCCTTCATTCATCCTACAATACAGCCTAATTAGACCTCTTTACTGCTCACTACACGAATTTCACCCTGGGGCCTTTGCCCTGGCTGTGTGTGCTCCACACCTGGAGTGCACTCTCCTTCCTCACCTTTCCTTCCTGGAATCCCAAGTTTCCTCAAAAACTCAGCTCAAACACCACCTTAGGCCTTTTCTAGTCATAGTCACCTCATTTTTAAAACATGCCTACATGTCTGTGTTGTCTCCTACAAGAGAATGCAAACTCCCTGAGGCAAGCACTGTTTTGTTTTTTTGAAATGTGCTTAGCCCAGTGCTGAGGACTGTTAAATGCTCTTGGATGGATTGATTTCCACATGCTTCTCTCTTTTGGCCTGGACAGACTTATCAAGTTCTCTGAACAACCTTGGGTTCTTTGCAGGAAAAGTACTTTTCAAATTTACAAATCAACAAATCAATAAATTAGGCTGGGAAAACAATCTTGAGACAGTCATGCACTTATCAGATCTTAGCAGATCTAGGTTATTTTTAATTGCTCTGTACAAAAGTCATTGCTCTTCCGGAGACCTTGAGTTTGATACTTTGAACAGAGAAATTATGCCATTTCATCAGAACCAAAATTGGATTCTTCTGCCTGAAGACAGCTTATCACAGACCCAAGCAAAACCTGGTGACATAGGGAACCAGCAATATCACTTTGATTACCAGTAGGTTAAGAGGAAGTGAAAGGTAATTAATTACACAATCATAATCTTAGAATAGAAAGGACCTCAGAGGTCAAAGAATTTATACTTGTATAAGAATTTCCTCTATAACAGTGCTATCAAACTCAAATCCCTGAAGCTGGGGCAGACTCACTTGAAAAACCACAAATTAACTTTATCTATGTTGCATTATATTTTTATTTATTTTTGTTAAGCATGTTCCAATTACATATTAATCTAGTTCAGGCAGCATTTGGGAGTTTTGCTAGTGGGAAGTTTGATACTTTTGCTTTATAGCATTCCTCAAAAGAGGTTGTTCAGCTTTTACTGTTGTTCAGTGTTTTAGTCATATCCAACTCTTTGTGACCCCATTTGGAATTTTCTTGGCAAAGACCCTGCAATGCTTTGCTATTTCTTTCTCCAGCTCATTTTACAGATGAGGAAACTGAGGCAAAGGTAAAGTGACTCGCCCGGGGTCACGAAGCTAGGTCACACACCAGGCCCAGTGCTCTATCCACACCTAGCTGTCCTTCAGCTTTTACTAGAAGACCCCTAAGGGGAAATCTACTACTTCCAAGACATTAAGTAAGTATGGTGACTTGAGTTTCATTTACTGACTGATAGGTTATAAATAGATTACTTTGAATCACCTTTTTAAATTTAAAGGGTTATAGAATGTTAGAACTGGAAGATACTTCAGAGATCAAGTCTAATCTCATTTTACAGATAAGGAAACTGAGACCCTCAAAAGATTAGTGTTCCACCCAAAGTTAGAAAGTGAGTTAATGATGGAACTGGAATTTACCCTAAATCTTCTGATTTTCAACCCAGGTTGATTTCTGCTGTCACAAATAATTCCAACTGCATCTTCTTCTAAAGAGGTTTAAAAATTTTCCATGATCATAGAATATGCTTTTGATAATCTAGGAAATTTTATTTATCTAAATATTTCACCAGGCTTCTAAAACTATAGTAGAAAGAGAATGATTATGCTTTGTAAGCCCACATGCAAAGCAGCATGCAAATGATCTTTTGCCTGACTCCAAAAAGCAGATGAGCAGTCTTTCAGAGTCAGCCCCCAACTTTGAACTTATGTACTATAAGAAGGCTAAGGTTATATCCACATATGCTGGCACCTTAAGTCTGCCACTGAATTCTGACACATGCCAGTGCATCACATTATGCAATGATGCTCGCACAGGCCAGGATCTGGAACACACTCAAGCAAGCTCACCAGTTCCTTGTGACATAGCAGAACCAATTTCAGACCAAATAGAAGGTCTATAAGAGTATGGAAGAACCTAATCTATATTATTAACAATAAATTTCCAATAATGTTATTAATATGACAATAATATCATAATCAATGGTGACCATAAGGATAACATTCTCATATAATTGCTAATAATGAATGAACAAATGAAGCACTTATTAAACATTATGTGCAAAGCACTGTGCTGAGCTGTACAAATAGAAAAGCAAGCCAATCCCTGCCTGCAAGGGGCTCACATTCCTATGGGACAGACAACACCTATGGAAGGTTCTAAGCTGTAAGTAAGTTTTATGGTCCTGCGTGTAAACTGGTAAAACCGATGGCAATGCCTCTTCCTCAATGCCATTTCCATTGATAAAATCCTATTTGTTTCTGATATTGAATCTTTTGACTGTGCCAAGGACTTTGGTAGCAAGAACATTTTTTTCTGCGTTTTCAGTAGCTGTGGCTGTAGTGCCTATAGGAGCAGTTGCCAGACTCTAGCTACACAAGGGTCAGTTCTCAAAATGACGGCTTTGGGCATCACACTGGGTAGAAAGAGTTGCTCTTCCCAAGGCTCCTGGGTTCTGGGTCTCCAGCTGCCTCCACAGGGGTCTCAGGAGAGGTAATGACCAAAGTGATGGTAGTGGTCCAATCTACACAGCCCATGCTGTCTCCTATCTCTCCCTCAGGGTGTTCTGCTGCCTCAGCTTGGCTGGCTACCCTGCCTTGTGTATGGCAGTTATTAAGGGTTATTGGCTCCTTCTCCATAGGAGTTGGTTCCCTGGATGATGGTTGTGAGGACTAGGCTGGAAGTAGCTGTCACTCCCAAACAGGCATATACTGATAAATATTTAACAACCAGATTATACACACATACATAGCCATACAATATACATATGTGTTTGTTTTTATATAAGATCACAATACACTTTTAACTTTTATCTGCATTATTAATATTTTCTTCATCACTTTCTTAAATCTTGACAATAAATGAAAACAATAAATCAAGCCCTGATTTGCAGCATTTGCCAATTTCTGAAGTATAAAATGCTCATACCGAAAATATAACAATCAGCTCTCTCAATCTGGTTTTAGCAAATTCTAGCATACCCCTCCCAGGGCTCCTCCTCTGCTTCAGAATGTGGCAAATGACAAATGTAATTCCATTTCTATTGATCAACAAGCATTCATTAAGTACTTACTATATGCCAGTATAGAGGTTGTATAGTATCTAGATAGAATGCTAAACTCAGAGACAGGAAAACCTGGGTTTGAATCCTGCCTCAGACACATATATTCCCATGGGCAAATCATTTAATCCTTCTGAGCCTCAGGAATGGGCTGGACAAAAATCACAGATCTTTAATATCTCGGAATAACAACCACAACCACAACCACAACCCTCTCTGGCTTCTCAAATAGCTTTGCCAAATCATTTGACCATGCTTTGATGGACCCATTATTTCCCTGCTTCAGTACTTTCTCCTCAGGTGCAGATACCAGGCAATTCATCGAATACAATTCTCTTTCACAAAATCCTCCATAGTATAGAGGATACACCCAACATACCAGAGACCTTAATCTGGTTCTTTCAATATTTTATGTGGTACCAGTACAACACTTCAATAATAAAATAATTGCAACAACAGCAGCAGTAGCTTGCATTATATATTGCTTTAAGGTTTACAAAGTCCTTTTTAATTATCTCATTTGACCCTCATGACAACCCTGGGAGGTAGGTGCTATTATTTCTATTACAGGTGAGGAAACTGAGGCAAATAGAGTTGCAGTTGACTTGCCTATGGTCACGTAGCTAAGTGTGTTGAGGGCCCAGCCCTCTATTCACTTCACCACCCAGCTGCTTCTGGCTCTGTGACCAGCCCACCACCCTTTCCAGTCATACCTGTTCTAGATGATTTGCTTTCTGTTGTACACAAGTCATTCTTGTTAATAGATGACAGTTTACTTAGGTCTGACCGTACTTAATCCTGAACAGCTATAGAGGTACACTAACAATGAGGTCCTTGAAGCTGTTGCTTTGTCAGCTGTGTTGACAACAGTGGTTGCAACACATTTTGGATGAGCAGAATGTTTCTTATTCTGCAGATGTTTATTGAATGCCAGCTGAGTGCAGAGCATTGGTACCAAGTAGGTACTGAGAAGGACACAAAAGAAGGGTAAGACATGATCTCTGCCCTCAAAGAGCTTAGTGCTAGATGGAAGGTAGCACACCTTACATGGTCTTTCTTTTTGCCCTTTAAATTTCCCATGGAGCCCCACATTCAGTCTGCCCACCTGCCCCGGCATTAGTTCTAATTCAGGTCACCCCATTACCCCTCCTTGCCCTCCTCCTCATCACTCTTGAGTCTTCCCAGAGTGCCCCACCAGTCCATTGAAGCTTCTGGCTTCAGGTTTTAGCTGGTGACCTTCTCTAGTGAGTTCTTGGACCAGACCCACCTTGCATTGCGAGCTTCTTCCTTGTGTCTGGACTCCCAAGGTCACACCTTTGCCTGCTCCTACCTGTCCTGAGGTGGGTCTCCTAGGCCTCACAAGACTCAACTTCAACATTTGCCACAAAGTTGGGCATCTAGGGAGGGCCCTGCACAACCTAATTGCCTCTCTCACCTAATGGCACAATGCACTGCACATAGCTGGCATTCAATAAACATTTGATGAATAAGGAATATTCTGCCCATCCAAAATGTGTTGCAACCAGTGTTGTCACTACTAATCTTCCAGGTACTAATAATCTTCCTGACCTCATTCCTCAGTGGTTAGCCTACTCTAAACCCATTGTAGTTTACCCATCCCTGTGATTCAAAACTCCCAACCATCATTGTACAAACCCTATTCTCCACTGCCCATTCTTACTTACTCCCATTCTCCTCAATCCTTCTTTACCCCTCAATCTACCTTCCCCTTCCACTGGTCTTGTGCTTTTTGGAAAGCACTGTTCCATAGTGGATAAACAGACCTTACACCTTCTCCTTTCTCATTCCTTTCATCCTCTTGCACTCACTGAGATTTTTCTGATAACTTGGTCTCCCTGATCACCCCTTCCAGCACTGGTTGTACTTTCACACATACCTTCCCTTTTCCCTCACTAGTTGTGGTGACTAGTTGTCACATGTCACAACAATACCCTTTGTTGTGAATTGCCATTTCCAGGCTCTCCTTCCATCACCATCACTCAGTAACCTCTCCTACCCTGAGGTTCATTCAATCCATATTTATCACCCAATCAAGACTGGAGAAACTATTATCTACCCACTCCCAAGACACTTTCTTTTCTTATTCAATTAGTTCAGTGCTCAGCTCTCAGTCTTTCTTTCCTCCCTCAATTCCCACCTTCATCCTTGGGGACTTCAACACACATATCGATACTCCCCCAAACACTCTAATTTCCAGTCCCTCAATCTACCAATTTCCCATGAAACTAATCCTCCATTCCACCTCGGCTACCCACACAGATGGTCATATCCTTGATCTGGTCAACACTTAAAAGTATTTCATTCCCATTTTTATCAATGGAAATCCCTTTACCTAGTCATAATCTTTTATCATTCCATCTTTTCCTTTTCCTTAGAACTCCCAATCCTGTCACCATATCCTCCAATCCCTTACCTAATACTCACTTTCCCTATCTTCACGCTTTGGTGAACTACTTCAAGTCTACACTGTCCTCAGCACTCAAGTCCATTGCTACTTTATCCCACACTGATAATTCCTTGCCATCTGATCATTCCTTGCCAAGCCCCAATCTTGGATTAGTCCTACCATCTATTGCCTTTGCTTCTTATTCATGTGCTTCAGGAGCATCTGAAGCTGGTATAACTTAGGAAATTGTGCTGACTAGGTTCACTACATATTTATGTTACATAATTCCAACTGGGCCTTTACTTAAGTAAGGCAGTTCTTTTAAACCTTCCTAACTATCTTTACCACATCTTTTCCAAATTTTTTCATCCCTCCTAAAGCCTTCCCTTGGCTCCCCATTTCCACACCTTCTCAGTTGAGGACCTCGCTTCATATTGCACGAAAAAAAGATTGAGTCTATTTGTCCAAACTTAAGTGTTGGCCTGACCATCTCACTACCCTACTCAACAAAATCCTGTGGTTCCTTATTGCCTCTAGGGTCATGGCCCCAACTTGTCTCCCCTCCTCTTTGTATCAGATTACTCAGATGCCTTCACCATCTCCTTCAGCCTTGTCTTGAATAATGAGGTGACTTTTCTCCCTGATAAGGCAAACCTCTCTACATGCACAAGTGATTCAAGTCCATTCCATCTTCTTCAGCATATTATTCCTTCTTTCATCCCTACTCTCTCAGTACCATCACCACTCTCTCCATCTACCAGTTACTTCTCTGCTCGATACCATACCCTTCTCCTTTTGCCTTCAAGCTTTCCCAGCTTCAGGGTCTTTTCAATGAATCTTGTCTTCTCATTATATAATCAAAGTATTTAAGCTTCAGCTTCAGTTTTGTCCTTTCAATGAGAATCTGAACTATTTTCTTTTAAGTATTAAGTGATTTGATCTCCTTCCTGTCCAAAGAACTCTTAAAAAGTCTTCTCCAGCATCACAATTAGAAAACATCTGTTCTGTGACTCTCAGCTTTCCTTATAGTCCAACTCTCACAGCCATACATTAATTTGACTAGATGGACTTTTGTCAGTAAGGTGATGTCTCTGCTTTTTACTATACTGTTCAGATTTGACATCGCTTTCCTTCCAAGGAGCAATCATCTTTTAATTTCATGGCTGCAGTGAGGTCAAGAATATAAAATCTGACACTGCTTTCATTTCTTCTTCTATTTGCCAATGGAATTTGGAAATGATGGAACCAGTTGTCATGATCTTAGTTGTTTTTGTTTGTTTGGGAGGCAATTGGGGTAAAGTGATTTGCTCAGGGTCATACAACTAATAATTGTCCAAAGCTGGATTTTAACTCAGGTCCTCCTAACTTCAGGACCAGTGCTGTATCTACTGTGCCACCTAATTACCTCATCTTAGTTGTTTTTTAATGTTAAGCTTCAAACCATTCATTGACAGACCTATTTTCCTTATTCATTCATCTGATCATGTCACTCTTCTACTTTTCCCCATGAATATGCCCTGAGTTTTCATGAATTTCCTCATGTTCCTCACTATTCCTGGAATGTTCTCTACTTTTGTTCTGCCTATTGTGTAGATCTGTGAATCTTTAATATGTTTGCAAAATTAAGTAAGTTGAAATGAAGCAATGTACTATCTTGACATGCAAATATTTTGTTCTGATAGTGAGTTTAGGACCCAGAATTCCAAATTGCCTATAGCTGCAAAGAGTTACACTTACAAACCAAAAACATCTTTACTTGCTCCAATCAGAAAAAACAATTATTTGAATATACAGTCCTCATTTAGCCATATCCACATAATCAGTCATTAGAAATTCTGAGTCCTATGTTTCTCTAGTGTGTCACATCTCTATTGGTCTCAGTTTTCTCAGGTGAAAAATGAAGATAATGACCATTAGGGAGTCTAAGATGTCCTCCAATGATCATCTTTACTCTCAGATATCCTCAAGGAGGAAGATTCCATAATATTCTTCAGTCAACCTGTTAACTACCTATCCTGCACAAGAAAACTAATGTGATAAAGTCCATAGCGCACTATGAATTCTAGAGAGAAGTACAACATATATATATATATATATATATATATATATATATATATGTATATGTTACTAATAACCTATTATTCCTGAAATAGATAAATGTTATAACCTTGGATTAAATATAATCTCAAAGCAATTAAGATTTTCATTTCCTAGGGTAAGAAAGTGAGGACACATGCCAGTCTCTGGAGACAGGAAATAGATATACTAAGAGATATTTTTTCTAATCAGCAAAAAATGAAAAGATAACTAACAGGGAAGGGCTGTAGATCAGAACATTCTCAGATGATAAACATAGGAAAAGAGGGGGAGGGAACTTTTGTACCTTGAGAAGACAAACTACAAAACTCCCATAAATCTATAACAAGCATTAGTGCATTGGACTTAGGAGGCAGGATGACCTAGGTTCACATTTCACCTCAGATTTCCAAGCTGTGTGACCCTGAACAAGTCATGTAACTTGTACCTTAGCTTCCTCATGTGTAAGATAATATGGTTAGACTTGATAACCTCTGGGATCCCTTCCAGCTCTAAATCTATAATCTTAAAATCAGCCAAACTCCCAAGACATCAGTGTACACTTGGTACCTTCATTTTCTCTCACAGTTGATAATCATTTGCAATCTGGCTTCTGATTCAACTGAAACAGTTCTCTCTAAAGTTACTAAAGATCTAATGATCTTTAGTAGATATACTTGATATTTTTCCCCAGTCCTCAATCTTTACTGCATTTAAGGATTAACTGCTTTCTCTTTCTGTCATGTCTAAATTGTCATGACACTATTTTCTCCTAGTCCTCCTATTTTCTCCTCTAGTCTTCTTTACTGAGTTGCCATCTATTTCATGATTACTAGCTTTGTTTCTCAATGCAGTCTGCCCTGGACTTCCTTCTCTCTTGGTGATTTCATCCGTTTCCATGAATTTAATTATATTTATATAGTCTCTTCTCTGAACTTCAGTCCCATATCACCAATTGCTTATTGAACATCTCAAACAGAATGTCTTCCAGGCATCTCAAACTTAACTTGTCCAAAACAAAACTATCTTTCCCCTCAAGTCCACTCTTCTTCAGCTTTCTTGTTTTTGTAAAAGGAATCCCCATTCTTCCAGTCTCCTAGGTTCACAATTTCAGTGTCATCTTCAAACTCCTCACTTTCTCTAGCCTCATGTTTCCAATCAGTTGTAAATCTTTCCACTTTTGCCTCTGTCTCTTGTTCCATTCTTCTACTCATATAGTTGCCATTTTAATTAAGACTAGAATCACTTCTCACAATGGGCTCTTACTTTGTCTCCTTATTCATTACCATTCTGCACAGCTAAATGGTTTTCCTCAAGGGTTGGTGTGACCATCTCACTACCCTACTCAACAAACTCCTGTGGTTCCTTATTGCCTCTCGGGTCATGGCCCCAACTTGTCTTTCCAGCCTCCTTATACATTGACCTTCTTTTCCTCTGTTCTCTGGGGAACTTCCCTTTCTGAGCCTTTTCAGTGGTTATTCCCTCCCATTCCTGGAAGGCACTCCCTCCTCATCTCTACCTCATAAAATCCATCTCTTGCTTCCAGACACCCTCATCCCCACTGTTTAGTGCCCTCTCTTCCTAATTGCTTTGTATTTCTATTGATTCTGCCTGTATATGTGTAAACATATATACATCTTGTTTTTCCCCACAGAGTATAAGCTCCTAAGAGTAAGAATTATTTCTTTTTGGATTTGTACCCTGAAAGCCTAGCGCAGCAGGTGGCATCATGGGTACCCAAATGTCTTTTAGGTGATCCTTTCAGCACAGTTCACAGTCCACAATTGCCAGGTAGACTTAACCCTACATGGATTGCCTCTTGAGGCACAATTCCTTCCATAGGATTACAAACGGATCTTTCCTAGGGATGAATCGTAGGGATGAAGAGGCAGTTGCCACACAGCGCAAAGGACCCTGACTTGGGATTCGGGAGCCCTGGGGTCCGGACCTGCCACTCAACCCAACGACAGCCTTGGTGCCAGCTCTAGTCCAGGCTCCTGCGCTTGGCAGCCAAGGACCAGAGGGCAGGGCAGGATTTCCCGACGCTAGGAGGGGATTCCCTTAGGAACTGGGACCAGCTCAGCGTGACTTCTGGGTAAAGGAGGGGATTGAAGTCCATGGCCCCGGAGTCTCCTTCCAGCGGGCCCACTCGGAGACCAAGACGTCACCGCCTTTCCGGTCCTCCCTTCTGCCCCCAGCTCCCCCCACCCTGGGGAACTCGATTCGGTCCTTCTGGGTTCGGGCGCTCAGTGTGGGACTCGGCCTTGCCCTCCTCCATCTGCCCTTTTCTCCTCTCGTCCCTCACGCCTCCCTCGCAGCCGCCGCCGCGAGCCCCACAGCCGCCCTAGGGAGCATGCGCGCTGAGGCTGGGGCGGGAGGGGGAGAAGAAGGAGGAGAGGAGGGGACTTCGGCTCCCGCGCGCTCTCGCGAGACTCCGGGGCAGGCTTTTCTCCTCCGCCCCCCTCCCCTCCAGCTGCAGCGTCAGCCTAGCTCGGCCCCGGCCCCGGCCCAAGCGCCTTCGAGCGACGGCTCCGGCTCCAGCTCTGGCGGCGGCTGCGGCCGGTCCTGGCCCCCGGCCCCAGTTCCCCGTGCGGGTCCGGCCTCTGCGGCCTCCGTGCGGCTCCTGCTCCCGCGTGGAGCCGCCCTCTCCGCTCCGCCCCGAAGGCCGCTGCCCCAACCCCGGGCTCGCCTAGGCCGAAGGTCCCCGCGGGGCCGGGGCCGGAGCCGGAGCCGGGGCGGGAGCCGAAGCCGGGCCGGTTCGAGCCGGAGCCGGGGCGCCTCCTCCCTATGGGCCCCGGCTAGAGGCGCTGCAGCCGCGCCCACCCCTGCCCCCGCCCCCCTCTCCCCGGGCAGCCCCGATGCTGGCCAAGAGGAAGCCGGTGCTGCCGGAGCTCAACATCACCCCCACCGTCGCCGAGGGCGCGTCCCCCACCAGCGAGGGCGCGTCCGAGTGAGTGCCCGGGCCGGGCGGGGCCGGGAGGGGGCGGCTGGGGAGGTCGGCCGGCCCACCCCCCCTTCGCAGGTGAAGCGGCGGCGGCCGGCGGAGCGCGAGGGAGAGGCCCGACGTAGCCGGCCGGAGGGGCCGGGGCCGGATTCGAACCCTGCTCCTGGCCGACTTGAGAGGCCGGGCCTTCCCACCGCGTGTGGCCACCCCTGGAACGGGATGGAGGGGCGGCACCTCGCACACCGGGAAGGGGACGGGGGGGCGGCACCTCGCACCCCGGGAAGGGGACGGAGGGGCGCTTCTGGGAAGGAAGAAACGGCGAGGAGTGGGGTCGGGAGAGGGACACTACGTCCAGTGGTCCTAAGGGAGGCAACTCCAAGAGCAAAGTCGACAAGCATTTATCAAACGCTTACTAGTTACTGAAGAGGGTGACCCGAGAAGGGAGGAAACAATAGAAAGGGAGGAGTGTGGGTCCTGAAGGGGGCCGAAGGACACACGTGTAGGGGAGCTTGGGGAAGAGGGGAAGGGATCGTGGTGGTAAGTTTAAAGCTGGAGGACAGAGCTCAGATCATCCGATCCAACCTCCTCCTCATTTTACAAATGAGGAAACTGAGGCCCAGAAAGGTCCAGTGACGTACTCAATTGGGGTTTGAACCTAGGGCCTTCGAGACTTCAATCCAGTCCTCTTTCTCCTGTACCATCTAATCCAAGCATCTTTCTCCCCTTCTTCAATTTTATCATTGGGGAAACATGCTCAGGGAGGTTATGACTATGTCTATATGTCTATGACAAGGTCAAATCACAAGTGGTAAATAGTAGATCTTGGATTTGAACTCAGGTCTTCTGACTCCAAATAAAAGAATCTTTCCACTAGACTGCTTTTCATAGAGGAAAAGGGGTAGAGGGAGGTGTGCAGGGCTTGGATGGACAGGTGTGAGGGATGAAAGGAAAACAGAGATCTTAGGGGAAACAATGCAAAGAAATCCAGGTTGGATAAGGAAGAGAGAACATGAGTGAGGGGATGTGAAAATGGAGTTGTACTTAGTGAAGGGAGATGAAATCTGGGAACTCTGAAGGGAAACAGAACCAAAGGAAGATATTTGAACAGTGAGTGGCAGATAATTATGGAATATGAGCAGGGAGGGCCTCTCCTCAGACTCTTCATGATGAATTTGCAGCTCCAGGGAAAGTCACCAGGCTGGGCTAGCTCCCAGGCAGTGAACAGTCAAGCCCTTCTAGTTCAGGTGCTGTTGGAGTTGGGCGAATTAGGCAGGTTTATGACTTGGCCTGTGTGAATGAATTGAGTTGTAGTGTGCAAAAGAGAAGGCTGGTCTGTTTGGGGCCACTTTCAAAGTGCTTGTCCTTTTTTATAAACCCAACCTATTTAAACTTACCAAGGACAAAAGAGAGCATGCAGGGATGCCATGAGTTGTCTCCTTGATGTTTAATGGCAGAGATTCATTTACCTCTGGTAACACTTTCTTACACATTTTCTTCCCTGGTCTTGGCTCTGTCTTATGTTCTATCTTTCCAAGTTTTAAACTATGAAAACTACTAAACTACCAAGTTTAAACTAGAGAGGGGATTTTAGTATAGTAGAAATAACACTAGACTTAAAGCCTGAAGATCTGAATTCAAACACTTGGTCCACCACATATTAGTGGTATGATATTGGCATGTCACTTACTGCTTTGAGTCTCTGTTTCTTCATCTGTAAAATGAGAATAGTCATATTTGTACTATCGATTTTGCAGGGCTGTTCTAAAGGTCAAATGAGAAAAAATATTTAAAATGCTTTGCAAACCTTAAACTGCTAGAGAAATGCCATCTATTATTATTAGTAGTGGTGGTAAGCCCTTGGAATCCCAAGGCTTTTTATAGCCCCTGGTGGCGCCTTTAGACAAGGAATGTAATGACCTACCCTTTCAGATGGCTGACCAGTCTTTTTGTCCTGTCTCCCTCATTTCCAACATCCCTGTGGTTGTAGGGCGAACCTGGCAGATCTGCAGAAAAAGTTAGAAGAGCTAGAACTTGATGAGCAGCAAAAGAAGCGGCTGGAAGCTTTCCTAACCCAGAAGGCAAAGGTGGGGGAGCTGAAGGATGATGACTTTGAGAGGATCTCCGAGCTTGGAGCTGGCAATGGTGGGGTGGTCACCAAAGTACAGCATAGACCCTCAGGCCTCATCATGGCCCGAAAGGTAAGCCGGCTGCTGGCCTCCACTGCTGCTAGGGAGTTGTTCATTTTCATAGAGCCCGAAGCACAGGGAAGCTTCTTCTACATACGTCCCTTGGAGCTGCACTTGATAATTTGATTTACTGATGTTCAGAGATTTTATTTTATCCATTAATGCCAAGGCAGCAGCATCTGATTTCATTGCTAGAAATGAGCACCTTCTTGTTGGTGACAGTTGGAAACTGGCTATATAGACTTCCTTGCGTGTGTTACTTTCCACATCTTGACTTCAGTACTCACCACTTTCGTAACCCTTGATCTGCTTTCTTTGAGCCAAGTTTTCTCATCTGTAAAATGAGGGTACTTGTATTGTCTCCATCATGAGTTTGTTTCAAGGAAAGCATGTTGTAAAACATCAAATATTGTGGACATATACATTGTTACTCTTACCTTCCCTTTGAATTTTGACCTGGGCTTCACCTAAGTCTTAGGGCTTAAGATATTAGAGGACCATAGGAAGCCTTCAGTGAATGGGTGGATTCTTTTTTGGACAGATTTGGACAATTTGCTGAGGATGAAATGATAGGGTGGGGTTGCCTTTCATACTGATGGAAGGAGTGTTTGTTCCAGAAAGACCACCCATTCTTTCAGAGTATCTATAAGACAGGAAGAATTATCTGTTCTCCAGCAAGGGAGGAAAAGAATCTGATCAAATCTACTTTTAAAAAATTAAGTTTTTATTCTTTTTAAAGATTTGTTTTACCTCCCTCTTACCTCCCTTTCTCCTCCATTGAGACGGCAAGAAAAACAAAACTCATATTATTAACATGTATAGCCAAGTAAAACAAATTTTCATTGATCATGTGCAAAAAACAGTGTTGCACTCTATACTCCATTTCAATCACCTATCAAAGTTGTTTTTCTTTATAATAATGTTATCACATAAATTGTTCTGATTCTGCTGACTTCACTCTTCATGAGTTTATTCAAGTCTTTCCAGGTTTCTCTGAAACCATCTCCTTTATTATTTCTTACAGCACAAGAGGATTATATACCAGAGTTTGTTCATTATTCCTGAATTGATGGGCACTCCCTCAGTTTCCAATTCTTTGCCACCACAAAAAGAACTGCCATAAATATTTTTGTGCACATGGGCTCAATGCTTTTTTAAAAAACTGTTTAAAAGTTTTGACTTCATATTTATCTTACAACAGGGCATTGTATAAGATCTGTAGACCTGAGACTTTGAGCTCTGCTGGGGATAGATTAGTTGAGTTTATTGGGCTACTGGAGACTAGATACACCAAACCATTTACACCACTTTTCCAGAGCCATTGAACTGTGATAGTAAAATATTTATCATCTTTTAGAACCTTGCTTGACATTGTTTGATGTCTTTTCCTCCTACTGTATAAAATAATCTCTTCAGAACTTATTATTAATAATACTTTGGGATTAAAGAGTATCTTAAGACTTACAAGCACTTTGGGAAATTTGGTGAGAAATGATTTTTCTTACAAATGACTTCTCATCACATCAATTCTATGATTTTATTCTAAGTTGTGTGTGTTCTGGAGGTTGCCAGAGCTTTGTGGGTAAACTGTGCTTTTTTTATCAGAGAAGTACTTATGCTCTATAAGTATCAGATTGCTTTATTTGAAATCTGATTATTCCCTGCCCAAGTGAATTTTTACAGATCCAAAGCATTAGCTTTTAAGGGTCTTGCCTGTACTGGAAATAACATGGTTTCTTTTGCTCTGTAGCTCTGCAGATATTTATCCTTTTCTCCTGAGGTGCTGTTCTTTTTCCTGATGGAGCATAGTACTTTTGTCTGAATGCATTCTATTTTTGTTCTCACTGCAGGCAGTCTTCTCAAAGCCAGAAGTAACATTTTGAGCCCTTGCTTGCTTTAGACTAGAGCACAGGAAAGAAAATGGTTAGAATATGATTGAGGAGGAAAAAGCTAAGGGTTAAAGATAAAGAGCTTGTCTCTTTGGAGAGTTTAAGGATCTTTGACGTCCTGTGATCTAAAATGACTTTCTACCTTGACGGAGAATTGTTTTAGGTATTGAAGGACAGCTCCAGATTTGATTAAACTTGAGAATGCTGATTGTAAGAAATGTATCTTCCATTTTATTTGAGCATTGATTCCTCTCACCATGGTGGGTGTAATTTACTTCAACCATTTAAAACTGGAAGGAAAACCCTAAAGGAGGTCATAAATTTGGGTCTCTGACTTAAAAGGACCTTTTCTGTCTTGGCTGTGCTGTTCCAGAGCTTGAAGCCCAGTTTTTGACCTCCTTTCATTTTAGCTCTTCTCAACCTTTCTTCTCCCTCATCCACATTTTTGAAAACTTTTTTTTTTTTAGTATTTTATTTTTCCCCAAAAAACAATTTTAACATTTGTTTTTAAAACTTTGAGTTCCAAATTTTCTTTCTTCCTCCCCATCCCACCTCATCCTCATTGAGAAGGCAAGCAATTCCATATAGGTTATACATGTGTAGTCATGCGAAACATTCATAATAGTCATGTTGTGGGGAAAAAAACATAGACAAGAAAAACGTAAGAAAAAAGGTATACTTCAATCTGTATTTAGACACCAATAGTTCTTTTTCATCATAAGTCCTTCCGAGTTGTCTTGGATCATTGTATTACTGAGAACAACGAAGTCATTCACAGCTGATCATTTTACTTGCTGTTCCTTTGTACACAGGACATTTCACTTTGCATCAGCTCATGCAAGTCTTTCCAGGTTTTTTTGAAAGCATCCTGCTCATCATTTCTTATAGCACAATAGAATTGTAGCATAATATACCATAGTTTGTTTAACCATTCCCCAATTAATGGGTATCTGTTCAACTTCTAATTCTTTACCCCTAGAAAAGAGCAGCTATAAATATTTTTGTACATATACTTCCTTCTCCTTTTTGTTTTTTTATCTCTTTTGGGATACAGACCCGGTAGTGGTGTTGCTAGGTCAAAGGGTATGCATGGTTTTATAGCCCTTTGGGCATAGCCAAATTGCTGTATAGAATGGTTGAATCAATTCACAGCTCAACCAACAGTGCGTTAAAATCTCATTTTTTCCCCATGTACTCTCCAACATTTGTCATTTACCTTTTCTGTCCTATTAGTCAATCTATACATATGAGGTAATACCTTGAATTTCTCCAATTACATTGGAGAATTGCATTTCTCCAATCAATAGCGAGTTAGATTATTTTTTCATCGGGCTATAGGTAGCTTTGATAACTTCATCTTAAATCTGATCATATCTTTTGATCATTTTTCAGTTGAGGAATGGCTCTTATTTTTGTAAATTTGACTCGGTTCTCTATAGGTTTGAGAAATGAGACTTGTCAGACAAGCTTGCTTCAAATTTTGTTTTTCCACAGTTAGTTACTATTGCTAACTGTATTTCCCACTATCCTATTTCCTGGTCCACCCCACCTCCTTTACTCTTCTATCTCTCTCTCTCTCCTTTTATCCTGTCCCTCCTCAAGTGTTTTGCTTCTTATTACCCCCTCCCTCAGTCTTCCTCCCTTCTGTCACCTCCTCCAACCCTTCTCATGCCCTTCATCACCTACTTTCCTATAGGAGTAAGTAAGATAGATTTCTATACCCAATTGAGTGTGTGTGTTATTCCCTCTTTGAGCCAGTTATGATGATAGGAAGGTTCACTCTCTCCCTCTCACCTCTCCCTCTTCCCCTACCACTACAAAAGTTTTTTTCTTGCCTCTTTTATTTGAGATAATTTAACCCATTTTACTTCTCCCTTTCTCTTTCTTCCAGTCCATTTCCTTACTCACTCTGTAATTTTATTTATTAGATATCATCCCTTCATATTCAGCTCACACCTCTGTGCCCTTTGTCTATATATTCTCCTTCTAACTACCCTGATAATAAGAAACGACTTATGAGGTACAAATATCTTCCCATGTAGGTTCCTCTCTCGCCCTGGTGCAACAACCCTTTCCTGCTGACCTTCCAAGTTGTCCTAGGCTGGAAATTTGTTTCACTCCGATTTTTATGGGTTCTGCTGCTCTAGGATTTGTTTAGAGTCAGTTTTTTAAGTATTTGGAGGGGTTTGGGGGAGAGCTCAGGCAGTCCCTGTCTTTACTCTGTCATCTTGGCTCTGCCTTCACCCACATTTTAAAGATGTAAAAAAATGAAGCATAAAGACAAGTGACTTGTCATTGCCACAGAAAGTTAGCAGCAAAAATTTGGCTTGACCTCGGGCCTCTGGATCATTATCTTCCTGCTGTTCTGCAGTGCCTTGTAGGGGAGCGAATGCAGAGTCTTAGCATCATTTGGCTTGTGCAGCTTGTTTCCTTGTGTTGTGTTAAAAACTCAGGTTCAGTTGATTAACTGCAGAGTGGACATGTTTGGACTGAAAAGGATTTAAAGGGGGATGATCTTGTCTTTCCTACAATAACTGGGCCTAGATTCTAGGTGGAATGCATGAGGAGTGAGGGCTGCTAAAGAAAACTTCATGGGTTTTCTCTCATCTCAACTTCTTAATTACCTTCAAAGACCTGCTCACAGCTATCTTTAGTCACCAACCTTCTTTAGCCCAGCTCCATCCATTTTCAGCATGTTGTCTTCCTTTGCTCTTGGTGCAGAAGCAGGCCATCTGTGCTTGGGAGTGGCATAAAGCAAATGATCTTCCCCTATTTTTGTGTCATGAACTTTTTTTAAAATTTTTTTTCTTGTGTCATGAACTCTTGGCAGACTTGTAAGACTGGACTCCTCAGAATTGTGTTTAAATGTATAAAATAGATAGGAATACAGTTGTCAAAAAAACATTTTTTTTTTAAAGTTTGGACCCCAGGTAAATCTACTCTTCTAAGGTAGTGACACAGAATCTATAAACATAAGATAATGAATATCATTACATTATACACATATGTCATGAAATAGCTTCCTTTTTAAATGGCTTTCTTGATTTGAATGTAGTGTCTGGTTTCTTTGTTTTTCCCAGATCCTTGCATCTTTGAGTTTGGACTTTTTCCTGGTCATGTCCCAACAAGAACACAGATCATCAGACTCTTTTCCACTGCAGTATATCACCTCTTTTGTCCTTGGAAATGTCCCTTAGCCTCTTTGAGTCCAGTCCCTCATGTGTTGAATGTTTGTGGGCATTTTGCTTTCTACACATCTTAGGTAAATGGAGTATTTTACAATTGGACCAAAAATATTTTTTTATTTGAAAGGTATTTTTGAGGCCAACTTGAGGAAGAAGAGATTAAGCAACTTTTTCCCAGTCACATTGAGTTGGCAGAACCAGGACAAGAACCCAGATCACCAGACTAGGGTGTTTGCCACTGCAGTCTGTTGCCTCTTCTGCCCTGCATTCTCCTGTAGTTGTCATTTGTTAAGAATGCACAGTGTTTGTTGTACCCATGTTCTATGGAAAGAGAGAACCTGAGCATTCACCCCACTGTCACTCCTGCAAGATAAAAATGTAAATACTTCTGTTTGCCCTTCACATCCCTTCATGTTATCTCCCAAATCAGCCATTCTACTTGACAGTAATTCCAATTGTTAGTTTTTCCTTATATCAAACTCAAATGACCATAACCTACCTTTTGAGTCTTATTATATACATCATTTCCTCTCCTCTACACAAACTGTGCAACCAAGCTATGTATCCATTATGCTTGGAGCACACTTTCCTCCTCGTTTCCACATCCTAGAACACTTCACAAGCATAAAAACCTTTTGTTGTCTGCCTTCCAGGCTCTTAGTACCTTCCCTTGTATCTATTTTGTATTTACTTAGATACACCTATTGTCTTTCCCAACTGAATGTAACAACAACAATAGTAGCTAACATTTTTATTGCATGCTTTACAGATATTAACTCATTAACTCATAACCACTCTGGGAGATAGGTGCTATTATATCCCCCTTTTTCAACTGGGGAAACTGAGGCAGATAGCAGTTAAGTGACTTCTTCAGTATTAACAGCTACTAAGCATATGAGGTCAGATTTGAACTCAGGTCTGACAGACTCTAGGTTCAGTGCTCTGCCCACTGCACCACCGAGCTGCCACATACCTGAATGCAGGTATATTTCCTTTTTTGATCTTGCTGTCCCCTGCACATGGGGTACACAGGTGGTGGTGCTTCCTAAATGCTTGCTTCTTAGAAATATCATTGCTATCTAGGGAATGTTAAATGTGAGATATTCAGAGAAACATGTACTGATGCAGTACATGATGCAGAGTAAAGTATGCTGAAGCAGGAATAAAACAGTGACTACAGTGAGGTTCATTGAAGTAGTAGGAAGTAGCCCTCAACTCCAAGAATAAGTAGCAGAGAGAGCTTCCCACCTCAGACTTGGGGAACTCTAGTACACAATGTTGCATCCTCTGTAGTGGTTACATTGTCACTTTGACTTTGTTTAGCAGCTTTCCTAGAAGAAAGGGTTCAATGGGTCAGGGGTAAGGCATATTAGGAAATAACTGGTGTTTGGTTTTGTTTTTTTTTAAAGCATCAATAAAACGTAAAATACTCCTCCCATCTGCATAACTTGCCTTCTTACCTTCCCTTTGATTCATTTACTGATTCATCAGTGACTTTTCTCTTCTTTGTTCAAATCAGAGTTTGAACCAATCAAATCATTTTCTCTCTCCGGCTCCCACTTTTCTGTAAATTAAGAGAATTGAACTAGATGGCCTGCAGAGTCCCTCCAACTCTACATCTGTGAGCCCATGGTCTCTAATGCATCTCTAGTGCAAGTGGGAGGACCCCTTTGTAATGCCAAAGAAAAGTAGATTTACTGTGTATCTGTTGATTGGGAAGATACTGATTACAAAAATACCTATGAATTCATTGACACATTAAATTAATGTATATTATATTTGTCACAGTAGCATTTACACACATTTGAAAAGCAATAGTGTACATGAAAGTGAAACTTTTATTCAGTCTACAAAAGTCATGTTATCATATTTATGGATTTAGGAATACTTTATAGAAACTCTGCAATCCATAGATTGGAAACTATTGGTTTAATATGTACCTTCTCTGTTTTGCTGGGCACAAGTGTCAGTGGGACTGGACTTGAGTTGTGGTGAGGGGGCAGGTTGGATTTGGCAAAAGTTATGGATCAGGCAGACACAAAGGGTCAGATAAAAGAACAAAAGGTCCAGAAGGATCAGGTGAATAGTGTAGGTCCAGATATTAGGCCTTTAACATCTAAATACTGGAAGGAGCTTCAGAGGTTATTTCATCCAGTCTCCTCCTAAAGCAGAAATAAAGAATAAAAAATTTCTACTGCTTGTTCCTAGTTCTGCCATCATTAGCCAAGTGGAGTAAGCCCAATCATTTCTTGACAGCCCTTTAAATGCCTGAAGACAAAAGTTATGTCCCCTAAGTCTTCTCTGGGGTAAACTACTTCAGTTCCTTCTGCTGATCCTCAAATGAATCGAATGTAAGGGCCCTTCAGTTCCCTCCCTATTCCCCCTGTAACCTCCTAACATTCCTCTGGGCCCCAGCTTGTTACTAGCCCTCCTAAAACTTTGTCTAAATTAAAGCCAAAGAGAAGGCCTATGATGTCACAGAATCTCAGACCTGGGGAAGGACCTTAAAGGCTTTCTAGTCCAACATATACCAAATAAGCATCCCCTCTACAACATGCCTGTAGTTATAGTCCTCCCACCTCTGTTTATAGATTGAAGAGAAATCATTAGCTCCCAAATCAGTTCTACTTGACAGTAATCCCAATTGTTAGCCTTTCCTTGTTATCAAACCTAAATTTACATTTTTGTGACATCTACCTCTTGCTCCTACTTTAACCCTTTGAGACCAAGCTGAACAAGTTCAAGCCCTCTTCTACAAGAGAGCCTTCAAATACATAAAGACAGTTATTGTATCCCCTCAATCTTTTCTTTTATAAGGCAGACATCCTTAGTTCCTTCAGCAAGTTTCATATGGCCCAATTTCAGGAATTCACTGTTGCCTTCATCCAGATGCTCTACAGCTTATCATTGTCTTTGCTAAAATGGGGTACGTGCAAGTGAACACAATAGTACAGATGTTGTCTGACCTGGATAGAGTACTGTCCTGAAGGACTATTGCCTGCTTAGTCCTAGACACTGACTCTTTTAATATTGCTCAAGATTGCAAAATCCTAAGATCCAGAATTCATATTGTCAGCAAAAGCAACACCTGTTTGCAACACCCTGAGGCTGTAGGTGGTGGTTTTAATAATAATAGCTAGCATTTGCTATTTGCACTTGCTATGTGCCAGACACTTTGCTAAGTTCTTTATGACTCTCATCTTATTTGAGCCTTACAACAACCTCACAAGGTAGGTGCTTTTATCATTCCCATTTTTTTACAGTTGAGGAAACTGAGACAAACAAAGGCTAAGTGATATGTCCATGGTCACATAGCTAGTAAGTGCCTGAGACCAAATTTGAATTCAGGTTTTCCTGACTCCATTAGCATTCCATCTATGGGCTATTGAGCTTTTGTAGCCAGGAAGAAGTATGAGACCACCCCTGTGTGATGAAAGCTCAGAGGTAATAGAATTACTGGGACATTCTGATGCTGTCACCTTCCCTTCTCTATCCCTCTGACTTGTCTTTACTAGAAGACAAGACTGGAAGACTTCAGATAAGGTGTTGGTATTCCATAAGGCATGCTGCAAGATGAAAGTAGAAAAGAGTTCCACAGGAGTAATAAGTGTGCTGAAGTTGAAGTGATGCATCAGGATTTTTCCTTCTTTCTGTGTGCTTGATAAGTATTCATTGAATTAAATTTTTGTCACTTTGCAGTTGATTCACCTAGAGATCAAACCAGCAATCAGGAACCAGATTATCCGTGAACTCCAAGTCCTACATGAATGCAACTCTCCATACATCGTGGGTTTCTATGGTGCCTTTTATAGTGATGGAGAGATTAGCATCTGCATGGAGCACATGGTGAGTCCAACCCTGGGAAGGCTGGTGAATAAAAAAGAATGAATGGAAATCCTTAATGAGTATGTCAGTGGCTTGTGGAAAAGACATTGTTTAATATAAGTTAGGAGAAGTGCTTCTGCCTAGATCTCTTATCTGAGAACTCCTTGGTTAATTTGGAAAATATAAAGTTAAGCAGAAATGTTAAAAGCAGAAGTGGTCAGAATTAAAGCCCTTAGGAGGAACTGCTGAAACACTGCTCTCTCTACCTCCACCCACCCTACCAGCCTGTCTTACTCTGCATCTGCCACTAAGAACAACTGTGGAAGGCCTCTGGGGCTTGAGTGGCATGATGATATTAGCTCACATTTCTAGAGTGCTTTATAATTTATGAAGCTTTTTATTCCTCTCAACCTTGTGGGGGAGGTGGTATTGTAGATATTATGATCTTGGTTTTACAGGGGAAGAGACTGAGGGTCAGAGAGGGTAAATACTTGGTTCATTATCACACAGCTTGTAAGTAGTGGTGATGGAACTCAGCAGATTGCTGACTCTAAATCCAGCTTTGGTTAAGTTTTAAGATTTATGTACACTAATGTAATAATGTCTTTTTTTTTTTTTACAGCGTTCAGGTAAGAGAGGCAGCATGGTATTTCCTAAACTTGTTTAGCCATAAGATACTTTTGGATTTGAACTATATTGGCAGAACCTATAGATACTTGTATGATATTGTTCCTGAAGTCTGGATATATGGTGCAGGCCCTGGATGAAGCAGAGATTGAAAATTTGGGGGCAAAGTGGAGAACTTAAGCCTGTTTTCCTATACTGAAAACTTGCTGACTATAAGAAGTATTTTTGATAGAAAGCAGTATGGCCTGGTAGAAAAGAGTATGGGCTTTGGAATCAGAGTAGGGCTTGTATTCCAGTGCCAGCCTTTGTTCTTGATTACTTGTGGCCCTGAGCAAGTCATTTAACTTCTGCAAAATAAGAAACTTGGTCAAGGTGATTCCAAAGGCCTTCCAAGTCTAAAGCCAATAATTTCCCATTTAGAATTTTGAGAGTTTGAAATCTTTGGCACCAGATGCCTTCACCCAGTCCTACTCCATATTGTGTGCAAAGTCAGGGTTCTATAGAACCCAGCTTGGGAACCAAGTGAGTGAAACAGATACTAAACTAGGAGTCAGGAGATGGGCTGTGCTCAGCAGTAGCTATGTCACCTTGGGCAAGTCACTTCCTCCTTCTGGGTCTCAGCTTCCAACTCTGTGAAAGGAAGGACAGAACTCAATGATTTGGCCATCTCTTCTAACTATAGAATTCTTTGAAGTAATTTGAATACATGTATTGTAAAGCATTCATGGTGTATCATGCTTGTAATTCTTGTGAATTGGGTCCTTTTCTTACTAGGAAGTTCTGTTTTGTCTTTTTAAGTACTGATAAAGCATTTGCATTTAAATAGTGCTTAATACTTTGACAGGTTTGGGTGACCACCTCTTCTTTCCAAGGAAACATTGTCACCCAATGTGGAAGTGATTGTTCTGTGGAAGATAGTTGTTCCAGGGGTTGCTCTGACAATTTTGGTGCTTTTTACCTATCATCATAAGGCTCAAGTTTTCTTAATCCTAAAAACTCTCACTATGAGCCCCTGAAACATTTGTTCTTCAGTACCTTCCTTGCTAATGACAACATTTACAATTGACAATTCCTGGGCAACTTATTTATAGGAATCATTTTTTTAACTTCATTTACATTCTACCACTGATTCCTGCCACCTTGTCATCTGCTTTTGGAATATGAAGTTGTGGTACGGGACAATTGATCTTCCTTCTCTCTGCTCTTCCTAAGGCCCCATTTAACTAGGTTGAACCAGGAATGAGTCATTTCAGGGCTGGGGTATAGATAGGTCTCCAGAAAAGATTAGTATGCAAAGTGACTTCAATGTCCAGGGCTACTGTTGACCATCATTAACAGTAATGATAGAATCTGACAAATAGAGAGCTCTTCATTTCTCTTTTGACAGAATGCCTCAAATACTACATCTCATTTAAGGCTCAGAACCTTGAGAATTAAGTTTTATTTTTCCCATTGTACAGATGAGAAAACTGAAGTTCATATATAGGAAGCACTTCATCTCAGATCACATGATTGAATTTATTTCCCCCACACTAACCTTAGGAAACAAATAATTCAAACATTGTTTTTCCCATTTCACAGATATGGACACTGAAGATTAGAGAAATGGAGCGAGGCTAGTAAATGAGGATTGTGGGGCTTGGTCCCCATTTCCTGGACTCTTCCCATTTCTCGTGTCATCTCTCTTGGGTGTCAGTGGAACCCACTAGCAGTCCTGACTCATGGACCTAGCTGCCTGGTGTGAGGAGCTAGCCAAGAGTACAGTAGCGCCTTTGGATGGGGCCTGGGTGGCTTCATGAGCCTCTTAGTCAAGTCTTTTTCACTCTTTTAAGACTAAAAACAGTACTTAACTGTCTGCCCTCCCCAAGCTAGCCTTATCTGAACACCTCCAGCTCTAGGTTTTATTTGAAGCTGGTTGCATCTCAGTCTTTTTATCCATACCCACACCCAGATATATTTTCATACCAATCTTGATAGCTTTTAATGTTAAAAGAGAAATATCATTTGTAAATGTGGAATATAGCCCCTTGAGGGTTTTGAGAGTTTTTGCTTAACATATTTCCCAGCCCAGAGTAGGCACTTCATAAGAGCTGGTAGTCTGGTTCACTTTTCCTGAAGTCCCAGAGTGTGGTGGTTATTATTTTTTAGGTTTTTAGATTTTCCCATTGTAGATGTCTTAGAAAGAAAAGCAGCTAAATTTAGTAGACTTAGACATTTTTTCTGAAACTTTGATTTCATTGGTGTGAGAAACTCTATCTACAGATGCAAATCAGCACGTCTGTAACCAAGTTTTAGAGAAGTGTATAGAACATTGAGAGTGTTCATTGCATTGTCTGGGGTTATACACAGGTGGTATGAGTCAGAAGCAAGACTTGAACCCAGGTTTTTGAACTCTTAGATTGCTTTTGTATACTGCCTCTCTAGCGTAAGAAAAATCCCTCATTCATACAACACTTTATGTTTTACAAAGCACTTTCCACAACCTAGGGAAGATAGATACAGAATGAAGTAGATAATTTGAATTATCTCCATTTTGTAAACAAGAAATTGAAGTTCTGAGTAGTGTTAGGTTTCTAACTACTTTGTGTTTATTCTTTACATACTTATATATGTATCTTTTGATCCCTCTACAAATAATCTCCCCAAACACATATTAGGCACTTAATAAATACTTACTGATTAATTGAAGTGAACTGACTTGTCCAAGGTGATACATCTAATAAATATCAGGGGTGAATAACAGAGCCAGGTCTCCTGACTCCAGGTCAGTGCTCTTTCTGTTTTGCCATGCTCTTTGGCTAGAGATTTAGATTTAAGGGCATCTCACCACTCTTTTTGGGGGCCTTTGTAAAATGCTAGTATGTTCTCTGACCTTTGGTTTATTATTTTTTTCCTGCAAAATGAAGGAGTTGGACTAAATGCTCCCTGAGATTCCTTCCAGCATTACCATTTTGTGATTCTGTAATGAGAAGAGAGTTGCTGAAAGGGCAGGAGCTAGAGATCTTGAAAGTTGTAAGTTTTTAATAAACAAAATGTCCAGTTCTCTGAAGGACATAATGTTGACCTAGATTCCTCATGGAATGGAAATAGCCTGTGCACTAGGGATGATGGGAAGATTTCACATGAAGGTACCTGTGAGCTCTTGACACCTGAGGAGGCTGTGCAGCAGAATACCGAGAACATGAACCAAGTGCCCAGCAGTCTCAGTCCTGATAGGAGCTCCTTTATTAGCTTCCTAACCTCCCCAGATCACTTACCTGCTGCTTCTGAGACAGTTTTCTTTTCTCCCAGTTGGTAATAATACTGCTTGCCCTACCCAACATGGGGGGTTGTGAGAATCAGTTGAGATGATACATGTCAGCATATTTTGGAAAGTATGTACTGTGCAGATGCAAGGTGGTAGGCACGGGAGACATATAGCTGTTTTAGTATAACAAGAGAAACAGTACTGGAGTTCTCTAGTTTCTGTCTTTGACAAAGCTCAAAACAGTCACCCACCAGGGCTCATCTGCCCTTATACTTGACTATTCATTAAGGATCTTCAGTCTTGTTAGACTTCAAAGTTGGAAAGTACTATGTAAATCATCCAGTTCAGTCCCCAATTGTGGTTATTCTGTTACTGACAGAGCTACCTCGCTTGACTCAGTAGCTGGGGATTGTGAAGTGCTGTGATGGAGAGTTGTCACTTAGCAGCCAGTTCTCCTGTGAGGAGCATGATTTCGCTTTAGTTTGGCTAGTGTAATGTGAGGGCAAGATAGTATGTCCATTTTACAAGGGGAGTAAAGGAAATACACAAGGAAGTGTATCTGTGCGTAGAGCCTGGAAGAGATCCCAATCTTTGAGACCACAGTTTCCTTTGGTGTGCCTTCTGTGAGGCTTAGCCTTTTCCAAAAGCATTCTCTTTAGTTCCCCTTTCCTTGGACCCCCCCACCCAGCTTTTATGTGAGGCAATACTGTGTAAAGAGCACAGAGCTCAGGGTCACATCTGCATTGATGATCAAGCTTTGTTACTGACGATGTGACAACAGTAACAAATATGTATCACAAGCACTTGAAGGTCCACAAAGCACTTTTCTCCCAACAGCCATGTGTGGTAGATACTACAAGTATTGTTAACTCCACTTTACAGATGAAGAAACTGAGATTCAGAAAGTCATACGGCTAGTAAGTTCAGGGCAGGGATTGAAACCTGCAAAGATATATAGAGAGGATGAGAAGCCCTCTTGAAATCCTCTGAAGCATGGCTTTCTTCACCAAGGTGCCTCCCCACTTCATTTCATTGGGTTTGTGGTCTCATTTGGCATAGGTAGTCATCTTCTGTACACACACATTTTCTGTAGTTCCTCCATAAAGGATCTGTGCTTTTCAGGTTCCCTTAGTATTTTGTGACTGCTAGGATCCACATATTTATCACTTACTTCAGTCATGTGACTGGACCACCTCCTTTTTTGGTCATTCATGGGTTAATAATAGTAGCAGCTAACATTTGTATAGTATCAGGTGCCAGGCACTGTGCAGAACCTTACAGTTATTATATTGGATCCTCATGACGACCTGGGAGGTTGGTGCTGTTATTTTTCTCATTTTACAGAAGAGGAAACTGAGGCAGACACAGGCTAAGTGAAGTGTCTGAGGCTGCATTTGAGTTTTCTTGACTTCATACCCATACTTCCTTTGCAGTGCCACTAACGATGGTAGATATAGAGCTGTAGGAGCTCTCCAAGGCCATTCACTTCAGACTTTTAATTTTATAGATGAGAGAACTGAGGCCTGATGAGGTTGAGTGACTTGCCCAAAGTCATGTAGGTAGGGTTTAGGTTTAAAATAGGATTTGAACCAAAGTCCTTGGACCCCAGAGCTTTACCTCACATTGTATGTGTGTGTGTGTGTGTGTGTGTGTGTGTGTGTACACACATAAATACATACATACACACAGACAGACATATATACATAAAATACAACAAACACGTATTTGTTGAATTGAATTTTAATTCATTCAGGTCAAGTAATTCGATTTGTCTAACCTCACGTTATCATCAGTAAAAAGATGACAGTGACAAGGATCTGATGGGGTAACATGTAAAACACCTGCCAATAGCAAGGAGCAGCGAGGTGATTACTGCGGCTTCTGTTGTATTGTTGTATACGGAAGAGTGCTGGAGCTAGATGTATTCTTCCTACCAACTTTTCCTGAAGGTCTGGGGGAGGGGCTGCTGGCCTTCCCCTGGCTCTCTTTACACCTGTTCTCCTCCTTAGCCTGGCAGTCAGCCCCTAGTTTTCTACATTGTCCATATAGGACAGAGGCAAGTTTGTTCTGTGGCCCCACTTATCTGTCTTAACATCTTCTAGCACTGACTGCAGTGTTGGAGCAGAATTCCCTGCCAGGTGCTAAAGCACTAGAGGAATATGAAGTAAAAAAATGAATGATGCCCAGGCCCAAGGAGGAATGAGGCTTCTCTGCCGGCATTGGTTTCTTCCCTTTCATGGTGTAAACACATTTGTGTACATAGAGATCTTACAAGAGAGGCAGACTAAAGAGGCCCTTCAGCTTGCCAGGGTATGGGCCCTGAGCTGTTCCGATTTCCTGTAGAGGAAGTGGAATAACACCTTGCAGTGAACCGGGGAAATGTTTCATTTTTATGCCTGCCACCATGCTGTTCCCTTGGGAAATTGAGGTTCAGTGTTGCCAAGCCAAAAGGGAAAACACTGCAGCTGCTTTGTGGCTGTCTTGACAGGGACTTTTCTTTTTTGGGGGGGGATTTAGGATGGAGGCTCTCTGGATCAGGTATTGAAAGAGGCCAAGAGAATTCCTGAAGAAATCTTGGGGAAAATTAGCATCGCGGTAAGTGTTTTCCTTTTCTGGGTTTTTGCAAATGGGATCTGATCCTTGAGGTTTTAGGAGCTCTAAGGAGGTCTAAGCAGATTGCTTTTAAGGTCCCTACTAGCTTTCTGATTTGTTGTTTAAAACACTAGATGTTACCTATAGGAAACCATTACTGCTGTCCTCCACCATAACAGGGAGTACTTGAACTTTTTGTGGTAAGAAGGTAATTTGTTCCTCACTTGACACTCTGTGATTGTTGCAACAAGAGGCAAGGATATCAGGGAAGGGGTGTGTGTCTGAGTGTGTGTGTGTGTGTGTGTGTGTGTGTGTGTGTGTGATATTGGTTGGTGAAACAGGAGTGCTTCATGATGAGGAAATCCTACAGGCAAGCCATTTCAAGCTCCTCCCCAACCTGTCTCTTCTCCCCACCCCTCTTACTCCAAAAGCCTATTATAGGACACAGCAGGGATGAAAGGCAGTTCAGACTTTATTCCCTTCCTTTTAGGATTTTAGAGTACATGGTCCTTATTAGAATAATCTAATTATTAGGGGGAAAGATTCCACAAAACCTGTTAATCCTTTTAGAACTCAGTAGCATGTTATACCCTCTCTCATTTTCTCAATACTATCATTTTGCTAAGCATAATGTTAAAGCTGACCCAGTAGATAATGCTTTTCAGTAATAACACTTTTTGCATCTTGATTAATCTGAATAGCAAAGGGAGTAAATGAGGATTCTTGGCTGCTGTTATAATGGCCTTTCAAATTCAAGTATTTACTGACTACCTTCTGTGTGCACTTTGGGAAAAATAGATAACTATGACACAGTTAATATCTTCGAAGTCTTTGAAACTGGTACACTTACATGGTGGGCTAATGGCATTTTCTCATGAGGAGATTGTTGGTTCACCAGGCTCCATCTGTAGAGCACACCTTAAAGGTAACCTTTGGACATTCCATCTCTCACCCAATATCATATACTGTGTGGGGAGAATTTGGGCAAAGTGCATGGGGTGGGGGTGGGTGGGAGGTGATAGGGAGGATGCAAAACTGAATAAGGCACAGAAGGCAGACACAGTCCCAGGGACAAGACAATCACACCATCCAGCTTTCCCTGCATGGATGATTTTACTTTGCTATCACTGAGGATAGTTTTGGCACCAACAGTTGATCTAACTTGGCAGTTTCCAGGGCTGTTTGATCCCTATAGACCTGTCATTTTGATCTCATCAAGTCTCTCCTATAATGTATCACTTGGGTGAAAGATACTATTATAGTGAGTGCTGACTGAAGAGAGTTAGGCTTGTCCTGGTATTGGGCCACTCCATCTCAGAGTCGACCTGAAGAAGACTGCTGGCATGTTGGGGCCTGGGCAGAGGCCTCCCCAGTGGAAAGTGGCCAGACTTCACAGGTCAGGAGGCCTATGTATTCATCTCTGGTGCCTCCTGTGCCAGAGGAGAGGCAGGCAGTAGTATGGTGGGAAGAGCCCTGGGGTTAAAGTCAGAACACCTGGCTTTAGACCCTGTCTCCACTGCTTACAATTGTGTTACTTCATGCAAGGCACTCCTCATCTGTACAATGAGGGGCTGCCCCAGGTAATCTTGAAGAGCTCTTCCAGCCTTAACTTGTGTAAAGGGGTGAGTAAGGATGTGTAACAGAGTAGAGAGAAGTCTGGTTTGAGAGTTAGGAAGATTTGGGTTCAAGAGTGCCCCAGAGAGGTCTTTAAGACTGTAAATTGAAGATGAGTTGCCTTTTTGCTTAGTGGGGGGAGTTTCCACATTAATCCTGCCGTACACTGATGAAATTACAGGTCTGTATCTCTCCCTTTCCCTTTCCTCAAAATAAAAAGGGCAGCATTCTAATTTACTAGATCTGAGCACCAGAGTTGCACAAAGTGAACACATGGTTTGGGTACACCTATTGAGAGGAAAATGCTCTGCTCTTCTTAAGTCTGCCCTTCTCTGTGTTTCATAGGTTCTTCGGGGTTTGGCTTATCTAAGAGAGAAACACCAGATAATGCACAGAGGTAAGAAGGAAATGAAGCAGCTCTCTCTGGAACTTATTAGGCTCCATTTGGCAACTGCTGTCAAATGCTATTGCTAATGTAATATCTTTATCTTGATTCACTTTTAGACGTGAAACCTTCTAACATTTTGGTCAACACTCGAGGAGAGATCAAGCTGTGTGACTTTGGTGTGAGTGGGCAACTCATCGACTCTATGGCAAATTCCTTTGTAGGAACTCGATCCTACATGTCTGTAAGTTTTTTTTGATTGATGCTTAGAGCAAATAATCATATTAAACACCAGCTGTGTGCCAGGCACTGTACTCATTGCTAGAAAAGCTAAAAGATGTAGATACGCTGTTGTCCATAACCTCATGGAGCTTACAATCTGTTGTGGAAAAGGAAGCCATTGGGTTATAGATTTAGAGAAATTAGACACAGACACAAATTAACTATGAAACATAAATTCAGTGAGGAAGTATGAGCAAAAAGATCCAGGGAAGAAAGTTGTTACTGATGAAAGATTAGGGATGAGTTCATGGAGGAAACAGCTTTTGAATTGGGCTTAACAATGATAGCTCATGTTTACATGACACTGGGAAACTCCTCAGGGCAAGAAACAGACATTGCAAGCATTAGGAATATCATGAGCAAAAGGGTGGAAGAAAAGAAGTGCAGGTTGTATATTGGTGACACTGAGTGGTCTGGCTTGTCTGGAGCACAGATTGAGCCAAACTTGAATGCTCAGCGCAGGAATTTACTCAGTAGACAGAGAGAAGCAGGGAAGTAGCTTTACCAGAGAGGAATAAGTATGAATTTAACCTTAATAGGAATCTTACTAATTTGATCCTTTTCCCCTTCTTTTTTATTGAATACTTTTGTATAAAACATATTGTTTCCCCCCAGCTTTCTTATAATTCCTTTTTTTTGAGTTTCTGCTCTTTTTCACTTCAATTTTGAATTTCTTTCTCCTCTTACAGATATTTTCATCCAACTTTAAATACCTCCTTAGTGTCTTGTTTATAAAGATCAAATTTAGACTGGCATTTGGGATAGTTGATTTCTCTGTCTTTGCTACAAGTACACTGAGGGGAACTAGTTTGGTAATCCAGGCCTTTACAAGTGGATTTTCTGCTAATTTTAATAATCTTTCTCTGTTACTTAATATAGAGCCACTTTGGTAAATTGCTCAAAGATGGTTAAGCTACTCGATCTACTCTATGAGAAGTCTGTACGAGAGACAAGCAGCATAGCCTTCTTATGCCCTACACAGGGTGGTGTCTTACATAATAAACTTCCAAGACCTCACTATTATTCTTCTTTCATTCCATTCCAACAAATATTTATTAAATATGTAATGTTCAGAGTACTCTACTAGGCATTAGGAAATCCATAGATGAATAAGATACAATCCCTGTCCACATGGAGATTACTGTCCTGTATGGGAATATATTGTATGTACACCAGTAGCTACCCTGCAAATGGAACATGATAGACCAGTTTGACTGGAACTGGGATCATGAAAGAACCAAAGAGGGAACAGTCACTTCTGCCTCAGGAGGATCAGGGCTCATGAAGAAGGCAATGTTTGAGCTGGGTCCTTCTTGAAGGATGGGTAGGGATGTCATTGGGTGGTTTGGGTAGTGGGCAAAGGAGATGGCATTAAAAGTTTCAGGCAAAGTCACAAAATGGGGAGAGAGCAAGATGTGTTTCAGGAATAGTGAATAGTACAGTGTGGTTTAAGTGACATGTATCTAAGAGGGAAAGGGCAGAGTTGAACCTGAAAAAGTAAAGGACCCTAAAGTACCCAGGTACCTTTACCCTCTGTCTTATCTTGTTGTATTTTGTACATAGTGAATTTATCAGGATATGTAAGTTCTGGAGGGGGAAGAAGCAGGGAGCCTGCTTTTCTTTGAATCTGTCATCCCTGAAAGTATAAAGGATTCTAAGCCTTAGAAGGGGTTCTAATTGAGAGGGAATTTAACTTTGTCCATCCTAGTGTGCCTGAAAGTAATTCTGCCCTTGAGAATTAACTAACCCACAGGTAGTGGGGAAATTAAGGGGTTTGGGCCTTTAATATTAGAAGATGGAGTTGTAGTTTGGGACAGGGTTGATGCTAATTTTTCTGCTTATGTGATATTAAAGGAATTGAACAATGTTATAAAACGCTAAAGGAGAAAAAAAAACCTGCCTTGCCACCTGATGGAAAGTTTCCAGTTCTATTTCTCTCCACCGAAGCATTTTGTCTTTTTCTCAACTAACAGCCGGAGCGGTTACAAGGCACTCACTACTCAGTCCAGTCAGATATCTGGAGCATGGGCCTGTCCCTAGTAGAGCTGTCCATTGGAAGGTACCCAATTCCCCCACCTGACTCCAAGGAGCTAGAAGCGATATTTGGTCGGCCCATGGTCGATGGGGCAGAGGGAGAACCTCACAGCATCTCACCACGGCCACGGCCCCCAGGGCGCCCTATCAGTGGTATGTTCTGGGCCTTCAACCTTAAAGGGTAGTGAAAAATCTGAGGAATATCCCATGTAGGCAGTCAGCGTTCAGTAACCATGGTATTAAAGCAGTGTGCTCACTGAAGGGGTAAAAAAAAAAGTCAGTGTGGTCCTTGCCCTTGTATCTTTTGCAGGGAAAAGACACACAAAGAGATAAGTGTAATTCACCTTATGTCATTGCGTCACAAAGGTGCAAACATAGTTTTGTCAGGTCCAGTGAGTAAGTGCCTTTATACCTGAGGGTGGGGAGGTTGGGGGTCAGGCTTCATGAAGGAAGATGGGCTTCCTGTCTGAGAAGCAGAGGGAGGAATTCCACACCTTGGGAGCAGTGTGGAGAGCACAGCATGTGTTGGGGTCAGGTGTAGTTACTAGGTAGAACATAGGGAGTGAATGGCTGGATTAGGTCAGGTGGTCTCAGATTGTGGAGAGACTTGAGAGCCAGGCAGAGGAGTTTGAACTTTATTTGGTAAGCAATAGAGCGCTGCTTGGAAAAATGAAATGAAGCAGAAAGACAGCAGAAATGGGAAGACATATCATGGGACTATGGATTTAGCACTTAAAGGGACCTGAGAGGCCATCGAATTCCACCATCTTGTTTTAGAGTAGCAGAGAGAGGTTAAATAACTTGTCCAGTGCCATGTAGCTCTAAAGGTCTAAGGCAGAGTTTGTACTGAGGTCTTCTGACTTGAAGCCCAGTTCTCTGGGCTACTACTACATGTACTAAGGCAGTGGTATTGGGAGGAAGGGTTGTCACAGAGGTGGAATTGGATTTGATTAACAGAATTTGGTTGATTGAATATGAAAGGAGAGGGGAAGAGTCACAACTTTTAAGTCAGGGCATGGAGCTGGCTTCAATATTAAAGTTAGTTTAAGGTGCCACTTAGACATATGGAGAGAGATGTCTTGTACAGGCTGGAGGTGAATGTTTGAAACTCAGTGGAAAGGTCTTGTGTCCTGGACCCCACCCTTCTCTAGTAGCATTGACAGCTTTCTTTCCGCAAAGCATTTGGCCCCATCACTCAATTCCTTTGGTCCAATAATTGAGAGATAGATGGAGCAGTAGAGATCAGCTTTCAGGACTCTGGGTAGCTACCCCCCTCCCTCCATTAGACAGGAAAAGCAGTGTTAGCTCTCTCTAGCAGGAACTTTCAACTTGAGATGAAATTTCCTGGGAAGTTAAAAGACAACTGAATCATTCCCACCCCAGTTGTACTTTGTCTTATTTGGCACCATTTTAGTTACCCTTTCTGGAGGGACCAGAAAGCTGCCTTTTTAGCCAAGCCATTTTTAAATAGCCCCCAAAACTAAAGCTGTCTAGGAAAAAGGTTCATGAGGCGTAGAAACTCATGTTTCTGTAGCGTCTTAAGATTTACCAAGCACTTTCCTCACAATGATCCTGTAAGACAGAGCAAATTGTGTTAGACCCACTGTAAGCATTTAGACACTGAGGTGATGAGAAATGCAGATGTGTTCAGGGGTCACCCAGCCAGGACATGGAAGATGAGAGTGATTGTCTTGTGAGACTTGGAAAATCATCCTCACTGACTCATTGTTATGACTTTATTTGAACCAACAGGCCTTTTGGAAGTAGAATTAAAGTGGTAAGAATATTTTAGTGATATGGAGGCCATAGGAAAAGGGCCAGGTGAAAATATACCAAACTAGACATTGACTTGGGTTTATGTCCTGTCTCTGCCACCTTTTAGCTATGAGACTTCATTTATTTGAGCCCATGTTTGATTTCAGTCATTCATCAAGCAGTTATTAAACACTTGGGTGCCAGGAACATAAAGAATTGCCCCAAAAAACTCCACAGTTCCTGTGCTGTCACCTGTAAAATACTTATGATGACACTTGTGTTGTCTGTCCCAGACTTCTGAGAATGGTGTAAGAAAATGTTTCTAAAGCCTGTTTTCAACTTTAAAACACTATGGAAGTATGAGCTACTTTCTACAATAAAGAAGATGAGAGCACAGCCCCAGGACATGGCTGGAAAGTGTAGTTTTCGTGTAGGAGTTTGATCACCTAAAGGGACAGGCTTCAAGTCTAGATTTTTCTCAGTGTTAGTGTCAGTCTTCCTCAGAAAACTCAAGATATTGTTAATCCATTTTGGGCTTTATCTTCCCAACAGTTTTTTCTCTCTGGTTTAACATTTGCTTCTTCCTCAGTCATTTCTCCCAGCCCCCAAAAGCAAATGGATTTTATCTATGTTAACAGTCCTAGCTTTGCTTAGAGGCATGCAGTCATCCTCCCCACCCCTTGACTCCCTGCCTAAGTCCCACTACAAGCCAGTGGTCCTCAGACTCTAACTACCTTTCACACTGAGCTTCTCTGACTAGTTCAGGAGGGAGAAAAGCAAGAGCTGTTTCCCCTGTGGAGTGTCAGGTTTTGTTGGTATTGCTGAGGATGGCAACTTTATGGTGAAACCTGCTGGATTTCGGCAACAGGAAGGGTTGATTGCCTTGACCACTGAGCAATTCCTTGTGGCCACTTCCAGTCAGTACCCCTTCCCAGTGTGCTAGAAAGAAAAGTCTTGTAACCACAACACAACATTTTCATTGGTCTGCAGTCACTGTGTGTGTGTCTGTGTGTACATTTATACAAATATACAGAGTGTTGAAGTAGAAGGTGCACTAAATTTAGAGACCTAGATTTGAGTCTCAGCTCTGCTGTGTAACCTTGGGCAAATCCCTTCTCTTCTCTGGACTTCACTTTCTTCAACTATAAAATAAAGGATCTGGAGCAGAATGAGACTGCAGCAGGGGCTCAACCAGCTAGAGAGCCAAAGAAACTTTCCACTTTAGATCATTTGAGCTAACAGTGGGTGGAGAGGAAAGCTTGTTATGTGTTTAGCACAGGCCTGTCCTTGGTACCCAAATTGAATGTGAACAACTATAACCTTTTCTCTGTTTACAGGGCTTTACTCTTGTGCTTCTTTCTATCCATCTCACAAGCAACTGTTTATCTCCTCTGCAGGTCATGGGATGGATAGTAGGCCTGCCATGGCCATCTTTGAGCTGTTGGACTATATTGTTAATGAGGTTTGTATGCTCACTGAAATTTCCTTCCATCATCTGAACCAAGTCTATCTTGCTAAAGTGTCTACTCTGTTGCCCTAATAAACAGTGAATTAGGCTATATTTTAATGTAGTTTTATTGAGACAGAAAGTAATTGTGTATTCTTTACTACTAAACTGACATGAAGCTTTTCAGAGAAGGGAATATTTATAAGCCTAAGGTAAGAATTTCTTTAGTAGTTTATTTTGTAGGTCACATTTCTAGACATGATGTATCTTCTGAATATAGATCATAGAATTAAGAACTGGAAGGTCCCAATCCAACTGAATCTTAGGAACCCAGCCTCCTTTATAGATCATTGCAAGGTAGCTGTTTATTAGAACATCTTGGAATCTAGTGTACTCACATGAACTTCTTAATAATTGCTTCTTTACTAGAAGAATGGTCCTCAGGGAACGAGGGTCTGAAAGTGAAGTGACTCACCTTTGACAAATCATTGAGAGAGTGAAGAATAGATAGACCTTATTGTCTTGGACCCGTAGAATGCTTCCTTTTCTGTTTTGTCTTGGATTGATCTTTGCTTTGATTACATGAAAATGATATATGATGCTGGTTGTGTCCCAGGACTTTTGTATCCTTAGGTATCTCTCTTAGAGCAACTTAGGGTCAGGGACAAGAAGAGACGGTAACAGTCCTGGTCTATAGCACTGGGCTTGGCTTAAGGTTGGTTTCATAAAATGAGAAGAAGGGAGAACAGTTTAGGGAATAGATGACAACAGAATAGGGTGGGGTTGCCATGACACATCTTTTCCTGTCTCTGGCAGTTACTACAGAGTCAAGAGTGCACCCCTCAGATCCACTGCCCCCTCCACAGGATTTGGGAATCAGAGAGGATGTAGGTGAATGAGAATAGTTGGACCATAACATAATATAATGCTGCCTTCTCCATTTGCTTCCCACACCAGAACTTGTTCTTGTACCATTGCAGCTTTTACTTGTACCACTTTTAACTCCAACACTTTGAACATCTAGCCAGGCATTCTGGGACCTGTCAGTGGTTAGAACGTAGTGGCTCTTTTATCTGTCTAGGCATATGGCATTCCTGTGAGCAAGAGACTTAAGTAATATTCCAAGGAGAGAAATTCTGTAATGTGCTAGTGACATGGTTGGTGGTCCCTTCAAAACAATTGGAAAATTATAAAGCAGTGTACAAATATTGTTATTACTAAACTTTTCCCTCCAGGAAGAGACTAGCATATATTACATGTTCAGTGGGTGTAGCCCTCCCTTTGGAAGGCTGTTGCAAGGGAAGAACAGTTACCTAAACCATGAAGGAAGAATGATGGTCTCTTTCCTCATAGTACATGGAAAATACGAGAAGATGCAAGTTCAAGTGTGATCTGGTTTACATTCTGTGCACCTTAGTGTCACTTGCCTGTCCTTTTCCAAGATATTGCTAAAGTTTTGCTGTGACTGATGCAAACTGGTCTGTGTTCTTCCCTAGCCTCCACCTAAGTTGCCGAATGGTGTTTTCACACAAGATTTCCAGGAGTTTGTAAATAAATGGTAAGTTCCTCAAAACCATTGCATCAGTATGGTTTCCATGTTAGAGCTAGGTGCCAGTTTGTCAGCCTGTCAGGCAGGCATCCTGTCTGTTGCCTGAGACCTGCCCACACTCCTTACCGTCGATCCAGAGAGAGCAGTTGCTTCTTGATTCTGGGATGACTCTCTTAGTTCCAGACAGCTCTAAACCTGCTGGCCAAGAATCCTAATGGGAGTTAAGGATTTGGTAAGATGCCTAGGTCTCTCTTCCCACAGTTGCTTGAGGTCACAATCATTTCATACTTTAACCAGAGATTGAAGGCCTAGAGTTCATGCTTTTAGTCCAGAGTCATCATCTGCACCTTAGAAATAGCTAGTTTTCCTACTGTTTGAAAAGTTAGCGCGGTCTAAGGGATCTAAATGACAATTGAACTTATCCCAAAAGACCTATAATTCCACATATTCTAAAGAAGACCCTTCTAAGAATGTTACTTAGATAACAAGATACGTGGTCCTCTTTCAGTCTTAGAGAATGACTAGAGTTTCTTTGTCCAGCTTAAAATTGTTGACTTGACCGTAGTCGTTTGGGGGAAAGGGGTGTTTCCTCGTGGAAAAGCGCCTTGGGGATCAAGGAGCATCATAGCGGTTGACCATTCAGTCTAAAGGAAGGGGGGACTATTTTTACTGCGCCTGCAGGTAATTCAGACGCTTCTAAGTCTGTCCGCGCAGCCTAACAGCAGCAATCATTACCTGAGATGAGCAGTCGGGCCAGGAGCTATTTGCCAGACATCTTGTGTTTCAGATTTCAACTGCTTTCATTTGCTCTGTTATTTGGAAAAGATAGGTAAAGACAAATTAATCTGGTTATTTTCATCTAAGCAACTTTGAGTATAAAAGTTTTACAATTAGGCAAGTTATTATTTACCATCATTTTGTTGTTTCTTTGAATAGCTATTTGGAGTCTGTAGTCAGTTTTGCTTTTAGGATAAAGCTTTCCTTTTGTGACTGTGATACCCCAGTTTGAGAAGGGAGTTATCATTAAAAATGTAGCTGAGGTTGTTAACTAAAGTTCCTGTCAGGACACAGGGTGGGATTTCCCTCCCTTCTCCCTTCCCCATTCCCTCTTCTGGGATCACTTCCTGTTTTCAGACCCTAGCCCTTCCCTGCCTTTAGGGGGTCCCGCCTTCCAAACCCTGGTAACATACTGGGGCCCCTCACCCAAAGGCAGCTCTGCACGGCTGCTGCAGAACAGGTTTTGTTCTTTGAGGTCAGGTTTCCTGATACACCAAATTCTAGGATAACACAACTAAGTGAAAGTAGGTTTGGAAGGAATAACTGACCAGTCTTTTTTTTCCCTCTTTCTATTTCTCTCCATAAAATACCAGCTTAATTAAAAACCCAGCTGAGAGGGCAGATCTGAAGATGCTGATGGTAGGTATCTGATTCAGGTTGGGGAGGAAGAGTGGCAACTTTCAGGGTTTTAGAATGGGAGTTCTTAATGGGCATAGAGTCTTGCCATTAGGTTCTTACCCCCATCCTGGGGCATTTCTTTTTCCTGAGCAAAAGAGAGCCAAGAGAAGTCAGGCTCTACCCTCTGACAGAGTGCTTTATTGTATACAAGCAGAAGGCCCAGTCAAGATGCTTCACCCTTTTTCTACTTTCCATATCAGGCATAATTCAGGCTAATTCCTTAGAATATGAGCTTAAAAGTAAGGCCTGGCTTTGAGAGTGTCCTTGTTCTGAAGGATGACTCCTGGATTAGTTGAGGAAATCACTGTATCTGTGTTCTTTCGACCTGGAGCAATGAAACTATTGATCAGTTATATGAGTTTGATTACTGACAAAATTTCTAAATGTATTTTTAAATGGATATTGTGGGCATTTCTAAAGGGAAGCAGTTCTCATTAAGAGCTAACTGGTGTTGTTCAAAAACATATCATAACAAATGAACTTCCAAAGAATCTGCTGAACTAGTCAACAGTAGGCAGGAGTTAGGAAGAGGCAGACTCAGACCCAGTGTTAAGGACAATGTAAAAAACTCCTGCTGCCCAGAAGTCGGTGCACCTCGGGGGTTGTTGGTTTCCCTGTCACTGCTGAGCTTCAAGTTGAGGCTGCGATTAGAGAGGAGATTGCTTTTCTGGAATGGATGGCCCTCTGAGATGGAACTGAAGGGCCCTGCGTCTGATTTTTTAGACTGAGCCATTCAGCTTTTCACCTTACCTCAGTTTCTCCCCTGAAGTATTTATAAAGTCAAGTTATCCCAAGCATGCTCAGGGAGGTCAATATGTTCTTTGCCTTCCTTTTTCCTTTTTGTGTCCCCCTACAGAGGAGTCAGCTGTGGTTCAGTTAGTAGAGTCAGCTTGCCTGGGCATTGGCATTCTCTGAAGGCCTGTCCCCTTGGTTAACCTTGGTGCTTATGTTCTTGGTAACTGTCTTCCCTCAATAGAAGCTCTGTAGTATGAAGGTACCTGCTGATCTGACCCCACATGTTTAGCTCCCATATTCCCATCAGCCTGGGGAGCTAGTCCTCATGTGTTTGACAAAAGCATGAGGAGGTCCCCCATTTGCCCCACTCAGTCCAGCTTCTTTTCATTTCTATTCTTTGCCAAATTCTGCCCCTTTTGTAGCATGAAATAGTGGAAAAAACCATTAAGGGATTCAGGTATCAGTCCCACTAAGCTTGGTCCTTAGTGTTTATATCTATGAAATGAAAGGAAAAATGTAGATTTCTTTACAGTTTTTATGATTTTTTTTTCCTCTTTAGACTTTTTATTATTGATGGTATTGAAGATGGGGGGTTAGAGGAGGCCCTCCATGCCCTAGTTGATTTTCTTGACTTAAATGACCAATGAATTTTTAATCTGTGTCAGGTGAAGGCGTTTCCACTCCAGGAATTCTTTATACTGATGATAATCAGTCTGACAAAGAAAGAAAGAGACAGAGTCTTAGTTTGACCCTGTGAACCAAAGGGTTAGATTTATTAATGTCTTTCATTTGTTCTTTCAGAATCACACTTTTATCAAGCGTTCAGAAGTGGAAGAAGTGGATTTTGCAGGCTGGTTATGTAAAACTCTGAGGTTAAACCAGCCCAGCACTCCCACACGCACTGCCATGTGATGGTGAAGCAGGCTGTCCTGTGTCCATCGTCTGGCTCCCTGTCCATCACTGTTTCCTGCCCTTTGGGCTAAAGACAATGTCCTCCCCAGTTCCTCTCTCCCTCCCCACTCCTTGCCCCACCTCCCCCCTCCATCCTCCATCTCCCTTCCCTATTCGGACCCTGACCTGGACAACACCATCGCAGGAAATGTCTGTTGCCCCTTCTGAACAAGCCAAAACCAGCTTGCTTTGTTTTGTTAACTCTCCTGCACGCCCACTGCAGTCCAGTGCAGCTCTTTCTCTGATATTTGGCAATTGTGGTGCTCCTGTTGTTCACTTAGGGTTTTTTAAAAAGGAAAAAAAAGAGACAGGGGAACCAAACCGTGTGTATATCATGCTTGTCCTCCTCTGTTGGGCATTTGTCCTTCCCTTTAATCCCCAAGTTGAGGGGCTTACCGAAGCCCAGCCCTAGAGGTCTGTAGGCCACTGAGTGGTAGAGCCAGGCAGAAGGAGGAGGAAGGATGGCATTCAGAGATCGATTTGGCTTTTTTGAAAAGGAACAAGTAACATTGTGAAACCTAGATGTTAGCTTGTTATACATGCCAAAGAAAGGGCATTGCCTGTTGGTTTTCAGGGGTCACCTACCCCGTGTTCCTGTGCTACTCTATGGTGGTTTTGATCATATTAGAAGGTGTCAGAATCAATGAAAATTATTTGAATTAGAGAAACAGTAAGACCCCTATTCCCTCCTCTACCCTGCCCCCCCAGATTCTCTTTCTCTCCTCATTCTGGGCTTGGTAGCAAAGATTTTTAGCAGGTGTTCAGGAGCAGGTCTTGACTCCTTGACCTTTCGCAGCCTACTTTGTCCCTGCTTCTCTTGCACAGTACGCACACAAAGGACCTCAAGTGATTCACACTCAGCCAGATGGAATTTAGATCTGCTGAAACTTGGGACCCAGTATGCCCTTACCTGGGCAAGACTGGTTTTATCTGCCCACAGTTAAAAATCATACTTAGAGTGTCAGAAATGTGATTCCTGGCCTCCCTGATGCAGTGAATGAACAAGAGATGTCCCCACCCTTCCCTAGATGGTAGACCAACTCCTTTAGTGCAGAGTCACCACTGAGGCAGCTGATTTGACTGATAGTTGATAAGAAGAAGTGGACTCTGAGGAGTGTTTTCTGGACTCTGATTCTTCCTTGAAGATGCTGAGGTCTGAGTTATTTGCATCCTTCGTTTTTTCCTAGCATAAGTCAATGTTAATCTGCCTTTGTACCAGTTGCCTGCAAGTAGCTTTAAAAAAATGGTACTTGTCATGACCCAGGTGATCAGCATTTGTGTGGACAAAAGGAAGTGAATGGTAATATTCCCAAGAATCCATCTCCCTCCTCACCCCTTTTTTTTTAAGTGTCTGGAAATCATGCTGTGTGCAGATCAGTTAAAGGAACTTTGGGACTGAAAAAAAGAAAGACTGGGGGGAGGGGAGGAAGAGATACCGGTGGAAAAACAGGGAGCTCTAAATGGATGAGTTTTGTATAAAAAACACTGAAATGTGATGTAAGAAAAATCTTTGTTTCAGAACTGTCCAAAAATGGAATGAGCTGCTTTAGGAGTTCCTCATCCCTGAAGATCTCTGAGCAAAGGCTGTACAGTTACCTGTCCTATATGTTATGGAGGGGACTCTTTTCAAATTATGGATTAGACCAGATAACACCTGAGGTCTCTTATAATCCTGTAACCCCCTGGGTTAGGGCTCAGTGCTTTACTAGTCCCTCTATGTGACCCCTGATCCCAGAGGGTTGACTCTGCAAGTGATGTCAGGCTTCAAATCTCTAAGCACACTGACTATGCCTACATACTTTTTGGGTTCTCCTTGGAAAACCACCTTGACATCCCCCTCTGAAACATTTCCAAGTTCTCCTCCTCCCAGTACAAGAGAGAGGCTACTTTTATTCTTAATCTGATTTTGACAGGTAACTAGAACACTTATTCTGGTTTTTGTCCTTCAGGGACTGAAGTATATACAGTGTTTGCAGGTTTTAAAAACAAACCTCTCCCAAATTCTCAAGCTGCTGTTGTGTAGGTAACCAGGTTCCCTTAGGAGCATCCCTCAGAAGGAGGCCTGACGTCTGTAGGACTGGTCTATGCATTATTAACACATGCTTGAGTTTAAGAGCATTGAGCTTTTCTCTCTCCTCAACAGAAGGATCAGGAATTAGGGTTAAGAGCTAGGTAAGCCTGGGCCTGAATACTGACCTGTCCAGGCTTCCTAGGAGCGGCGGTATTATGTAATGGACAGAGGGCCATGGGGCAGCTAGGTAGCACAATGGATAAAGCACAGGTCCTAGGGTCCAGAGGACCAGAGTTCAAATCTCACCCTGGACGCTTGTGTGGCCCTGGGCAAGTCACTTAACCCACCCCCTCAGCACCCCCCAAATGGAATGGAATTGATGAGTCTAAATTCAGGCTCACCGTTGTGAACTGCAGTTACTCCAAATCCTATGAAGTTCTCTGGGAGGAAAATGAGATTGTGCACTGCATAGGCTCTGGATTAACTGGGGTTCAGCAGAAGTCAGCCTGCATCTGACCCTGTGCTGTGGCTTAGACCCTCATGCTTAGAATTTGAGCATTGGAAGTGGGTGAACCTCTCCCTGCTGGGTCATCTACTGGAGCCAACTTATTCTGGGGAGGAGGGAGAGGTCACAGGTCTCACTCAAGATTTGGCTTTTCATTCAATTTGAGTCTGATTTAAAACCTGAAGCACTGAGTTGATCAAGCAGGAACTGAGTTATCACTGGAGCCCTGGGGGAGGAAGGGTGCAGGGAGACCAATGGGACACCAGAGACTTGTCAGTGTGGCCTGTGTTTCATGGAAGCAGAATGATTATTACTCTTCTATTCCCTTCCCCTTTGGTGCCTCAGTTTCCTCATCTGTAAAATGGGGATAGTAATACTTGCACTACCTACCTCACAGGGTTGTTGTGGGGAAAGTGCTTTATAAAACTTAAAGCACTATAGAAATGTGAGTTATTATTCCTGTCCCCACCCCCTCAAAAAAAATCCCCCAACTTTATTGTCCTTTAATCTGCAACTCATAATTCTGTTAGGTCTGTCAGAAAGGGAGGGGCTTTCAGTGGGGACTAATTGCTGCTGGCACATGGCTGTCTGAAGTCCAGAAGAGGCATGGACTGTCCATTAACAGGTTGGCAAAGTATGATAACAAAGGGTACCCTTTTTTGCCTTCATCCCCCTTATGCTGCTGATTTTGTGATTCACATATGCTGGTGTGTGTGGTTTGTTTTTTAAGAAAATTATAATGGATTGTGCTTTTATTTTGTTTATTTAGTTTGCAGTGATACTAGCCCAGAAAACCTTTAACTTTTGCCGGAGAATTTTAGGTAGGCTGCAGTGCTACCTCAGTCTTTGTAGAAGCTGCAAGACCTACTGTCTCTCCCACAGATCTGAATTCATTCCAGTTTCTTTCCCATATTGAATGAGGTCACCTTTGCCCTTTAGTGAGAGCTTCTGCCTTCCCAGACCCAAAGGACAGCATTGAAGCCCTCTCTAGTGCCTGGGGAGAGCATCCCAGGCATTCAAATGTGATGGGACATTTTAATCTGGAATTGGATGTTAAAACTGGTTAACTTGGGAGATGGGAGGAGGAAAGTAAATTGTTAATCCCCTTAATTTGAGGATTCTTGATTTTAAGTATTTGGGGGCTTAGAGATTGAAAATCTTGTACAGGCATGGGATGAGGAGAGGTTTTTCTAAAATATGAATGAACCTGTGCAATTGTGTGATTGAAATGACTACTGGTGCCTAGGGTTGTATGGGTCTAGATCCACCTGGGAATTTTGAAGCTCACAACTAGTTGTGAGGATTTTATTTTAAAAATTAGGTCGGAAACTCCAGTCCTAAAACTATATTATCATGGGGTTGGTTCCACCCCACCCTGCAGTTGTTGCTATTTTTTTGTGCTTGATTTTGAAGGGGAAGGAGAAAGTGTATCAAACATTTTGTTGGTGCAAATTTTTTTTTTAACTCAATATTTTCATCATAAATAAATGGCACTTTACATGATCAGATGTGGTTTCCTTTTAAGTCTCAAATGGATGGATAGGGTTTGGCAAGTGTCTGTCCCTAGTCTAATTTAAAATAGTTTCCTTGGTTTATACCCTGGCAGAGGCTCGATGTAATATTCAAACTGAAATGTCCCCATTTCCACTGTTTTTCCTTTCTAATGTTGCTTGTACCCAGGAATTGTAAAAGAATGACATAGTTTATGAAAACACCAGGAACCTCAGCTTTCTCGCATTCAATTGACAGCCTGTCACATTAGCGTGAGGGGTAAGTAATTGGCAGGTTAGGTCCCAGAACCCTGATGCTCTCTGGGAACAAGTGATAGCTCATACTTCCCTGTTAAAGGAGGGAGCCCAATGTAATGGAAAAGGTCTAGACTCAGATTCAGAAAGGCTGCCATTTTCAAGTTCTGTCTGAAGGAAAATTGGAATTAATATTCTTGATTGTGGGCCCATCACTTCTCTCATTCTCAGTTTCTCCATTTGTGAAAGCTCTTAATATTTGTACCCTGAGAGCATGACTGCTTTGGAATTGCAGTAACAGCCCTTTGAAGTTTCTAAAGCACTTTCCTTACCCTGTGAGGGAGGAGAGAGTGTTTTCTTATTTTACAGATGGGAAAACTAAGGATGAGGCTTGGTCAGTATCCAACAATTAGGAAAACAGGGATGTGAATCCGGGTTTTTGTTTGTCTTTGCTTAAATCCAGGGTTCCTTGTACTGCAATGAATTCCCTGCTTTGGATATTAATATCCAAGATGATCATAGACTTTAGAGCTGGAAGGGATTTGGGAGTCATTTCATTCCATCCTCTCTTGATAACTAACAGTTGAGGAAATAGGCCTAGAAGGGGAAGGAAACGCACCAGGTTCTCCAGGCAGTAAAACAGCATAGACCTAGGTCCTCAAATTCCAGATTTACAGCTCTTTTCACAATACTACCTACTCTGCCTCCCTCTGTCTAGCTGAATTCTCCTCTCCGAATTGGCTGAACAGAAGGTTGTCGTGAAAACTAGGGTGGGGCAGGGAAAAAAAAGATCAGCAAGACCGGTGGGATGTTTTGAGGTTTTTAGATAGAAATCTGTTTCAACGCCTTGTCATCACAGCCTGGAAGCTACTTAGGACTGCCCCTTTCCCTACAATAAGAAGGTAGCCAGGGAGAATCAGTGACTGAAGAGTCGCAGCTGCGTAAGTAACTGCCCCTTAGAAGAACAAGGTCCCTGTATCCGGAGATGGCCATTGCCACTGGGGCCTCCCTAGATGACAGCACAGGGTGAAACTCGTGAGTGTCAGGAGCAAGGGGGAACCTGGACTGAAAATGGAGCTAAGAATTTCTTAGAGCTAGAAATTGACTTTACCCCTAACATTTTACAGGTGGAGAAACAGAGGCAGGGGCAAAATGATTTGCTCACAGTTAAAGTGACTGCTGTTCAGCTACAAGTTCTTGTTTGTTTCCTGACTCCTAGCACCAAACTGGTTCCTGTAAAGAATCCTGGCCCAGGGAATAGATAATTCTGTTATTTTCAAAAAGAATGGTTGGGAGAAGGGGTTGGAGAAAGAAGGGGAAAAAGAAAAGGGAGAGGAAAGAGGAAGGGGGAAGAGGGAGTGGTAGACGAAGAGAAGGAGGAGGGAGAGACTGGGAGGAGAAAGGAGGAAGAAGAGTGCAGAGACTGGTATCCTGAGGGGACGATAGAGTATTCCAGACTTTGAGTAAATTGTCTAGGACGCTTCAGACAGGTGACTTGCTCAAGGAATTCAGCCAGAATTCTAAGGAGACTGAAAAGGGTGTGCTCTGCAGACGCCCCACAAATGCCTGTGCTGCAGACAAGGGACGTGAGTAGTAGTCATGAGCCCAAGTTTAATCAAGTTCCTGGGGAAGAAGTGGTAGGCTTTCCCAGAAGCCTGGCTAGTGGAGTGGGGAGGGGGAGGGCCCAGGAGGAAGGGAGTTGAAACTGCCGCGTGGGTCAAAGTGAAACTAATCCGCCCCACAATGGAGGCTCCGAGGCCCTGCCAGGGAGAGGCCACTTCAGTGTCGTTAAAGGCTTGAACACAGAACCAGAAGCTTCAGAACCATAGATAACATGACTAACCCAGCCTCAGGACCGAGCCAGACAATGCCCGGGCTGCCAGAGAGCTGAGAAGTCAGTATTTCTCTCCTCCTACCGACAAGCTAAGGTTCAGCAGAAAAAATGACTTGTTCAAGGACACATAGGCAGCCCAGAGCTCCTCACTTAGGTTTATGTGACCCAAGGTGGCCTTATTCAGCAGCACTGTGCCTTAACAAAACCCTAGGTCTTTGCTGGCATTACCTCGAATTCAGCCAAGGCTCCTAGGGGAGGAAACGTCATTGGTTTCTCAGGGCACTAGGAGAGTGCCACTGGGGATGAGCTGTGCTAGATTTAAGAGATGATGGGTGTCTAACTTGAGCAGCAGGCCTGGTGGGTGGAAGGTGCTGCTAGGGTGAAGCTTCCGGCTTTGTAATTGTCATCCCCAGGGCAGCAGGGTTGGGCCCTGGGGAAGGAGGGGCTTGGGAAGCAGTGGGCAGAGGGAGGGGCCCTGGGAGACCAGAGTCCCAAGGGCTTGGGGTGGGGGGGTGGGGGCTGACTTTCTGATCAAAAGAACAGCAGCCATGTATTTCTGTAGCATTTTGCAATTTAGACCTGGGAGAGCCTGGGAAAGCATCCCCTTCATTTTCATTTGACAAGTACAAAAGCAGGCCTAGAGAGAAGTGGCTTGTCGGAGGTCACACAGCTAGTGAAGATGGCAGTAGAACTCAGGTTCTTTGACCCCAAGTCCAATGTGCTGCCTCATGAAATATGAGAGAGGTGATGGACACTCATTGAAACTGAACATAGAATGTTAAAATTAGGAGAGAATCCTGAGAACACAATGTTTGAAGTGGGGAGGACTTTAAAGGACGTTATCCTTCTTTTTACAGATGGAGAAACTGAGGTCAGAGAGATAAAGTGATTTGCCTAACACTATAGGAAATTGTGGAGGCAACTAGATGGCTCAGTGGGCAGAGCACTGACCGTGGAGTCAGGAAGATTTGTTGTGTGATCCTGGAAAAGTCACTTAACCTTTATTTGCCTTAATGTACTGGAGAAAGAAATGGGAAACCACTTCAGTATCTTTGCCAAGAAGGTCGCATGTGGGGTTACCAAGAGACACACGGCTGAATAACTGAACGCCAACAACCTTGAGAAATTAAGGCATTTCCCCGCTCTCCAGAGGCTAGGGGTGATATACAGTCAGGTCTGGGCCAATGGAGGAGCAAGGACAGCTCAAAGCAGCAACTGGTTCAGGAGGTCTTTCTCCTTGGTTTGGGAATGTGTTGTCCTACCTTTGATCGAATTACCTTTTTAACTGTGTTTTCAACAAAATAATAGCTAGCACTTATATTACACTTAAAATTTTTCAAATCTCTATGTGTTATCTCATTTTGTCTGATATGTACAAATGCTTGTACACTTCTCAATTCTGTTTAACTTCCTTTAACTAGTACCCAGGTACCCTGAAAAAATGAGCTAAGATCCTAGAAAACCGAGGTTGTGGAGCAAAGAGATTCATTTAGCATTGAACCAAAACTTTAAAGTGACTCACTTACTGTAAGAGATAGTGGCAGGAAGAAAGAAGTATGGAAGCTTTTATTAAGGGTCTACTATGTACCAGCTGTGTGACCCTGGCAAATAACTTTATCCTATTTGCCTCAGTTTCCTCATCTGACAAATGAGCTGGAGAAAGAAATGGCAAACCACTCCAGTATCTTTGCCAAGAAAATCTGAAATGGAGTTACAAAGATTCAGATACAACCAAAATGACTAAACAACAAAAATGTGCCATGCACTGTGCTCAGTGCTTAACAGTTGTCATGTGATCCTTACAACAATTCTATTGTTATTAGGATCCCCATTTTATAAATGAAGAAACTGAGGCAGAGACAAAGGTTAAGAGCCCAGGGCTACGCAGCTAGTAAGTGGCTGAGGCCAGACATGAACATTTAGTTCTTCCTCGCTCTAGGCCCAGCACTCTATCCAATGTGTCACCTAGCTGCCTCCAGAAGTATCTGGGGTAGGGGGTCAGGAAGTTTGGGAAATTTAATTCTGCTACCTGTGTCTCTGTGACCTTGGGCAAATTATTTCCCAGATGCCTTCTGCCACTACCTCTGTGATGTAGCCCTTCTTCTCACTGAGGGAAACCCCTTACATGTACAAATAATGCCATTCTAGTCAACCAGACTCTATACCTTGGTTCCATCTTCCCTTTCTTACTTTCTTACCTGCCATATCCAATCTGTTGCCAAGGTCTGTTAGTTCCACCTTTGTAACATCTCTTCTACACTCCCCCTTCTCCTCTGACATTGCTAGCACTCACCATCTTCTGCCTAGACTACTGCAATAGCCTGCTGATGTACTTGCCTGCCTCAGGTCTCTCTCCCTTTTCCAATTCAGCCACCAAACTGATTTTCCTAAATCAAAGGTCTGACCATGTCGCTCCCCTACTTGGTAAACTCCATGGCTCCCTGTCACCTTAGGATCAAATAGAAAATTCTTAATTGGCATTTAAAGCCCTTTGTAATCTGCTACTTCCTACTAACCCAAGATACTCATCTCCTGACTCTGGACATTTTCTCTAACTGTCCCTCGTGCCTGGCATGCTCTCCCTCCTCATCTCCATCTCTTGGCTTCCCTGTCTTCTTTTGAGTCCCAGCTAAAAACCCATTATCTACAGTGAACCTTTTCTGATCCCTCTTAATTCTAGTGCCTTTCCTCTGTTGATTGTTTCTGATTTCTGCTTTACTTACTTGTTTAAACTGTTTGCATGTTGTCTCCTGTTAGACCATGAGCTCTGTGAAAATGGTCTTTTGCCTTTCTTTGCATACCCAGTGCTTAGCAGAGAGCCTGGCACATAGTAGGTGCTTAATACGTGCTTATTAAGGACTGATTTCCCCTCTTCTGTCCCAATTTCCAATCATTCTCATCCATGCCACTTTGTTAGTGTCCTCATGTTCTGTAAATATCCTGGAACGTTCGTGATGCTATTCCAAATGTCATCATCAAGCATTTCTGATAATTAAGTAGGAAAAGCTAACATCCCTGTCCAATGGAAAGAGAATGAAGGCACAGAAAGAAATACTTCTTTGTCCAAGTTCAGAGATAGATCTGAGATTAAAATGCTTCGGACATGTTTGTTGATTTGAATTTAGCATTTTAGACAATGAATCAGCAGCCACGTTAATGTGGGTGCTCCAGGAATACTTTTCCATCTGATGGAATTCTGGTCAGTTAGCACCTATTATGTGCCAGGCAGTGTACTGAGGGCTGGAAGTACAAAGTAAAAAATGGCCCCTGCCCTTAAGGGGCTTACCATCTTCTGGGAAACAACACGAAAATAATTGGATACAAAGAAGATAAATGCAGAGCAGATCAAGGGGTCTTAACCTTTTTGTCTTATGGACCCCTCTGTCAGCCTTCTGAAACCTAAGCACCAAATAAAATGCATAGGATTACAAAAGAAATCCATTATGTTAAAATACAGTCACCAAGCTTCTTGTCTTTTTCTTTCTTTTGTGAGACAAACTGTGGTTAAGTATAATGTCAAATATCTAAGGCTGAGTTTTAACTCGGGTCCTCCTGATTCCAGGGCTGGTGCTCTATCCACCGCAACACCTAGCTGCCCACAGTTACCTGGTTAAATAAAAATAAAATAAGCAAGTTCACAGATCTCAGATTAAGGACTCCTGTAGAAGATGGAAGTCATTTGAACAGTGAAGGAAATTAGCTGCTAAGATTTCTGTCATTCAAAAAATCCTACATAGAGGAGATACCCAACACCCTACTTCTCAAACAGGTTGGTATATGTACTGATAGTCCAATTCAATAGACTTCCTGCCCCTCCAACCAAAGGTCCCCATTTGGACAATATTCATTCTTCACTTACTCCGGTTGAATCACCCACACTAGAAAAACAATCTTTTTCTTTTTAAAAATAACGTTTTTTCAATGAACAAAAATTTTACCTTTTCTCCCTTTTACCTCCCCTAATGAAAAACAAAGAGAAATAAAATTCTTTGTAACAAATATCCATGGTCAAGTAAAACAAATTCCCACATTGGCCAAGTTCAAAAATTTATGTCTCATTCTGTGCTCTCATAGACTTTCTGTCAAGAGATGAGTAACATTTCCCCATGAGTCCTTTGGAAGTATGGTTGATCATTTCCTTGATCAGAGTTGTTGTTTGTCTTTATAAGGTTGTTTTTGTCTAATTTATTCTCTTGGTTCTGCTTACTTCACTGCATTAGTTCATAGAAGTCTTCCAAAGTTTCTCTGAAACTGTCCCCTTCATGCATTCTTTCCAAACTTTCTGTTTTGTGTGTGTCTTTATATATTTTTTTAAATGTGTGTCAAGAAGAATGAAACTGAAAGACTTTGAACATAAGCAACAATAAAAACACTAACATATGATCTCTGGATCTAATAAATGAGTTCAAGTATCTATGATTATAGGGTTTTATTTTTCTTATTCAATATGTCACTCTTTTTCTTTTTATTGGATCCTTTAATTCATGTACATTTAAAATTATGAGTTAGGGTTATATTTTCCTCTGTTTCTAATATTGGGGTTTTTTTATGTTATGGTTTTTCCCCTTCTAGTGTAAACACAGCATTATGTTCCTTCAATTTTTTAAGGTGACCCTGTCCTCACTGGCTTTCTTCCCCTCACCCTTGACCTCCTCTTCTCTCCTCTTATTTATTACTGTTTCCCTTTAGAGTTCTATTTATTAGTTTCTTTTTTTCTCCTGCTTTGATCTGGTTATTTAATTCTCCTCCCCCCCTTTTTTTCCTCTTAATTGATCAAGTAAATTCTCCCTTCCTTCAACTAGTGCTGTTCATTAGTTTTAAATTTTTCTTTTTTTTTTATACCTCTTTTCACAAAGGATTCCTCTCACTTTCATTCTCCATACTCTCTCTATTCTAGACCTTTATTCTTTGATTCATGACCCCTATAATTATCTGGTCTCTTTTCTGTATCCCTCATGCAATCAAAGCTTCCAAGGTTTCCATTCTAAGCTCTCCCCTCTAGGCAGTTTTTGACACTGCCTTATAGGGCTTTACCTATGGATTTTTTTTTCCCCACTGTGCCTCATACCCAGAATAATTTCAATTATTGTAGATGTCAGAGAGGGTACTGCCCCATGGTAAGACCCCCTCCCTCAATACACCCTTAATTAAGCAGCCCACTACTGATTTGTACCCTTTTCTGGTTGCCCATATTTCCTAAAAATCACTGATTTCATGCCCTGCCATTTCCCCAAAAGTCAGTTGCTCCCAAGGGTTCTAACTCCCCCATTCTGAAGTAGAAAAAGTAGACTTTTCAAGCACCAAATCCCCCAGGTCAGATCCAGCATAAGATCCCCAACTTCCTTCACAGACCATCTCTCATAGCCCATAAGCCTTCATCAATGCTAATCCCTTCCCAACACCAAAGCAAGACCTCCTCCCTTCCTCCTCACCCACTGCCTTGTAGGTTCTTTTCTTTCTGAGGCCAGAGATCACCTTCCCCTTATTGCATATCCTTGGTTTTGCCTCAGCACATGGCACACTCTTCTCTTTTGCTTCATTCACTCTTTCCCTTTCATTTACTCTCCCATGTTGCAATGTAGTCCCACAAAACACAACAAAATAAAATAAAACAAAACCCATTGATTTACCTAAAGGCAAGGTGTCACCAGGTTCTGTTCATAATGGCCCCTGATCATCTCTTCACTGTTATTTCTGTCAAATTTTCTCCTTCACTTCTGTCTCTTTTTTTGTATATTTAGAAAGAAATCTCTTATTGATCTTTCTGTTGTCAGTCTGTTGCTGTCCTTGCCTGCTGCATTTATTGTCTCCTCCAGCATTTCTGTTTTTTGGGTTGTTCAAAAAGTAAATAATCTCTTCAGTTATGTTTTACTTTCTAAAAATGTTTTATATTCTTCTTTATTATTGAATATCCATCTTTTTCATGTATGATTAAGCTCAGATTTGCTGGGAGGTGACCCTGGGCTGTATCTTGAGCTCTATTGCTGTTTGGAACACATTATTCCACTCCCTCCTACATTTTCTAGTGGGTACAGAATAATTTTGTGTTATTTGAATGTCCTTTCCTTTGTATCTGAAGTTCTTTTTCCTGATCAATTGCAGAACTTGTTTCTGAATTGAATTGTTAAATTTAACCATCCTGTGTCTTGCAATTTGAAACCTTGAGCTTTTTTTTGAGAAATTTTTGCTTGTTTTCTGGAAACAACCTGTGAATTTTTTCAATTAGTATTTTATTTTCTATGTTCAGAAGTTCTGGGAAGTTCTATTCTATCAGTTCCTTCATTATGGTTAAGGTTTTTTGTCCTGCAGTGTTCTGGAAACCTATCATCTTGGAGTTGTCTCTATGCATCCTGTCTTCAAGATCAGTATGTTCTCTTTGCATAGCGAACATATATGTCTTTTAATGTTATTGGTTTTTTTTCTTTTCTTCTGGATTGTCCTTCATTTCTGTGTATTTGCCTCCTCAATCTATTGTTATCTTTGTTGTTTCTTTGGTGAGACTTGCCATTACAGAGAGATTCCAGTTTTTCTATTCTGCCCATAATTTTTGCTACAAATTCTGCTCTCATAATTCTCATTTCTTTTTTGAACTACTCAGGGACAGTATTTTGTGGTTCCATGTTCTCTTCAAATTCCACAGGATCATCTTTAAGTATTAGATCATTTTCTTTCTTTCTATCTTTTTTTCTTTCTTTCTTTTTTTCTTTCTCAGAAATCTTTGATAATTTCATTTAATTTTTGCCCTTATTTTCTTCTATTGCTCACATTCTGACTCCCTCCTCTCTTATTATGCTTTCCTTAGGGGCTGGATCACAAAGTATCTCAGCTTCTTCCCATGCTGGGAACTTCATCAGCCTAGGTCTCTGCCCCAATGGACTTCTCGGTGGTCAGAACTGGCCCAGTTAGATGCTGTGCTCTTTCCCCTCAGGCTTAGTGGAGTCCTGCAAAGCACCTCTCCTTGGCCCCTCCCCATTGTCTTGTCCCAGTGTTCTGTTCCACTCCCTCTCTTCCTTAGTTATTTGAGCTAGCACCAGCAGTCTGGAGCTTTGCAGCACTGGTGCTACATGATTGTCCACCCTAACACTGGCTCAACTAGTTTTACAGGGTTACTGCCCCAACTCTGGCTCTGCTAATTCTATTGGATTGTCTATTTTGTCATCAGAAACTCAGAGATTTGAAGCTCTGGTGCTACAGGGTTGTGGGTTCTGGTAGGCTTTTGCTCCTGAGGAACTTTGACCCCCTGCCTAGCTACTGTGGCCACAGGCACAGGAAGAGGCATTGGGGACTGAGATGTGGGGGTGGGTTTTATTGTAAGATTTTGTCATGTATTTCTAGTGTGGTCTTGCTCCCAGTATGGTGGGAGGAGGGAAAGGGGTTCTGAGTGAACTTAGGGTCAATGAGTATGTCAGTTCATGATTTGGTTTTATTTTTTACCTTTTCTAAACATTGGTTGTCCTAGACCATGGAGACAACTGAAATTGTTTTTATCTTGGACACAAAATTTATGTTTGAGAGAGATTTGAGAGACCCCAAGGATAAGAGAAAATGTCTAGTCCTCCATCTTGTTGCTCATTTAATCAGTCAATCAATAAACATTTATTAAGTACCTACTGTGTGCCAGATTAGTGCTAAGTATACAAAAGGAGGCAAAATGAAGTCCCTGCCCTCAAGGAATTTGTGACCTAGAAACTCCCTTATTACAGGATATTACAATATATTCTCACAATATAATAGTATTCCATTATATTTTCATACTATAATTTGTTCAGTCATTCCCCAATTGATGTGTACCCCCTAGTTTCCAGTTCATTGTCATCACAAAAATAGTGGATAAATGTTTTTCTACATATAGGTAATTTCTTTTACTTTTAAAAATAAATAAGTTTTAAATTATGTCTTCTGTTTCTTTTATCAAAATACTTGTGAACTTCCCACCTCCACAAAGGAGTGATGTTGGCTATCTCCTCAGGTCTTTTCAAGTCATGCTTATCTTTATAATTTTGCTACATTGATGTTTGATTTTTTGGTGTGTGTTTTTTTTATTGTGTATATTGTTTTCTTGGCTCTACTAATTTCACTCTGCATCAGTTAATATGATCTTTTTATGCTTCTCTAAAATCATATATATCTTTTCTTAATATTTCATTACATTCATGTGCCACAATTTGTTTGGCTATTCCCCAATCCATGGGCATCTACTTGGTTTCCAGTTCTTTGCTATCATAAAAATTGCTGCTATAAATATTTTGGTATATATGGAGACTTTCTTCTTATTGCTACCTTCTTTGGTATACAAACCCAGTAGGGGAGTCTGTGGTTTAAAGGGTGTGGATTTCTTAGTAATTTTATTTGCTTAAATTCAGATTGCTTTCCAAAATGATTGTATCATTTTATAGTTCCATTGACAATGTATTGGTCTGCCTATTCTTCCACAATTCCTCCAACATTGAGCATTGCCATTTTCTGTCATATTTACCAATTTATAGGGTGTAAAATGAAACCTGAGGGTTGTTTTTATATTCTTTTCTCTTATTATTAGTGATTTGAACATTCTTTCATGTCTCTGTGAATATTTTGTAATTCTTCTTTTGAGAGTTGTTTGTTCATATTCTTTGACATGTGTCATTTTCAAAACTAATCTTTCAAATACCTGTGAGTTTTCATGAAGAGACCCTGTGCCTTTAAGCACTTCATTGTTCCTCTTGACAAATCTTGGATGTAGCCTTGAAGTTATTACAATTCACAATTTACAGATGAGGCAACAAGTTCTGAGAAAAGTGACTTACTCATGGTCACGTAGGTAAGAAAGGGTAGAGCTGGGATTCACAGATTTTCTGACCCCAAGTCCACTGTTTTGTTTTTATTTCACTCTGCTTCCAAAAACCAGTTATCTGATTCCCCAACCCACTGTTTGTTATAAGCCTTGGGAAGGTTAGTTCTAAAAGGATTTCAGGTTTGGGGATAGCAAAGTTAATCAATTAGAGTTTATAAAACATTGTTTAGAGTAATAGACATTATTAGAGGCTAGGAGAAAATTATTAAAAGTTCACTCTTATGGAGCCTTCAGTAGCTTAAAAAGTGAATTCAGGCATCACAAAGAGGATCATCCCCATTTTATAGATGAGGAAACTGAGGCGTGGGAAGGGATGAACATAAAATCTTACACTTGGTTTCAAGACATTATTTGTAAGTACAAGATAGAGGAGACACAGGGAAGTGGCAATTTGTTTGAAAAAGATAAGGAGACTTTAGTGGACTGCAAATTCAGAATGAGTCAATATTGATATGGCAACCCAAAAAATATTAATGCAACTTTACTGTAGGCACTATTAAAAGAAGCATGGTATCCAAGACTAGGAAGGTGATAGGTCTGATATCCTCTGCCCTGGTCAGATCACATGATGGCTGTGTGATCCTAAGCAAGTCACTAGTCCTCTGTCTGTCTCAATTTTCTCAACTGTAAGATGGGGATTAATAAATGCACGTACCTCCTAGGATCATTATCAGGATCAAGTGAGAAAATAATATTTGTAAAGTGTTTAGCACAGTGCTTGGCATATACTAATTGTTTAATCTATGCTTGTTTCCTCTTCCTATCTGCTTTTTCATAGGACATATCTTCCAACATCTGAGCATAACTGTTGTGTCTGCCACTGAGCACTCTCTTCTCCAGGCTTACACATCCCTAGTAGCTGACTTCAATCCTCGTATAACATGATCTTGAGACCCTTCAACATCTCAGTTGCCCTCCCCTGGAAGCTGTCTATTTTATTAATGTCCATTCTAAAATATGACACACACAACAACACAGTACTCTTGATGTGGTCTGACCACATCAGAGGACGACCTTCACTGGCACCAGCGTAGAAAATTCTGTGACATATGGAAAATGTAAACATATCTGTGACATATGTAAAACGTAAAGTTAGCAAACTTTTTGGTCTCATTTTTAAAATATTCATTTTTTTTTTGGTCTTAACCTGTGATTTCATCTGTGTATGGAAATCCTGGTGTGGAAATTCCCTCCCCTAGTATAGATCAGGAGACCTCTGTAACTTATAGCTATTAAGAGTTTTCTGGAGCACCAAGAGGTTAAGCAGTTTACATGTGTCTAAGCAGTATGTACATTGCTAAGATAGATCAATGGCACAACTCGATTCCAGTTCCTGGGCTAACTCTGTATTGTATGTAGTATGACAGCTCTCTGAAGTCATTGCCTAGAATACTCATACTTTCGACCTTTCAAAGCAACTTGATGTAAACTATAATAAAAAACTGAAAAAAGTCTATTTATACCTAGGCCTTACTTGTCCCATCTGAAAAATGGACAGGGGAATTCCTTACCTTTTGAATTCTTGACTCTCTCTTAGTGCACGTGAAACCTTCCTAATTTTCCCATCAGTAACCATCTCTTCCTCCTTTGACTTCACATAGAACTTTGTGCTTTACTCGTGTCTAATTGGGTTGTTATCTGTAAATGTCATATTCCCTTGGTAGTTTATGAGTTCCATGACGGCAAAAATGGTTCTTATCTAAATGTATTTTCCTTAGTACCTAACACACTGAGTAGCTTAGTCAAGTGGTATGGGACTGTGGGAAAGAGCTCTGGGTCTTCTAAGTTGGGGCTGTCAACTACATGACTTGAGCAAGTCACAACTCCCCTGACTTCTCTATAAGATGGTGAGTGTAGTATTTGTACTAGCCATCTTATGGGACTGGGGTAAAGAAAACTACTTGTAACCCACAAGGTTTGACCTAAAGGTGATTAAATGATATCTAAAGTCCCTTCCAGTTCTGACATTCAAAGATGCTTCTTTCTCCCCCACATCCCACTTCAAGCAGCATCAGGAGAACACACAGGATAATTCAATAGAATAATTCACAGTGAGGAGGTAAGTAAATGATCTTACCTGAATCTTTATGGCATCTCAAAAGGCAGTCTCATGATAATGCTCATTTCTGTATGACTTCAAAGCACTTTCCTCATGACAGTATGAGGGGAGTTGTCCATGTACCACCACCATCTCAAGTCATTTCAGGAAGATCAAGTGGTACATTCGTAATCATGCAAAAAGGAAGGGAGAGAGCAGGAATTCAAACCCAGGCCTTTTGACTCCACACCTGGAACTATCTCCACTATATCCTGTGGCCATTTTAAAAATTATGAAAAACTTCCCCCTAGGCTACTCCAAATATATGTCGAATTGAATTGAAAATATTTCCAGGATATGACATATCATTCTCTCCACCTCACCTGCACCTATGCCCCCAAGAACACAGAGCACAGAATATTAGAACTAGAAGGAACCTTGGAATGTAGAATCCTGAGTGACAGAGCTGGGAGGGCCCTTAGAACACAGGTGTCAGAGCTGGGAAGAGGCCTTACAACATAGAATGTCAGTGCTGGGAGGGCTCTTAGAACACAAAGTGTCAGAAATGGAAAGGCCCTTAGAACACAGGGTGTCAGAGCTGGAAGAAGCCTTAGAACATAAAATGTCAAAGCTAGGAGGACACTTAGAACACAGGGTGTCAGTGCTAGGAGAGACTTTAGAACTAGCATATCATTGCTAGAAAGTACCTAGAGTAAAATATTAGAGCTGGAAGGGCCTGTAGAATCTCATCTTGTCCATCACTCTCAGGAAAATAAGCCCAGAGAAAACTGACTTGCTCTTATTTTCAAGGAAGCAGGGTTCATATTAGGGCTTTTTGCTTGACCAAAGCAGTTGATATCTTGTTTTGGTTCATAAATAAAAGGTGAAGGAAGGGGTTAGGGAGGGACAGGGAAAGCAGAGGAAGATGTAGAGATGCAGAGTGAATGGGGAGATGGAGAGGGAAGAAGAAAGAAAATATTAGGGGGAGGATGGAGCTTTTCCTAGGGAAGGCAGTATGGATCAAGCTGTTGCTCTGGACACACACACACACACACACACACACACACACACACACACACACTCCTTCCTTCCTGAAAGTGAAACTAGCATGATACCAAAATGAAACTAAAGCTGAGGATGGCCTCCTGGCCAAGCCCAAGGCTGAACATGACCAGCCCACGTGGCGACTGCTGGAGGCAGGCAAGAAGGGAGGAAGAGAGAAGCTGACTTTTTCTTCATGATCACTTATAATGATAATATATACTGTAGCTGGCTCAGCTGAGTCCTGACCCTCACAGACTTTCCTTCTAGACCCCAGGCTTCTCTTCCCCTCAGAGTTCTCTTTGAAGGTATGAGCCTCTGTTCTGGGATAGCTCCAGGAGAAACTGGGACATATGCTCACAGAGAACTGTTTCGTAGGATCCATCCCTAACTTTCAAAAGGGGTGTGGGTCATGGACATGGAGTCAGAAGACTTGAATTCGAATCTCAAACCTGACACTTGACTAGCTGTGGAACTGGGAAGGAGCCAGTCATTTAATCCCTCTGAACTCCAGTCTCCTCATCTGTAAAATGGAGATAAGAGTACCTGCATCACCTATGTCTAAGGGCTGTGGTGGTACCGCTCCAATGAGAAGATTTATGTAAAATTCTTTGTAAACCTTAAAACACTAGGTAAATGCCAGCTGTTATTTTTATCCTCATTATTTCCATTTTCATCTTATATTCAATGGAGTACAGATAACAATGTTCCTAGGACGGGCCACTAGCCTATCATTGTCCTCTTGTATTCAAAGTTCAGTGGCCGATGGAGCAGGAGATGGAATGCTTGATTTTTGTCATAGAAGTTTCTGTAGGCTTACTAAAAGCATCTTAGGGATAATTTACTAATAACAGACAACACAATGCAGATGCTGGTCCCACGTGGTTTTGCTGTCTTTTGCCAGGTTTCTTGTTTCTTCATTCCACACTGTATGTTATGAGGATTCATAGGGCAACATCTTCTGGAAGAAAGACCCTGTAAGTTCTAGAGAAGCTGACAATTTTGCCTCCCCTAAGGAGTCTTACCTGATTTCCCTCTCTCTATCAATAAATCACACCTCCCATAATGCTTTGTTTTACTCCTCTCTTATCCATTTAACTATAATATAGGCAAATTATAGGCATCTGGAACAGTGAGTAAGAAGTTGGCATCAGGGTCATGAAGACCTGGGCTCAAGCTGGGACTCTTCACTAGCTTGACTGTATGACCTCTTACTTCCCCAAGGCAGTAATCTAAGTAAATCTATGTCTAGAAATTTGAGAGAAAGTGCAGATATTTATTGGGAGAGAAAGTTCTCACCAATAGCTCCTTGCACTGATGGAATCATGGGTAAAAAAACCAACCAACCAACCAACCCAACGACAAAATTAAGTGATATTGGCTATATATCTTTCCTCCTACTAAATTTCATGAGAAAAGACTCTATGCCTAATTCACAAAATCAGAGGATCTAGGAGGTAGAAGAAACCTCAGTCGCCATGTTATCCTCTCCATTAATGAAATAATCCCCATAATAACATTCCAGACAAGTGGTTGTCCAGACTCTGCTTGAAGACCTTTAAGGAGAGAAACTCACAGTCCATTCAGGCAAGCCATATTACATTTGGACAGCTCCCATTCCTAGAAAGTTTTTTCTAATACCAAGCCTAAATTGACCTCTTGTTCCTGGTTCTGCCTTCTGGAGCAAAACAGATCAAATTGAATCCCCCTTCCTTATGTTCAGTAGAATGTAGGCTCTTTGAAGAAGAAATTGTTTTATTTTTGTCTTTTATCCCAAGCGCCTGGCACAATGCCCTCTGTACACAGTAGGTACTTGATTTTACTCTAAACTTTGAATATTCAGTGTCCAACAGTGTACTATAACAAAAGTTTGTAGATTTTAATTAGAGAGTAGCTGGGCAAATGGGTAACTCAAGATCACCTAAGGAAGTGGGAGGATTTAGAGGAGATGAGAGTGTAGTGCGGCATCAGTATTCCGATCCTTTCCATTGAGGACAGACGAGGAGGATACTGAAGAAGAAAAAGAATTTCAATGATTAAGATGATAGCTAGGATTTATATAGAATCTTAAGGTTTACAAAATGCTTAGCACATTATTTCATTTGATCCTCACATCAACCCTGTGAGGTATTATTTTGTCCATTTTATGGATGAAGAAATACGTTTTAAGTGAGGGACATAGACCTAGTCATGGAACTCAACTCATCCTGCCTCTAGGTCCAGCACTCTATCCACTGGGTCTGCCCTCCCTCCAGCTGCCCCTCTAGCATGAAGGCTTGAAGTTGTTCCTTGGTGCCACATTAGGCTGTGGGCTGGCAAAACTACAAAATTGTAGGTCAAGACCAGTAGAGCTGAGGCAGAAGCTATGATTGAGAAGGGGGAACAGACTGACAAAGTAGGAAATCTCTGGAAGACAAAGGTTGTAGCCATATAGTCATGAGCTAAGGTTGTGCATGGCACACATAAGGACAGTACGGAGACACTGAGACATAGTTCCTCATTTGAAAGTCTTTTATACTGTTCTTATCAACTTGGTAACTTGGGTAACTTGCCACACGAGACAGATTCTGACATTTAAAGATATGGGTGGCAGGGGCCAGAAAGATCAGTTAAGAGAATGAAGAGGGATGTATTCCTTTACAAGAAACCTGAAGTTAATGGCTCAGTGTAGTCTTGTCTGCATAGGGGGAGGCTGGGCTTCATGTTCTTTTCAAGCTTTTTACAACAGAGAAGATTGGAGCTGGGAAAGAACTTTGAGATCATCAGATCATAAATTTAGAGCTGGGAGGGACCTTAGAGGTGATTAAGTCCAATCTTTCATTTTATAGATGGAGAAACTGAGGTTAGGAAAGAGAAAGGGATTTGCTCAAACTCTTACAGTAAATCAGCAGAAGAAGCAGCTCTAGAACTCAGCAGCCTGCTTCCTTCATGACATGAGTTAAATCAGGTTTGGAACAAACTCATCACTATCCCTTAGGTTTTGGGGGCCATTATTCTCCTTTCCTCCCCCCTCCACACAAGGAAATAAAGGAAGAGAGGGAAGGAGGAGAGAAAGGAAGGAAGGCTGGGAGGGAGGAAGAAAGGGAAGAAGGAAGGAAAAGAGGAAGGAAGAGACAAGCACTGTAAGTAAAAACTGAGACAATATTCCTTCCTCATTGGAAAACTTCTTACACTGTTCCTATCAAGCTTTGGTAACTTGCCACACTAGACAGATTCTGACATCTTGAGATGTGGGAGGAATGAAGGAAGGAAAGAAAGGAAAGGAAATACACTAAGTGCTTACAATGTGTGGGGCATTGTGTTACATACTGGTAACACAAACATAAACAAGCAAAACAGTTCCTGCCCTCAGGGAACTTACCACAGGGGAAGGCAATACACATAGTCTAGCGTGGCCAAAGAGGAATGTTTTGGACAGGGAAGTCAGTGGGAATAGTGATTGGAATCCGGGGCAGTGAATTCACATGTCTTCCTCGATTCTTTCTTGAAGTTCACGTTAGGCAAAACATATGAATTAGGTGATATTTAAAAATCCCACTGTACTTCAGAGTTAAACTTAATAAATTTTATCTAATTATCTATCGAGAAAAGGACTAGGGGACCTTTGAAAGAGCCCTGGGATTAAAGCCCTAAAACCTGATTCTAGCGCTTGTCCTCTCACTTCTTAATTGTATGACTTTGAGCAAGTTCTTCAGTCTCTCTGGATCGATTGTAAGATAGGACTGATATTACTTGCATCATACTGTCTCTCCTCTAAGGATAGAGCTGGAGGAAGCAGGGGGCTACACAAGGTGAGATAATGTATTTAGGAAGCTTTGTAACCATACTTCCCCAAGAGGACTGTGATCTTACTCCATCAACGTAAATGTCAACACCCTTCACCTTTTGGTAGATGGTCTTCAGGGATTCTTACAGCCCCCCAAAATCAGCCACTGTTGGCTATAAGCCAACCTGTAGAATCACCTGGTGATGAGTCTTTCTAACCATAAGACACTATAGGAATATCATTTTCCTCAACCTTATCTGGTTTTCAAAATAACCCTGAATAGTTGGGTAGTGTGAGGAAAGCTTTGTAAATCTTCAAAAGCTGTCAAATCATTGATTGGGGAATGACTGAACAGACCACAGGAATTTAATGGAACACTGAGAAATGATGAACATGAAAAATTCGAAGAAATATGAGACCATGTGTATAGGATTATAGACTTTGAAGTGGACATAGCTTTAGAGGTCATCTGGTCCACCAACCTTTCCCAGATAAGTAAGATAAGGCCTGGATAGGCTTATCTACTTGTCCAATACCACACAGGTAGTGAGTGGCAGAGGTGGGATTTCACCCCAGGTCCAGAACTAGACCACAATCCAAAGATGTCTCTAGTGGAGGATGCCAAGACTCTGTCCTTGCCTTTCCAGGCTGCCTCCTTCTCTTCTCTTCCTCTTCTCACAATTCTATCTGCTCCAAAAACTTTGGTGGCTCCCCACTGCCCTTGGGATACACTACAAACTCCTTAACCTGGAATTTGGTTCCCACCATGATCTGGTTCCAACCTTCTTTCCCAACCTTATTTCATATCATTTTCTTTCATGTATTCTACATTCCAGACACACTAACTAGACTACTTACTAGCTGTTCCCCAACTCCTTCCTGCCTCTGTACTTTCAGACAAGCCCTCCCCCATGCCTGGAATGCAGTGACGGACAGAGCAGAGCTAAGAAAACAATGTGCACAATTACTACAACTATGTACATGAAGACAACTTTAAGGAGCGACAAAACAGGCTGAAAACGTCGGACAATGTTGGGGCTCACTGAAATAGCAGGGATAACTAGCAGAATGTAATTTGAGTGTACTATTGGCCCTAGACTCAATTTCAAGATCTTTCAATGAATTATTTTGAAAGATTGTACATTTAGGGGAATTCAATTTAAAGTACTAAGAGGGGGCACAAAATGAATCATAACAAAAATAACTTAAAATTCTATATGCATGTAGATTATTATTGCCTATAGTCCACAGAGGAGAAAACTGAGCCATGGAGAGGTTAATTGACTTGCCCATGAGTCACACACGTAGGCCAAGGCAGAATTTGATTCTCCATCCAATTCTCTCACCATTGTCCCACATCACTCCAGATCCCATTTCTTCCAAGGCAAACTTCCTTGGCTCATCATAAGAATGGGTGGGAATTCTCAATGCCTCTTACACAACTCTGAATGTACTTTGCACTCACTGTAAACATTACCCTTATTTGGCAGCAAACACTTGGTACTCTAAAGCCAGAATGTTAGCTCCTTGAGGGTAGGAGGAACTATTTTCCATTTTTTTCTTCTTTATCTCCTGGGTAACCAGTAGGCTATTATACGGAGGAGAAGATGCTTAAGACATGTTTGCTGAATTGAACAAAGATGGTTGGTTCAGTGTAAGTCATCCTTAGTACCAGAGAAACAACTCTGAGCCTCTATCTTCGAGGGGGAGAAGTAGCCACCAGATTCTTTATACATAAAGGAAAACCTCTGGTTGTGTTAGTTAAGACAAATGAAACATTGTTCATCTTAGACTGGAAATGCTTTGAGCAGGGATTCTTAAATTTTTTTGTGCCACAGACCCCTTTGGTTCATTTGATGAAGCCTATGGATCCCTTCTGAGAAAAATGTTTTTAAATACACAAAACAAAAACAATTATAAAGGGAACCAATTATATTGAAATGCAGTTATCCTAATAGTTAAAAAATGTATGGACATTGAGTTCAGAATTCTTGCCCTAGAAGATAGGTCCCATAGTCTGGTTCTCTCTATTCATTTGTCGCTTGACATACCCAGACTTGTTTTCTTAATGTGACCTTTCTTTGTGTTTGTCTTATCTCTTCCACTAGACCATGAGACAAAGTCTTAGAGAATCAAAGATTCTTGGGGGTAAGTACCTGAGACATCATCTAACCTCCTACCCTATCTGTCCCACATTTCTGAAGGGTGACTGTCATCAAACTTAAGCTTGGTCACTTCTGATGAGAGGGACCCCAAAGCAGCCCATTCCCTTGTTGGACAGCTAGAAAGCTGTTAGAAAGTCCTTCCTTATACCGAACCAAAAGCTGCCCTTTTATACCTTTCCCTCATTGGTCCCAGCTCTTCTCTAGGGCCAAGCAGAACAGATCTCATCCCTTTTCTGGTAACAGCTCGTAAGCCATTTGAAGACAGGAATCTTGGCCCTCCACAAATTCCCTCTTCTCCAGGCTCAGCATCCCCAGTTAAAATCCTTCTACAGTATGGTTTCCAGTCTACTCACAGTCTTACAAACCTTCCTCTGAACATGGTCTAGTGGGTCAATTCCTTCCATAATTGACCACAATACTGGAGAAGGGTTTTTTTTTGGCTGCCCCAGCACATCAAACTTGCAGTCTATTAAAACCCCCAGGTACTCTTCATAGGTACCTACAATCACCTTTACTATTTACTTGTGTAATTGATTTTTAAAAAAACCTAAATAGAGGACTTAACATTGATCTCTGATAAATTTCAGTGCATTGATGTCAGCCTCTTGTCCTAATTGGCCTGTTTCTGGACCCTGCTTACCCAACACATTTAGAGATGGCTCCTAGCTTCTTGCTTTCTGAAAACTGGATAATCATGTCATTTATGTCTTGCATTAGAATTTTAAGGATCTGTGTTTTGTGTGTGTATGTGTGTGTATGTGGGATAAGGGGTGAGGGAGGAGATAAGGACTTTTCCTCCACTGACACAGGCCCCATCCTTTGCAAATGGTTTTTGAGATTCACTGTGGCTGACTTGGCGACTCATCTGCTGGTGATGTGCTGGCCCCCAGCCTGTAATCACAGATCATCCCTGGGCCCACACTTGAAGTCTTTCTGGCTTGGGAGAACCTGCCATAGCTGTGTGCTTCAAAGGCCATGTCCGTGATTTGATGGGGCATTGGAAAAAGGGCTTTAATGGAAGTTTTCATCGTCACGTAAGTATTACATAGCTTGGGGTCAAGGACAGACTTCCCTCCAGGTGGATACTTATCCATTCATCAATCAGTACCTTCTAAGTATAGTTATTCAATCTCCAACATGTAATTATACTATGCTTAGAGGTAGTTGGATGCCACAATGGAGAGACTGATAGATCAGGAGTCAGAAAGACCTGAGTTCAAATCAGATACTTGCTGGTTGTGTAACCCTGGGCAAATTTCTTAATCTGCCTGCCTCAGTTTCCTCAACTGTAAAAGAAAAATAAAAATGGCACTTCCCAAGGTTGTTGTGTGAAAGATCCAATGATATAATATTTGTAAAGCATAGGGAACATGCTTTACAATGCTTGTTCCTTTATTTATCCATCTCCTCAAAAAAAATAACTTTTAACTTCTCTATGCTTCAGTTTCTTCATCTGTAAAACTAGACTGTTAGACCAAATGACCTTTAAGTTCTTCTCCAGTTCTAATTCTATGATCCTATGGTTTTATGACTTCTTTCTGTCAAATGTCTTGCTGAAATCAAGAAATGCTGTATCTGTCTTATTTTCCTAATACAGTCTGGTAGTTCTATGCAAAGAAAGTAAATGAGGTTGACTTGGCTTGATTTATTCTGGATTCAGGAAGATCTGAGTTCAAATCTGACCTCAAATGCTTACTAGCTGTGTGAACTTGGACTAGTCACTTGACCTCTGTTTGCCTCAGTTTCCTCAACTGTAAAATGGAGTTAACAATAGCACCTCTCTCCCAGGGTTGTTTTGAGAATCAAAGATTGCTGCAAGAATCACTGTATTTAGCACAGCACCTGGCACATTGTAGGGGCTATGTATGCATTAACTATTGTTATTCTTAGCCTTAGTGAACCCATGCTAGTTCCTAGTGATCACTCAATGATGGCCAGCCCATCAGTGACTAACATGTTGTGGAATTAGGCAGGTATTAACACAACATCTGCCAGTCTGTGTTTTCCAGAATCCACTTTTTTCCCCTCAGAATTTTGAAAGTTTGGAAGACGTGTCTGTCTACAGGTTTTTGGCACACCAGAAACAAAGTTGGTTGACACACAGTCTAATAAGACAGACATTAGCCAATTCCATTATAATCTTTTGCTGACATGGAAATTTCCTGGTCATATGACAGATATGTAGAGGACTTGCCATTGAGCTTAAGGAAAGTTTCATCATAACAAACGACTCTTTAGTACATCAGCTCCCTTGTGCTAGAGTACATTGGCGATATACCTACCTCTACGTTAGTAGAAGAGAAACGGGGCATGGCTATTCCAAAATATTAGACGATCAAAAATTCCCTCATCATGAAGTTAGTTTTTGAAGGCAGTGTGTGATTCTTATTTTGATTGGACATAAATTGAACTCCCTAATTGCATTTGCTTCTGTTTCCTATTCAAAATGAGTCCAAATTCCCCGATCTGGAAAAAGGTGGATGGGGAGAGGAGTGACTTACAAGGCCAAGGGCAAATTGGCCCAAGAGTTCATTTTTTGCCCATAGACAATGGTTACCTGACTGTTTTGAAACCCCTCATTCCCCCATGGTGATACTGATGGTAATCCACACCAATTTTTCCTCTCTCCTATTTTAAAGAAATATTTCCTTCCTGCCTCCACCATCATGGGTTTTTTTTTGGTTTGGTTTTTTTTTTGGCCCTGCTACTTTGAAGCTGGGTGATAGTGCTATGGTAGGGCAAACTGAGGCACTAAATGAAATTTTCTTGTAAGAGGCACATCCAAAATTGGCACTTCCTAGGGTAGAAATATAGACCATCTGCCAAAGATAGTTCTGGTTATTGTCTGCATAAAGTGATTGAAACCTTTCCATTAGATCGTCAGCTCCTTGAGGGCAAGAACTATCTTTTGCCTCTTTTTTGTATCCCCAAAACTTAGCAGCATGCCTGGCACAGAGCAGGTACTTAATGTTTATTGATTGCTTGGAAGAACAACTCACTCATTCTTTTCTTTAGTCTTCTATTCCTGAGGCTATGGTTTTTTAAAAGAAATAAGACCTTCTGTTCTGATCAGACTAGTTCCTAGAGGAAAATGTTTTCATTTCCACCAAAATTTGGTTTTCCACAGCAGAGAGTTGAGTTCAGTCAGTCCTCTGGAGAGGCTCCCCACAGCAGAGGTGGGGCTGGGCAAGTTTAGAATAGTCTATAGTCTTGGTAGAAGACAAGGAACCCTGAAATGGCAGTGGCCCCTGGGGGTGCCACCGGGCACAGTGCAGAGAGCCTTTGCTGGACTCTGCTCCTCAGCTTTCTAAGTATAGCTCAGAATAAGAGCATGAGCCTAGGGATTATAGCAGTAGGGATGCCTACTTCTCCTCAGCTCTGACCATCTCAGGGTGGATCTTTTAGGAGCAAGTTACATCCCCTTCTCTGGATCTGTGAGGGTTTTTTTTCCTCCATCCAAAAAAATGGAGGTAATGGTTTCTTTTCCCTCCCAGGTCTGATGTGGGGAATAAATGAGTCAGGTTTAGTTGGAAAGATGCCCTCTACATTCAGTCTATTAAATCCTGCCTCAAATATTTACTAACTGCGTGACTGTGGACACAGTTATTCCACCAATAACAGCCTCAGTTTCCTCATTTGTAAAATGATAAGAACAACACTTTCCTTGAAGGATTGCTGGGAAGATTAAACTAAGATGCTACAGGTAAAACTCTTTGAGAACATGAACACATTCTATAAATGCTAGCTATTAATGTTATAGTTTTCTAGGAAGAGACTGGAGTCCAGAGATTTGGGTTCAAGACTATTTATTAGCTTTGCTACTGGGGACAAATCACTACCTCCATCCTCATTTTCCTCATTTGTAAAAGAGGGATCACAATACTTGCACAGGGGTGGGGTGAGAAGAGGACTTTGTAAACTTTAAAGCACTGCAGAAATGTATTATTGTTAGGGACAGAGTTAAGGGACTGGACTTGTGATTTCTTTCACCTAGAGAATTCCTGGTTGAGAAAACTGTCTCCTAATGCAGGTCTGCAGTTTCTCTGTCTATTGTTTCTAGACTTAGGAGAATCACCTACACAGATCCCAGAGAGCTGAGGGGACTCACCTAGAGTCACTCAGCAACCATTCGTCAGAGGAGACCCAAGTCTTCTTGGTCTCAAGGATGGCTATCTTTCTACTACTTCACATTACTTTTCATATTAGACTCAAATTGAAGGCTGAACAGTGCTTTTCAGAGATTGTTTAGTTCAACCTCTTCATTTTCCAGATGAGGAAACTGAGGCCCGGGGAGGGGAAAAGGTTTGTTAATACTGGCAAAGATCGTCCCTTTTCTCAGCTTCTTATTCTCATCCCGTTACCATATGCCTTCTTCCAGGGGACTCATTCCTCATGCCCCTATTTCTAAGAATCTAAAAGTACCTATTGCCTTTTCCCCTAAAGTCCTTTACATCTGAGAAATTCCATTACCTTAAGGTTCTCTGTGCTTTCTGGTAGAAGGTAGTTTAGGGGAAGGGTTTTTTGCAAGGAGGAGGATATCGAGGGGGAAAGAAAGCTCCGTTGGGAGGTGAGAGCCTCTGCCTCTACTTCAACATCGCTGTCCACTGGAAGGAAGCAGGTGAAATCACTTGTAATAACGGTACCAGACGTCACCCGCAGCCAGGGTCATAGGATTGGGAGTCAAATGGTGCCTTAATCATTTTCTCCGACCCCTTCATTACGTAGTTAAGGCAATTTGGAACCGAAACCGGGAAGTGACTTGGCCAAGGTCACACATGTAGCATGAAACAAAGCTTGAATTCAGGTCTTAGGTTCTTTAAGGAAGTTTGCAGACCATTTCTTTATTCCGGGACTTCTTGCTACAGATCCAGTGCCTTTCTACCACATCACAGACGAGGTCTGGGCTGAGTCCCAGTCTCTGCCTTTGACTCACCGTGACCTTCAATGAGTTAACGTCCTCCCAGTGCTCCTCAGTTTCTCTACCTGTAAAGTTAGGGGTTGGACAGGAGAGTCCCTAAGGGCCGTTCCAACTCTGACATATTGTGGAGCCGATAAACTGCTGAGTCTTTGGGTGAGCAGAATCATTGAGGTTCTTGGTTTCTGTCCCAGGGCACCAGGGGCCTCGAAAGGCCCTCCCCTTCTCCCCCACCCCACCCACCCTAGTTCAGTAGGGTGGGGGAAACTTCGAAAGGGAAAGCCACGAGGTTCGCCCGCCGCATCCCCCTCCCCTGTCGTCCACACTCCAGATTAAGCAAAGGTGGGAAATAATTTATATAATCGCTGGAGACCAGTTTGGGGGTGGGGTGGGGGGCGGAGGTCGCCGCGGCACCCCTCTCTCCTTAGATGTCAAGGCTGAGATGGGGGCTGGAAGGGGCCCTGAGCCCCGACGCGCTAACTCCGTGTCTTTTCTGCCCAGCCTGTTTATCGGCAGAGCCCCAAGCGCCCCCCCTTCCCCTCCCCTGAAGCCAGATCTGCCCCCCTCCCCTCCCCCCCGCGCGCTCTGGGGGCAGATAAGATGGCAACATGGAACCGAGCCACGGAGGGAAGCCGGAGGTCAGGGAGGAGGAGGCGGCCGGGGAGGGGAGGAGGAGGGGTGCAAGAGGGAGTGGGGAGGGGGGAGAGCCCAGACTCCCCCCCCCGCGCTTTTTTTCCCCTTCCCTTCCCGGTTCTCGCTGCACCAGGAGCCCCACCGGGCGCCAAGCGGGAGGGCTAAGACGTGGCAGGAGGGGGGTGTCCTGCCCTTGGCGAGGGACCTGCAGAGCCAGTTCCAGCCTCCCCGCCGGGCGGGGGGGGCACGGAGAGGGGGGAGGCGCGGGGGCCGGGAGCGGAGCTGCGGCACCTTTAAGAGAAGGGAGGACCCCTCTGCCCTCGGAGAAACCAGGAAGGGAGCGGAGAGCATCATACGGGGCTCCGCACACCCCGTACAGTTACAGTAGGGGCCGCGGCGCCGCCGGAGCGCGAGAGGGAGAGCGGGAGGGCGCGGGCGCAGCGAGGGACAGCACGGCCCGGCCCGGCACCCACTGACCGGGGGGAGGCCGCCAGGGCCGCCCCCTCCCCCGCCGGACCCCGCGCTCCTCCTGTCCTCCTGTCCTCCTCCTCTTCCCGGGACCGGCGAGGTAAGAGCAGGGGGCGCGCGGCGGCCAGGGAGGGGGGTGCATCGCCCCCACTTCTCCATGCCCTCCCCCTCCCCTCCGGGCGCTGGGGGAAGGGGAGTCACAAAGTCTTTGCCCGGAGACGGGGGGGGGGGTACCAGTAAGTTTGATCCCAAGGTTTTATTGGAGGGAAGGCAGAGGGGGGGATAAGCAGCTGCGCGGCTGGGGGGGGGTGCTGCTCTAAAGTCTAGGCGCAAGGAGAGTTGAAAGCTTGGGGGGAGGGGTGTTGCTAGGACCCCGGCTCCTTCCTCTGCCCCCTCCTCGGGAGAGGGGCGCTCGCTGCATTTCGGAGGCTGCCGCCTGCGAGGGACAGGGGTGTTTGCATCGAGGTGATAGTGTTAGTAGGGGGGCGCGGGTTAAGTTTGCAACTGTATATTTTTTTAGGGGGAAAGTGGGGGTGGCCTGCAGGAGCCCCTCAAATGCTTATTCTGTGCTGCGTGCATACGTTGTAGTTGGCTGGACTGAAGCTTCATGGGGGCCGAGGGGGGAAGGGGGGGGTAGGAAAACAGGGAGGGGGGCTTTGCAAAGAAGAGAGGGAGGAGGTGGAGTGTTGGGGGTGGGTGATTGGAGCCTGGGGGTCTCTGGGTGTTGTAGTTCTTCCGCCGCCTCCCGCCAGCAGGTGGAAGGGGTTGTTCAGACTACCAGTCCCAGGGTACCCCGCAGGGGCGGCCGAAGCCCAGGCCAACCGGGGCTCGGGGGAAGGGGCGGTGCGGAGGAGGGGCGGTGAGCGGCGGACAAGCTGGCCAATGGGAGCATAGGCCTGGCCTCGCTAGCCGGCCAATGATAAGCCGAAGAGGGCGGGGAAAACTGTGGGTCACAAGTCCCAGGGAGAGAGGAAGGAGGGGAAGGGGAAGGGAAAGGGAGGGGGCGGAGCTCACAGGCCGAGTTCCTCTCACCAGAGGCCGGTGGCGGTCCCTGACTTCCGGCTGTGCGGCCGCGGGCCGGCCCCCTCCCCTTTGCCCCCTCCCCCGGGGCCCCTCCCAGCCAGCCCCCCCTCCTGCCTGGTTGTGTAACCGTCCTCAGCCGCCCCCCCCCCCACGTCCTCCCCACCCTGGGGGGAGGGGGCCAGTCCCCCGGCACTCCCCAGGGAGGGCCTTGGGCCCCCCGGGTCACGCCTCTCACGCGAGTCCGGGGCTTCGCGGCCTGGAGCGGGGCGCGGGGCGCGGGGCGCGGGGCGGGCGGGGCGGACCCAGATCGGGGCTCATTTGCATCGCCCTCCCCTCAGCTTGGGCGGGGATTGGCCGCCGGCGGCGGCGGCAGCGGGGGGCGGGGGGTCGGGGCCAGCCCCAGCCCGGCCCCGGCCCCGGCCCTGGCCCCGTCCTCAGCCGCTGCCTCCCCGAGCGGGCCCGAGCCGAGCTGCCGCCGCTGTCGCCGCCGCCGCCGCCGCCAGGGAAGGAGGTAGGAGCCCCCCGCGCCTCCCCTCCTCGGGCGCCCCCCCTCCGCGGGGAAGGGGCGGGAGGGGACGCCAGGGGTGGGGTCCCCAGGGCGGAGGCCCCGGCCTCCCAGGCCGGCTGACGGGGAGGCCACTCCCTGCCAGGCAGCCCCTGGGCCCGGGCACCCGATGGAAGGGGGACCATCGGCGCAGCCCCAGAGGCTTGGACTCAGGCCTGCTGCGTGGGGGTGGGGACGGGGCCGGGGCCTGGGGCCAGGCTGCCTTCGGCCGGGCCGCCCTGGCCTTTCCCCCGGCTTGGTCGGGGCACGTAGGCCCCGTTGGGATTTCCGGGCTCCCAGGGCCCTGGCAGCCCATCCGCGGCCTACTGGACACCATCTCTCGTACCTCAGTTTTCCCCTCTGTCATATGAGGGGCCTGGACTAGGTGAACCTCAAGGTCTCTTCCAGCTCCTGCAGTCAGTGTTTACGGCTTGTTCTGTGTTCCGAGGCCTCTTCCTTGCTCCTGGATTCTGTGTTCTGTGGGTCCTTCCAGCTCCAGCCCTTGCTCCTGGGTTCTGTGGTCCTTACCTCTCTGGCATCTGGCATTCTATACTCTGACTCTGACTTTAGTGGAGGTACTTACTGCCACCTTTGTCAACTGTCCTCCCTCCCTCCTTTCCATTCCAGCCCCCTTCCTCCCTCCCCCCAGTCATTGTGAGTTGCTTTTTAACCCCCCCTAACTTCAGGGTCAGGACCCTAGTGGTAGTGACCTCTTCTTTTTCCATTCTTGACCTCTTAGATTCTGACTGGTGAGGGGACCTCGCCCTCCCTAGTTTCCCTTGACCTCCCAAGCTGTGGCCCTGATTCTCTCCTTTATACTTTGACATTACAGTGTGGGAACCTTGAGCCCCTAGTGACTCAAGAGTGAGGGGGTTGGAGCCTGGCAATCTCTCTCTCCCTCAATCACAGGCAGCTCCTGAAAAACCCATTAGATGTTTTGGAAGGGTCAGACAGACCAGCATCCATTCCTCCTTCCCTCCCTCTGATCCAGTGCTAGCAGGTTATAAGTTAGGAGAGAAAGGACAAGAACAGCGCAGCTCTCTTCTCAGAGACTTGGGAATGTCATTTTCCCCACCCCAAGTGGGCTTGAGGCACTCCAGTTAGGAATTCTAGATCCTCTGTTTCATGAGTGCCCAAACATTTTATTCCCCCAATCGGGTTACTGGAATTCACCAGGTAGGATAATGAAGTATGAACATTGTGCTTTTTTTATGACCTTTCCCATGAAGATCTAGGTTGTAGGACTTGAAGCTATAAATCTTAGAGATCCTTTTGGCTTACACCCTACCCCCATTTTTCAGACTAAGAAACTGAGGCCCAAAGAAGTTACATATTCGGGTCACTCATGTGGGTTGTAAATGGCAGAAGCACTTTGCGCCACTCCTCACTTTATGTTCTTTTCCGTTTACCACAATGTCTTTGTGGTTGTGAAATTTTGATGTTAAACCAGAGTTTTGCAGCCTCTTAGGCCTAACTAAGCATGGAGCTGAGACTCCAGGTAGGACTAAGGAGAGGGGAGTGGCAGGAAGAAAGCTGGGGGTGAAAGGGTGGGGAGTGGTAGAGAGGCTGCCCCTTGGCGACATCCAAAATGGAGTTTGACCTCCCCCTCCACTGAACAGGGAGTTGTTTTGTTTATTTGTCTATTTTTTAAACTCTTTCTCTCTTGACAGCTTACAGGGTGAACTGTATCCACAGCAGTAGAAAACAGGAAAGTCTTAAAGTGCTAGTCGGGCCTATTCTGCTCACTCTACCCTCCCTGTCCCCCCTCCTCCTAGCAGGGCCTGGGTGGAGCCCACCTAAGGAACCGCACCCACTCCAGGGGGCCCTCCCTCTGGGACCCATCCATTCACTTCCTCTTGGCAAGCAGGTTGATAGGAAGACGTTGGCCTGGAACAGTTTACCCCCAGATACTACTCTGGGCCTAGTCTGGGGCCTAGAGGGAAGTCCTGCCTTCTGCTCTTGTCACTGTTAAGGTTTTTTTCAGGAAAGGTCTCAAGGGACCCCAACTCCAAAAGGAAAAAGATAATAGAATTTATCACCCATAGGGCAGAGCTAGGACCAGTGATTAGAAGTTATGGAGAGGTAAATTTCACCTTGGTATGGGGAAAGACTTCCTTAAAAAGCTGTGAATTTCTCATTTAACATCATTAAAGTAGAATAGACTAATATAAATGGTGTTAAGTTCCCCATAACAGAAGTCTTCAAGAGGGGGGACTGGAAAGTGGTCACTTCTTTGGGATATTGTCTTTTTAGAGATGAGTGGATTTTTGTGGCTATATATGTGTGTCTATAACCTCTGAAGTTCCTTCCAACTTTGAAGTTTTGTGATTCTCTGAGTACAGTAGAGTAGAACTGGGGTCAAGGATAGAATGAAAATGGAGGTCTGAGGATTCGGAAACCAGCTTGGGGTATTGCTTAATTGGAACTGGGGGCTTGGTTTTGTGTTTACTAAAAGCTATCTCTGTGGTAACAGGAGCCTAGGGGAAGAAATACCTGTGAATTAGATGATGGATAAATGAGGTCTGCAGCTCCGAATGCTTAATGAAAGGAAGTAGAGCCAACAGGGACAGTGGAAATTTAATTCGTGGGTTGTTTTGGGGGGTATTCATTATTCAGTCCTGATTGGCCTGCATGTTGGTGACTTAGCACTGAGGTAGGTTGTTCATTGCCTATGCCCAAAGCATTGAGTTAAGGCTGGATGGAGTCCAGTAGCCATGCTTCTATGGAAGCAGAAAGATGCTGCTTCTTTGCAGCAAACTTTTTGTTGACAGTGCTCCAGCTGGGGGAAACTGAGACCTTGGGGAAAGTCATTGGCTTCCCTTGGAGTACAAAGAAGATGAGTAAAAGCTCATGTTTCTGCAGGGTTTCGTTGTTGTTTATTGGTGTTGGCTGTTTTTTCCTGTTAATCCTCATGTTGGACTATGAGATCGTCAGGGCAGGGAGATTATTGTCTCCATTTTTCAGATGAGGTAATGGTGGCTCTTCCAGTGATCTAGAGAGGAGGAGTAACTTGCTCAAGGTCACAAAGCTGGTTAGTAAGTGGCAGAACTGGGACTCGAACCCAAATCTCTTGCCCATTTCAGTTCAGTAAGCATGTCAGTACTTGCCTATTAAGTTCAAGTTGCTCTCAGCTTCCACAGTTCAATGCCCAAAGGGCCTCAGGCTTTGACAGAAAGTCTGTTGGAGGTAATGATGCCTTGTAGTTAGAGGAGGCTGCATGTATTTTCAAAGTACTTTTCCCTCTCTTCTCTTATTTGATCCTCACAGGTATCCCTGAGAAAGAGACTTTTCCCCTGTTTCTCAGATGAGGAAACTGAGGCTTAGAAACAGTCCAAAGTCACACAGCAGAAAAAGAGTCAAGTCCACACTCCCAGTGCTCTTTGTGCCCTTTCAGGCCAATTCCATGCTGAGGAGATGGGGCTAGTGATGGGAGTCTGGGTGAACTCACACTGGTCTTAGTTAGATGAGCTTGTTCCCCAATGAAAGACAAATAAGCTTGTTTTCTTGGCCCAGAATTGTAGCTCAGGTAAAGATCCCAAAGTCAAACACGATGGCCAAAATAGATGATCACAATCCTGAACTTGGTATAGCCATTTGTGAACTTGTAGTAAAATAAGCTTGTTCTCTGTATGGTCTTCACAACTCTGAGTTTGGCAGTGAAGGAATTGCTGACCCCATCTTACAGATGAGAAAATAGAGCCTCCCAAAGCTGGAATGGTGACACCAGGGCTCTTTGCCACTAGGTTTTTTTTAAAATGAGAACTTCAGTGTTCCTCCCTTTTTTGCTTCCCCCCACCCCCACCCCAAGTTGAAATAATAAAGGCTTTGGCTCAGTTCAAGACTCAACTACAGACAGACTTAAGTCATTCCTCCCTCCTGCCTCCTGTCGCTCACCTCACAAGCACCAGCGCCTTCCTTGGCTGTAGCCAGGTGGGTTCCAGACGTGATCAAGGATATATCATTTGAGTGTCAGGTGCTGGTCACAGCCAGAGAGAGATAGTGAATTTAATAGAAAGCCTGAGCTGGTATCTGATTTAATACTCCCCAAGCATGTGTTAAATAATAAACAGCACCAAAGGCCAAACATTTCCCAAACTCAAATATCACCAGTGACAGTCTGCACCTTTCTTCCTCCCTGTCTCTCTTTTTGGTTGGCTACTGTCACTCCCATGACGTCTTTGGGGCAGCAGTCATACACAGGTTATGCTGGTTGTGTGTTGTCTTCTCCCTGTTGCCTGATATATTTAATTCTCCAGCCTTGCTATTGAGATCCCTGAAAAATACCAGTCAGTGAAAACTATGATAGTGAGTGAGTCTGGGTTGGTTTTTACCCAGTGGGGCAGCTTAGTGTGGCTTCATGGTTCCACTCGAGCAAGGATAGACAACAGTCTGCAAATTAGAATGAGGCTGATCTGAGCCCACTGATGGGTTCAGACTAATTTATCAGAGAATATGAACGTCAGTGAGTAAAGACCCTTAGAATATAGATTGTTAGGGCTAGGAGGAACCTCGAGACAGAATCTTAGACTTGGTAGAATTCTGTGCAGAGAATATTCATCAGAACTACGGTGGATCTTGGAGCTCGACTAGAAGTTACTGATGTCAGCCAGTGTTTATAACTATCTTAGGCGCACTGTATTTGGCACTTCAGGAGTTTCAAAGAAGTATAATTTAACAAGACATTTCTCTAACCCTTATTGTGTATAAAGCCACTTGCACTGCGCTTCTAGCTGATCCCTTAGTAGGAGTAGTGAAACAAGCAAAAGGTTTTATAAAAGTATTATAAAAGGTAGGTTATAATAAGGGCCACAAGACAGGTGCAGAGTTATGTGGGGTTTCAGAGAAAGGCAAATAACCTTTTGTGTGGAGTGAGAGGGGAGATCAAGGAAGGCTAAGAAAAACCTCCTGCCTTGAGTGCCATCAGACTCCTAGGTACCCAGGATGCATGGGGACTGAACAGTAAAAGCTGGGAGAGAGAGAGGCCTCCGTGGGCTGACCTAGGAAGGTATAGGAAGAAACTTCGAACAGGCCCAGTTGCTGTCTAGTGCAGTGCCCTCATGTTACAGATGAGACTGCAGAGAGAAGTGACTCACCTAGAGTCATACAGCTGGCAAAGTACACACTCAAACCTAGTGCCTCTAACTCCAAACCTTTTCTGCTCTGCTAAGCTGTTGGAAACAGTACGGTCAAACAGAAGGAAAGGGGTCCACAGTCATTTCTGGACAAATGTGAGGCTTCCTGAAGGCAAGGACTGCATCTTTCAGTTTCTCTTCTGAACAGTCCCTGGCACAGGACTAGGCCCAGTGGAGGCTCAGTAAAAGTAGGTCTGACTTTGAAGGAGGGTTGGAGGGGGAGAGAAAGGGAGTTTTGCTAAGGAGTTGGGGGTGGGAGGTGGTAGTGAGCTGGAATCAATCTATGCCAGGAAAGGGAGTGGCAGGGGTCCTTGAGCTTTAGCTCAAGGTGGGGCAGGTGCTCCAAGGGTGTTTTGGCCAGGACCCTCTCGTTGCTTGTTTGGAGTTTTCTTGTGCAGATAGATGCAAGTTGAAACAGTCTTCTCCCTCCTCTTAACTCCCTTCTCTCCCTTCCCCCCCTATCTTTTCTTCCCCTCCCCACCCCCCAGCCATCTATCTAATTCTGTTCTCCTGGTTCAACTTGGAAACCCGGAGATCATTTCCACCTCTGACTTTCTCTGACTTGGGAGCTTTGAAATGGCCTATAACGTAGACTTGTAGCTACAGGTACCATCTGCCTCCCTTCTAAAGCCTCTTGCCCCAACAGGCCAAGAGAGTGGGGGAGCTGATCTGCCCTCCTCTCTTCATCTGGGCTTCTGAGCTTGGAGACTCCTGGGGGGCAGGAGGAGGGGCAGGTGCAGGCTTGTGAACCTGTTTCTCTCCAACTTGCTTCTCTCCAGATTTGTTAACATTTAGAGAAAGGAAAGTAAGAAGTAATTTCTTGTTATCTCCCTGTCCTTGAGTGAGGTTCTCAGTTCACCCAGGTGCTAGGCATTCAGGGCTTTATCCAGAAACCCTAATCTTTCTGTCTTCCCCTTCACCTCCCCCGCGATTTCCCAAAGTGGAAAAGCTCTCTGCCCTGAGAGGTGCTATTCACAGCAAATAGAGTAAAATCTAACCTGAAATACTGCCATTTTCACTGCCAGGATGAAAGAGAAGAGAGCTGGGGGAGACACTGCGAGTAGAGGAAGAGAAGGCCCCTCAAATTGGCCATTAATTTGGGTCACCCCTGGGAGGACTAGTGGTTATCTCTGAGGAAAAGAGACCTGTTCCAGCCTTCTGTGTTCATTTGTGCACCTGTGTTCAAATGTGTGTGTGTGTGTGTGTGTGTGTGTGTGTGTGTGTGTGAGAGAGAGAGAGAGAGTGAGTGTGTGTGTGTGTTGTGATAATTTTACCCAGGACCAGTATTTCCCCAAGGGCTAAGGGATGGGACTGCCATACCAAGGTACACCTGAACCCTGAAGGAGTAAAAGAATTTAAAGGGGAGGGATAATAGTAAAGGCTCTTAGAGAGTGGGGCCCAGACCCATTGGGGTGAGTGGCCAGGGGGTGAGGGGGGCCCAATCTGTATTACTTTGGTACCCTCATACACACTATCTGAGTGCCAATCAGCCATTGCCCACTTACAGAGGGGCTGGAAGAGACCTCTAAGGGCATCTACTTCAGCCTCTGCCGCTGATCGGGCAGGTCGTTGTCCAGCAGCACCTCTACAACACTTGGGCAGGGGGAAGGCCTGTCATGCAGAAGAGGAATCTGCTTGGTTCTGCTTGACCCTAGAACTTGCTGGCCCCAGCTAGGTAGGGAAGCCACAGGGAGGCATGTTTCAGGTTGATATAAGTAAAAACTTCCTAACTTCCAATAGGGCAGTGAACTGCCCTAGGAAATACTGAGCTCCCTGTCCCTGGAGGCCCGTGAGCAGAGTCTGGGTAATCATCGTTGGGATGTTGCAGGGCTTGTAGACTGGCTATGGGTTAAACTGGATGCTCTCCAGGAGTCTTTCCGATTCTTGATTTTGTCATTAACTCTTAAGGATGGGGAGGTCATGACCTCTGGAGATGCCTCAGTTTGTTGTTGGGTAGCTCTTGTTATAAAGTTCTTTTTAATGAGCTGAAATCTGCCTTCCTCTGATCTGCCTCTAGTAGCCGTTGGTGTGGCCTCTGGGACCACAAAGAACAAGTCTGCCAGGCCTTCACATATTTGCTGTGCTCTTCCTAAGGCTTCTCTAGGGTGAATGTGCCTAGACCCTCCTAATTATTGGGTTTCCAGACCCCTTCTGAGCTTGGCTGTTGTTAGTTTGAGACCTAGGGAACCCACCAACATTTGGCCAACTTCAGGAATCATCAGTGGAAACCTGCTCTCTTTGCCTTGGGGACTTCTGACTTTTTACATTGTGACCTTAAGCCTTATTGAATTGGAGGCTGAGGACTCCTGCTGTGGGGCCATTCTGGGAGCCATAGTAAGCAAGGCTAGTAAGTAGTAAGGGCCCTTTGCCCGCTCTTCCGGGCTTCTTGCAGACTCCCTCCCATCCCTGAGGTTGAGACCTACCTAGGTGAGCTGAACAGGTGGAATTAAACCCAAGGGCCTCACCCCACCCCTCTGTCCCCACCCATCTCCAGCCTTCCACTCCAGGTGGGTTCTGCAAGTTCCCTTTTCTCTCACCCCTCCCCTCTCCTCTCCTCACCAGTACCGGATCTGCCCCTTTAAGGCCTGGGGCAGGAAGCCCCTCCCCATTTGGTTGCAATAAATCTGCAGATAAAATGTCTCCCTGGTCTGTTTGTTCTGGGCCCTGCCGGAGGCCTTCTTAGAAGTCCAGGCCAGGCAGGCTGGGCAGGGTAAGGGATTGCTGCCCTCAACCCCCCACCCTCCGGGACCCTTACCTCTACCCCCCCACTCATTGAGAGGCATTCCTTCGTGATTAAATGTAGTCCTGATGACACAGTTGGGAATTGGCTCGGAGGTCAGGGTGGAGTAACCAGTTAGGAGGAACCTTGCAACATAGGAGAGCTTAATTATGAAGTGGGGTGGAGAGGGGAACAGGATGGAAAGACTGAACCTGGGACTGTGGGGGTAGGGTGGATCCTTCAGCCTTCTCTCCTTCTCCACCGAGCTGTCCATATCCCAGGATCTGTGAGATGATGCAGCCTGCTAATTAGAGATCTGGACCAAGAAGCCTCATGTTAAAAGAGTAAGAGCTGCTGTTATGTTGTGTGTCAAGGGTTATGAAGGACCCCATGGAAAGTAGAGGCCTAGCACATAGTAGGTGCTTAATAACTATTATTGACTAACATAGTATTTGCTTAAGAAGTACTTGTTGATTGACTGTGAGTACATTTTCCTGTCACACAGCCAGTAAATGGCAGAGCCACAACTTAGCCCCATGTCCCCTAAGCCCAAATCCAGTGCTTTTTCCCTTACCCAGTGCTCTGCTTCTCATTTACTGGGTTACCTTGACCCTGGTCTCCAAATTCTGGATCTTGATTTGCCCCACTTCTAAGTTGTTTGTGGGAGGAATCCCTGCATCTGATTTCGCTGGGAGGGATTGTGTGGCTTGGAGGCCAAGGAGTAGTCAGTGCTGTTTTGCCCTAGTTCCTGTTCTTCTCAGGCCTGGGCTTCTTAGGAAGATGTAGGTGGGCAGGAGGGAGAATGAGGGGAACAAATGACCAGAGCCAACCCTGTGACCTCTCCTGCTCATAATTCTAGTAACTCAAGATTTATATCCCCAGCTGCCCTTGGTTCCACATCCACATGTACCACTAGCTTTTGCTACCAAGTGCTTCAGGATCCACCGATTGGAGGATACCTGGAAGGGGGCTGGAGGTGGGGTGGACTTTCTCAGCTTCCTGAAGCTGCTCGCCTTCTCTCTGGGAGGTGGTCTTCACTGGCTCATGGAAGTCCAGTGGCAAGATCTGGGAACTTGAAGTTAGAAGATCTTACTCTGAGTCCCCCAGGTGTGATAATTACTAGGACCTTGAAGAAATTCCTCATTTTTGAACTTTTTTCCATCTATAAGATTGGCAGTACTCACCTCCCATGGTTGTTGTGAAACCTTCCAGGGCCATAGAAATGGAAGATGTTATTCTGAAGTACTTGCCTATCCCAGTTTCTCATTTAATCCTCACAGCATCCCTAGAAGGGGAGGCAGGCTGGGAGTTGTTATCCTCATTTGACAAATGGAAAAACTGAGTTCCCCAGAAGGGAAAGGACTGGACCAAGGTCTCACATATATCAGTGGCAGAACCAGTACTTGCCTGTCAGGGTACCTTCTACCAGGGCAGGGCTGCTTTATTCACTGCCCCTACTCAGTTCTCTCCCTCTGTGTTAGGAGAGGTTGTCCCCCACCCAGGTACCCTTTTCGCCTTTCTGTGCCCACTTGTTCTTCAGAGTCAGGGGCAAGGGATGGGACTCGGTGTTTAAATTCTCAATTGTCCATCAGGAGATGTAGCTGAGTGACAGCTCTGGGCCCCTTAACCTTTCATTAAGCCTAGGCAGAGGGCCTGAAAGACTAGCTTTCATCAGGGAGGTTTGGGGAGGAGAGGGAATGCAATTATCAGCTGTCATCTCTAGGAAGAGGGAGGGGAGAGGGTAGCTGAGTGGGTCAGAGCCAGGGGCTGCCACTGGCTTTAATTAACCCTGTTTATCTAGAGCTCTGGAAGCCCCTCCTGGACCTACTCTTTCCCCTGTGCCAAGAGGAGCCTCCCCACCCCTAACCCCCTGCACATTCTAGCTGTCTTTCCTCCATGAGCACAGCAGACCACTCAGTCACCAGGGAGGTGAAACCAGGAGCCTGAGTTGCAGGCCCCAAAGTCTGGGCCCTTGAAGCTTCCTGAGGGTGGGGCACTTTGGGTAGATGTTGACTTTGGATGGGAGTTTTGAGCCAGGGGTCATGAAGCTGTCCCATTCCACCCCCTACCAGTGATTTGCTTTGTGGGCGTTGTCAAAGGATCACTTGGGTAAGGTCTTGCCACTTGGGGGGCCTCCATTTCCTCATCTGACAGATGAACAGCTTGGGCTTTGTGGTCTCCAAAGGCCCTTTCAGACATTGGATGTGCTATGTTCTAGGACTGTGGTCCTAGCGCATAGCTCTCACAGAGTGCTTTAAAGTTTGCAGAGTGCTTCACAAATGTGATCTCATTTGATCCCGACAAGAACCTGTGAAATAGGCACTCTGTTATTATCTGCATTTCACATTGGGAAAGCAGAGGCCATCAGAGGCTACATAGCCACTGTCTGAGCTGGAATTTGAACTCAAGTCTTTCTGACTCCCACTTCAGCACTGTCCTCCACTGTGCCACCGTGGAGGGTGCTGGAAAGGCACAAGGTAGGTGGGAGGGGGCTGGGGAGGAACTTGGAAGAACAGGGTTTGTGTACCAGGGATTAGGAGATGACAGGTGGCCAGCAAGCACTAGTGTTTGTCAACACATCAGGAGAAGGTGAGGAAGGGACCCCTGGTGGTGAATTTATGGGAGCGGATGAACAGGACTTGCACAGCCCTGGAGGATTTGCCAACTTCATTGTTGGATGGAATCTGCAGATCCATGACTTCCTAGACCCTCTGGAGCCCTGAGAGATGCATTTTTGTCCAGTGGGTGGGGTTGGGCACCATCCTGCTAAGAGGCTGTTTCTGGGTGCATTTTGCCCCTGGAGGTTGAAGGCTTCTGATAATTCTCACATCCCAGACTGGTTGAAAGAAAGTTGAGGTTTTTCTCTTTTCCCCTCTCCTTCTTCCTATTTCCTTTCTTCCACCATTAGTGGTCCAAGGGAGACTATTTTGTTCTGCCCTTTAGAGCTGTGTTAGCACCTTGGCCTCCCTTCAGAAATGGCTTAGCTGGCCCCTTAATAAGAGTGGGACCTTTACACAGGTGGGCAGCACACATATCCACAGCTTCAATCACTCTGTACCTACCCTGGTCTCCTTGGTTGGGGACAGCTTCCGTAAATCAGAGAATGACTCAACTTCTACATCTACTTTGGGCCTGAGCCCGTATACTTCAGGGAAGACAGACAAAGGAGGAAGCCTGGGCTCTGACTTGGGAAGGTCCATCAGAGGCTTGGGGTGAATTAAGTGCTAGTCTAATGAGAATTCATGGATCTGAGTTGCTTAAAGTTTGCAAAACACTTTCTTAAAAGCCTTCCTTGGTACATAGAGTTATAAGACGGATAAGATTGTTATCCATTCATCACACAGGTAAGGAACTAGGATTGAGAGGTGAAGATACTAACCCAGAGCCTACAACTGGTAGAGTGGCAGAAGTCAGGGCTTTGGGCACCAAATCCAGTGCTCTTTCCACTCTATGATTTGCTCTTGCATCGTGTAGATTATTTTGTATCTAAGAAAAGTGTGGTCCAGATGATGCGGTAGTTTGAATGCAGAAGAGGGAGTGAGCCCTGTGGTTGCAACTGGACTGCCAGGGCCAATTTACTGGAGGAGACGGGCCTTCAACTAGGCTTGGAAATAGGGGAAGGATTTAGGGAGGATGGGGACAGGAGACCGCACTATTGCAGACGTTGAGTCAAGGTCAAAAAATAAAAAAATTTTTTTTATTTTCTGAATTTAGCAAACACCAAATAGGGTGGGCGTTTGCATGTACACAGTAGAAGAGAGGAGACTCATACTGCAGTGCAAACAGCAGGATTGTTGTGTAGTGCCTGCAGTTTCCCACATTGCGCTCCTATCTTTGTACATGGGGACAGGGCAATGAGTGGGTGACCTTCCTGGAGGAACGGGTGGCCTAAGAGCCCCTCTCTAGCCCGACAGGTGTTGAAGGGAGAGAAAAGGAAAAGAGTCCGAGGACCCAGCTTCAGTTGCACTTCTGCTGCTTAATATCAGTATGACTGTGGGCAAATGAGCTCCCTTCTCCAGACCTCAGTTTCCTCCTTTGTAAAAAGAGAGTCAGACATATCTCTGATGTCCCTTCTGCCTCTATCATTCTGTGATCCTCTCGTGTAATCCCTCATATTCTATAAGTCTGTAAAAACCTTTAGAGTTGCAACACCAAGACAGAGAGAGAGATGTCCTGTCTGGTCTTTGGTTTTGCAGATGGGGAAATAATCAGGGAGGGTCTCTGCCTTGTGTAGTGTGGCATGGCTTTTAAGAGGCAGAGTCAGAAGTTGTGTCTGGTCTCCTGAGCTGCTCTGGGCAGGCAGGTTGAGGGGTTGGACTGGATAGCATTCGACAAACTGAGCTCACTTACTGGGGAAGCCCAAGCCAATGATCAGGCATTTGCTGCTGAACAGCCACTCACTGGATAACCAGCTGTTGACTCGAGTTGCCCATGGAGGTCACCCCTTGGGGTGAGTGTCCACAGGGTACTCATGTGCCCTACTCCTGCCACATTTGATGGAGTGGTAGACTAGGGAGGAGAGGACTAGCTGTTTCTTCCTTCTTACTTTTCTGAATACTAGCAGTCAGAAAGTCTTTAGTTTGCCCTGCTAGGTGTCCAGTCTAATGCTAGCTACCATGAGGGTGACTGAATGGAGACAGTAGCCTGGAGCAAGGGAAGGAGTCCCGAAATGATAACTGTGCTCCTTAGGTGAAGATCCCTTTTCCTTCTCTTGGTCTCGCTTTCCCCATCTGTAAAATAGGAATAATGGCCATTATCTTCTCATCCCAGGGACTGAGGGGAGGAAGACCAGGTGGGATAATGGATGGGAAAATGCTTCATCAATATAAACATCATCCAAATGTAAGGTGGAGCCTGAGGCCTTGCTCCTGGGGCCTTCCACTTAGAGCAGCTCCAGACAGCTGTGCTCATCTGCTGATTGGTTCTTGCTCTCTGGGCTAGTTCAGCACTCGCTGCACTGAGGATGGGAGGGGAAGGGAAGGGAAGGGAAGGGCAGAAAGAAGAGGTTGTAGGGTTGGCGAAGAGTAAGGAGGAACTGGACCAAGGCCAGAAAATGTGGGTAAACCAAGGATGAAGCCACATTTGTCTGGTGTATTGAGGCCTTCAAATCCCTTTGCTCCTAACTCTGGTGGGGTAGGTGAGTGGTTTGGGTTCTAATGTCCCTGTTTTACAGAATGAAGTTCATTATTCCAGCTGTAGTAGGAGATGAGGTCTCCTGACTCCAAGACCAGCATTTGTCCCACTGCCCCACAGCTGAGGAGCTTAGTAGAGCGCTTAGCTTGGGAAAGAGGGTTTATGGAGCTCCTGGCCTTTCGTGGCAAACTGTTGGGCCTATCTTCCCCCACTCTGGCCTAGAGGTACGGGCTTGGGAAGGAGTGTCGGGGCACAACTCAACCTTGTTAGGATCACTGGAAGTGACACCAGCTGTGGATTTCCCTCAGCTGCTCTTCCCTAGTGTGCCATATGACCCTGCAAAGCTCTTCCCTTCTCTATCTCAGTTTCCCCATCTATAAAATGAAGGAGTTGCTCACTTCTAAGGTCCTGATCCAGCAGCTAGATCCTATGATTCTCCCTGGCCTGGAATCTGAGGTTGAGCCAGCACACATGCCCTGCCCCCACTATCCTCTACCCTCTCAGATTCTCTCACCCCTGCCCCCAAGCAGCCTTGCAGCAAATTGCCAGCTTCTCTCCTTTCCCTTTCCCATTATATTTGTGGGGAGAGGGGGAAGCTGGAACTCAATGGGAGGAGAGTGGAAAGGACCAGGCAGCCTTGATAAACAGCCAGGATGAGACAGCAGGGACAGAGGCAAGGACTCCTGGGAAGTGTAGTCTGCCATCCTGACTCTTCTGAGGCTCACAGGAGGCCAGCCTGCACAAAAGGCACTCTGTGCATCCGCCTGGGCTTCTGGGCAGGGCAGGGCAGGGCAGAGCCCTTGTGACCTGCTGGCTAGCTGGCCCTCCACTTACCCTCCTTAGCTGAGCTAGCCACTGCAGATGAGAGTAACTGACATTTATCTGCTGCTTTAAGGTTTGCAGCTTGATTCGTATACATTAACTCCTGAGCTCCCCAATACTTTTATGGAGAAGGGGACTCCCCTGCCCAACCTCTCCCTCCTCAGGTCTTGTTTTCCTTCGGAGAGTTCCTAGTACCAGGCTTCTTGTCTCTGCAGGATTGGAGAGCCATTACTTGAGTTAGACCCTAGGATGCACTGCCACAGTTGGACACGGCTAGGCTGGGCCCAGGGACCATCCAGGATCCCATTGTCTCTCCCCAATGTTGGGGAAGAGAATAACTCATATCCCCAACCCCAAGCCCTCAGGCTTGATGCAGGGGAAAACTGCCTAGCCTTCTCTTTGGTCCTGGCTCCTGAAAGGAAGACTGGGGGTCCTTGCAGCCCTAGAGTAGAAATGGTTCCCCTCTTGTGAGGCCTGTGTCTGCCCTTTCTTGCTGTCTAAGGGGAGGAGAGTTGGCAGGACCCTGAGGGAGGCGGGAGGGGACAGGGCCTCCTCACTCTCCCCTAGCTCTGGGTGAGATTCCATAGGGAAGGGAGCTGGGTGGGTGGGTGGATGAGTCATGACCATGCTGGAAAAAGCAGAGAGGGAAGAAAAAGAGAGGGAGGGGGGGAGAAAAAGACCAAACCCTAGGGAGCCCAGGGAACCAAATGGGAAAGACTGAAACTGCGGGAACCTTAGGGATCATCTAGTTCCATATCTTCATGTTAAAGAGAAGGAACAGGCTCAGAGAAGGGCAGGGCCTTACCTGAGATGACACGGCAGGTCAGTGCCAGAACCAGGATTCTAGCACCCACATGGAGCTTCTTGGCTGGGTCACTTTCCACCCTCCTGCCCTACCTCCCATGCAGTTCGGGCCCTTCAGGAACTTTCCGGAGGCCCTAAGTGGAGCTTGAGGGGATGGGGGGCAGGGGCAGAACCTGCTTCTCTTTAGGGGAGCCTTTTGTGGTGGGAAGGGCCCTATCGGGGAGTTCCAGATGGCAAACAGCCTGATTTCCCCATGATTACTCACAGGGAGGGCCTGTCCTCGGGGGCTCTGCATCCAGAAAGTAGCAAGTTTATCCTGTATGGTTACTGAGGCAGTGTCACCTGGGGGGGCGGGTGTGTGTGTGTGTGTGTGTGTGTGTGTGTGTGTGTGTGTGTGTCTGTGTGTTGACAGGTCGTAGAAAGCCCCAGTTTTAAGAGAAAATTTGACAGGAGACATTGGGATTCAGGCAAGAGGCTGCCCTCTGGGTGTCAGAGAAGGAACCATTGCTTCAGTATCATGGCAACTTTATACCCACCACTTCCTTCCTATCCTGGCTTCTCACTCCAGACCCCATCAGGCTCAGACAATATATAGATATCTCTATTGTGGGGCCCATGTCAGTAGTAACAGGGTTTTTTAAGAATGGGCCCTGGGTGCCAGAGTCCAGTTGGTGGCTGAATCCTGAATGAGCCATGGCAATGCCTTCTGGGACTCAGTTGTCCTATGCTCCCAGTCAGGTTTGTCTTCTTTCATTTCCTCTACTGGAAGCTAGGGCTTTGACCTCTGCACTCCCCATGAGGGATAGGGGGTACAGAGAGGAAGGTTGTCTTCATTAATGCTTCCTTGCCTGACCTGCCTCCTAGAGGCAATGGAGAGAGAGCCGCACAGTGAAGTCAGGAGTCCTGGGTTCAAGTTTTTACCCCACCATTTTCTAGCTTTATGACTGTGAGTGAGTCAGTGAACCTCACTGACATTCACCTTGTTCAAAATTCACCTTTATAATGAGGAAAATAATCTTGTGCTATCTCCTGCAGGGCTTTTATGAGGAAAGCATTTGTAGACCTAAAAGCCCCCTAGCCTGGTTATTATTTTAGTCTCAGTTCTACGTCTGACTTGCTTTGCGCCCCTGGTCAGGTCACTTCCTCTCCCTGGGCTTCAGTTGGGTTTGTGGTCTTAGTGTACCCTTGGCCGGAGGTCTGGGTTTGAGTCTCCTTGGGTCTGCCACAACTCAACCCCTCCCTGTCCCTCTACTCATCTCTAAAGGGGTGTGGCCCTGCAGTTCCCTCCATTTTCCCTAGGCCAGACCCTCTGCTCTTAAATGGGGGGACCTCCTGCATCTTTGCTCTGTTCTTACTGAAGGAGGTATTTTGTCAAGCAGTCAGCGTTTACAGAGGCCTATCTTGTCTTCAGCCTAGGGCTAAGGCCTTGGGGGTAGGAGTAGATAAGAGTATTTTTATAGGTCTAGTTGGACAGACTCTTACCTGAGAAAAACTTGTCAGGGCCCTGAGGGTTCTGAGGAGGGAACTAGGGGATCTGAGGACCAGAGGAAGCTTCCTGGATGAGCTCTTGAAGGAGCTCCTTTGCTGAGGAGGGCAACAGAAGCCTGAAATGGTGGGGCAGGTGGGCAGAGGGAATGGCCATGGGCCTAGTGGATATGGGGGGTCGTTGAGGAACAAGACTTGACTCAAGTGAAGTTGTTCTGTTCTGCTGTTTCTGAAGGGTGGAAACTGGGAAGCTGGTGGTTGGGGGTGGTGGGTGGTGGCAGACCCTGCTCCGTGGGCACAGCTTCATTCTCCTCCTCTTCCCCACCCTGTCCAGATCTTGGCGTGGAAAATGGCCGGTGGTGTGGACGGCCCCATTGGGATCCCCTTCCCTGACCACAGCAGTGACATTCTGAGTAGCCTGAACGAACAGAGGACCCATGGCCTACTGTGTGACGTGGTCATCCTGGTAGAGGGCCGAGAGTTCCCCACACACCGCTCCGTGCTGGCTGCCTGCAGCCAATACTTCAAGAAGCTTTTCACATCGGGTGCTGTGGTGGACCAGCAGAATGTCTATGAGATCGACTTTGTGAGTGCAGAAGCCCTCACCGCCCTGGTGGACTTTGCCTACACAGCAACCCTCACCGTCAGCACATCCAATGTCAGTGACATCCTCAACGCTGCTCGCCTGCTGGAGATCCCGGCTGTCAGTGACGTTTGTGCCGACCTCCTGGACCGCCAAATTCTGGCCAAGAATGACCAGATGGATTTAGTAGATCAAATTGATCAGCGGAACCACCTCAGAGCCAAGGAGTACCTTGAATTCTTCCAGAGCAACCCCATCAACAGCCTCCCTAACAACTTCCCGTGGACCAACCCCAACTTTGCCGGCCCAGAGGACGAGGAAGATGAGGAGGCGGCGGCGGCAGTGGCGGCGGCTGCGGCCGCAGCAGCCACAGGAGCCACTGGTGGTGAATGCAATGGCCTGGACTTCTATGCCCAGGGTGAGCGACCAAAGGCCAACGAAGGTGACCCAGACAGCAGTCAGGGCCTGTGGCCTGACCGTGACGAGGAGGCAACCTCAGGGGCCAGCCTCTTTCCCCCCTCACAGAATGGGCACTATGGAGGCCGTGGTGGTGGTGCTGGGGGTGAGGAGGAAGCTGCCTCCCTTTCAGAGGCGCCAGAGCCAGGGGACTCCCCAGGCCTCGTGTCGGGGACAGCTGATGGGGAGGATGGCGATGGGGCAGAGGTGGACGGGCTGGCTGCCAGTGCCCTACTGCAGCAGATGATCACCTCGGTGGGGCGGCAGGCTGGTGGTGGGGGCAGTGAGGAGGATCAGCGCAAGGAGGACGAGGGTGTCATGGATTATTACTTGAAGTATTTCAGTGGCTCCCATGAGGGCGATGTCTACCCGTCATGGTCCCAGAAGGTGGAGAAGAAAATCAGGGCCAAAGCATTCCAGAAGTGCCCCATCTGTGAGAAGGTGATCCAGGGGGCTGGCAAGCTGCCCCGCCACATTCGCACCCACACTGGTGAAAAGCCCTACGAGTGTAACATCTGTAAAGTCCGATTCACCAGGTGAGGTTGCGGTACCTGCTCCCTAGGTGGGGAGTGGGACCATCTGGGTGGGTTTCTTCATTGGGGGTATATGTGGTGACCAGTCAGGGCTGCTCTAGGCAGGCAAGGGAGGCAGAGCTCTTGGGCTTCCAGTCCTGGCTCTCCCACCTCCTAGCTCAGTGACTTTGGGTCTATTTTTCTCCTCTGGGAGGTGGTCTCACAACCCTCTTCCAGCTCTGATATTCTGTATGTGGTTCTCTGGATTACTCCATGGAGCAGGGGCTTAGACTGTGGGGCATCTGGGGGAGCTGCAGAATGGATGGCTTTGTGCCCTGGGGATCAGGGCCTTGGAAAGGAGGCAGAGCTCTGGTGGCCAGGGTACTCTGCTCTGGTCAGGAAGAGTTAGAAAGAAAGAAAGAGAAGAGGGGAAGAGATAGGCCAGGCCAGACTAGGGAGAGGACATCTCCTGGGCAAAAGAGAAGCTCTTGCTTGCCCTCAGTAAGGCCCAACTGGGTTCTGCCAACACCTCTTACTGGCCTTTCTCTTTTTCTGAGAATGCCTCCTCCCACCAACCTTCCCCCTACCCTCACCCCACACTTTGGGGCCAGTGACTCAGCTCTCCCTTGGGCCCAGCGTGGGGTTCCCCCAGCCCCACCCAGTGTGAGAATTTTGAAGAAAAATGCCATTGTCCCAGGTTCTGTGGGCCCTCCCTGTACCCCTGACTGGCCCCCTACCCAGCTGTTGGAGGAACCTTCATTCCCAACACAGAAAGTGTGGGAAGGGTAGGAGGTGAGCAAGGTTGTTTTCCATCTGTGCCAGAGAACCCCCTCCTCACACTCGATTAGACAAGTAGGGTGTGTCCTCCTCAAGAGGCCTGGAATGTCAGTTCTTTACCAAGAGTCAGCTAGGGTGGTAGAGAGAGGCCAAAAGCCCAGGTTCTAGGGTGGCCCTTGTTGGACTAGTCATGGGATGACCTCAAGTAAAGGCCTTTCCTTGGCCCTCACTTTACCCTTCTGTCCAGTAAGGGGGTTAACCTAAATTATATCTGAGGTTCTTTCACCCCTAAAATTAGAGAGAAAAACAGCCTGGTAAGTGCTACACTTATCAGGGTCTGGGACCCAGTGGAAACTAAGAGGCCCTTCATCCAAGGAGAAGCAGAAGCCAGCATCCCAAGGGGTAGGAGGTGGGGTAGCCCAAGCCTGACCAGTCTGTTAGTCTTCCCTGAACCTTCCTTGGGTGCTCAGGTTTGTGCTGAGAGATCGCCCAGCCAGGAAAAGAACAGACTTAGGGAGTTTCCAAGATGCTGAAGGAGTCAGGACCCACCCAGAAGATACAGAGAAAAGCAAGGTCCAGACAGTCAGGGCTGAAAATGCCAAGTGAATGGAGCAATCCATGAAGACTAGGGCTAGGGAGGGGGAGCTGCCTCAGAGGGCCCAGACACGTGCAGGGGAGACTCAAATGCAGGGTTAGGAATCCACTCAAATTTCAGCTAAGGTCTCCAAATACTGTCTTTACCACGATTCTGTCACGTACCTGCAGCTGTAGTATATATATGTGTGTGTTATTCTCCCCATTTTTGTACATAAAGTCCAGGGAAGGGAAGCAACTATTTAGGGCTACACAGCAAATAATAAGAGTCAGAATTTGAAACCAGACCCTTTGACTCCCCACCAAGCAAAGTCCAAGGGTGCCTTTCCAGATGATACAGCCTCAGGCTGGCATTCTGGTTACAAGCCCATTTCCCCCAACATAGCTGGCCCTGAGCTGTGCGTCCTGAGTGCCCCCTGCCCTGCTGTGTCCCTGGGGGCCCACTGGGGACTTCCCCTAGCCCAGAGCTCAGTTTCACTTTGAATCAAAGGCAGCCCTGCCACAGGTGGGAGCTTGTGAGGGGTGGCTTTCCTAGGAGGGTCCCTGGTGCCCTCACTCCCTGTGTCTGGGGAGCTTTCTTATCCCGTGAGAGGAAAAGGAGGGATGAAGCCTGTGGGCCCAGGGCCAGGAGACAGGCCCGGCACCTGGAACTGCTCATATCCCCTCTTGGCCTCATTTCCTCATCAGGAGAATGGGGACAGTCTGTGTACTGCTCGCTGTGAAGAGCTTTGTGAGACATAAAAAGAAAGCACTAGAAAAGCGTGTGTTATTATTAGCTACATGTCAGTTATGGGGAAACTAAGCCCATGAGGGGAGACCATTTGTCCCCAATCACATAGGGGAGAAGTGCAGTTTGGGTTCAAACCCGAGACCTCTGACTCCGGAGCCTTCTTCTCTACTGAGAATTCTGGTCCCTGCTTTTGGGCTCTCTCCATCCCCAGGCAGAGCAGGAACCTTGTCTTCTCCCTACATGGCCCCCTCAGGCTTGGGCTCCCAGCAGCCCCTGGTGCTCTGAGACCTTGTTTAGCATTTGGAGCTCAAACTGCCCTGGGCTTCCCTCCTCCCCAATCCTGGGCAGCCATTTTGTTCCTACTCTGGCCAGGGGCTTGAGGCTTCCCCCTTACCCCACCCCCCCAGTCAACCCCCTTACTAGGCCCCTCCTTCCTACCCTTTCATAGGACCAGGAGTCAGCAGGGGCCCCCAGTGAGTCACCAGGCACATTGAGTAAGACAGGGGCCTGTGGCAGAGACTGGGCCATAATTATACCATCGTCACCAAGGGGTTAGGAAACCCACTGCCTCCCACCTCCAGCCCAGCTCACTAAGGACGACTCAGGAGGCCAGGAAAGGACCCTGCCCCTCCCAAGCAAGGCAGCTGGGAGCCTCTGGTTGAGAGGAACTGTGGGAAGGACCCAGGGCCCCACCTGCCCTCTGACTCAGGAGAGGCAGGAGCTTCCTCCTGAGACTTTTGTTCTGCTGGGTGACCGTAGGCAAGTTATTTTGTCTGTCTCAGCCTCAGTTTCCCCATCAGGGGAATTATCCCCTTCTCAGCCTCCCTCTCAAAGGTGTGAGGATGGAATGAGACAGTAAATGGGAAAGTGACTGGTCCACTTAGATTGTGCAGCAGCAGCGTCAGCTCTGCTGCTGCTGCTTGTCTCTGACGGAGGGCTGAGATCCCTGAAAATCAGTCAGCGGGCTTTGAGCACCTGCCAGGTGCCAGGCACCAGAGAGAAGCCAGATGGTGCCCTTCTGGGAAAAAAGGCCCTGAGTGGGGCAGTGCAGGGGAGATCCTAGGGCCCCCTCCTGCTTCTGACTCATGGGGCTGGGGATGGGAAGTCCCCTCCACTCAGATAGCTCAAGGGGTGAAGGGCTCCCCATAGCAAGGGCCTGACACTCCCACCCATACCTGCGCCTAGAGGCTGCAGTGAACTTGAAGTGGGGAAGAGGCCTCTCCAAGGACAGTTTGGGGTAGGAGGGTCTACTTCATTTTTTCTCCTTGGTAAACTGAGGACTGAACTAGGGGGGCCTCTGTGACTCTCTCCAGATCTGAGAACCTGGGTACCACCCTTGTGGTGGGCAAGAGGTTTCTAAGCAGCTGTGACAAGACGCACCTATAGAGGGTGGCCAGGGGCCCTCTGGAGATCCCCCTGCTTTTTAATCCCTTTCCTGCTTCGAGGTTTTCCCCGGGAAGGCAGCTGCAGTTATAGCAAGAACCCCTAAAAGCTTCCCAGACCTTCCTTGCATAGCATGAAGGAAAGAAGAGCTTGTTTGGTCCTGGCAGGTGGGCCTGGCTATATCCTGACTCACTGGAGACCCCAGCCTCTGCCTCTGTGGAGAGGCCTTGGGGGGTGGGGGGGGACAAGGAGGGGCAGAGAGGGGCTCTTGGGGCCTCAGCTTAGGTCGGAGAGCCCTGGATGTGGAGTCCGGGGCTCACATCTGCCTCAGTGGCTTACTCTCATTATCTGTGACCTTGGGTGAGGCTCTTCACTGTTCAAAGACTCCATTTCCTTATCTCTAAAATGACTGGGTGGTCTCAGCTCTAACTGTGCTCCTGGAATTGGTCCCTGCTCTGAACAGGGAGAGCAGAGTTGGAGCAGCTCCAGGCAGGGATGGGGCCATTGTGGGGGGAGCCCCCTCCCCTCCTGAGCCTCCAGGGTCCTGGGTGGGGGTCGGAGGTGTCCAGGCAGTTCCAGGCAGGGAAGGGGCTGTAGTCAGAGCCTGTTTGGGGCTGTCATGCATCCCTAAGCCCTTGTTGTTGCCCCTTGCAGGCAGGACAAGCTGAAAGTTCACATGCGGAAGCACACGGGTGAGAAGCCCTATCTGTGCCAGCAGTGCGGGGCTGCCTTTGCCCACAACTACGACTTGAAGAACCACATGCGGGTGCACACGGGCCTGCGGCCCTACCAGTGCGAGAGCTGCTTCAAGACTTTCGTCCGCTCCGACCACTTGCACAGGCACCTCAAGAAGGATGGCTGTAACGGAATCCCCTCCCGCCGAGGCCGCAAGCCCCGGGTGCGCGATGCGGGGGCGGGGGCCACCCCAGCCCCTGCCCCAGCGGCCCAGGACGGCCGGCGCCAGCGGCCCGAGAAGCACTTTAAGGAGGAAGAGGAAGAGGATGAAGAGGAGGAGCAGCCCCAGCCTGAGGCCCCAGGCCGGCTGAATGTAGCAGGAGGGTCGGCTGACGGTAACTTAACAACCGGACTGTCCTAAAACCAAAAACACAGAGAAATGCTATCTATATACAGATCTCTCTATAGACATATATATATATAGAGACATATATATATATGAAGCGTCACAAAATCTAGTTAGTTCTACCCTCCAATTTTCTCTTTAATGATGTTTTCTCCCTCCCTCTTCCAATGCCCTGTCCTCCCAGGACCCCGTGATTTTTTAGAAGACTATTTCGAGGCCTGCCATCCCCCCTCTCCACCAGGGAGGGGACCCAGGGATCTGGATTTTGGCCTGTCCAAGGCCATTTTCATGGTGGCATTGGTGGCAGGCTCCAGGCCCCAACTCCAGGACTTGATTTGGGCCTGGTTGGGCTCTGGAGGGTTCAAGGTGGGGTGGGGGTGATTGACAGTTGGGTTTTTATTTTTCACTGGTTGGTTGGTTCCCTTCCACACCCCCTGCCCCCCAAGTAATGTCATGAGGGGTGGCGGGAAGTTGTGGGGGGTCCTTCTTCCTGAGTCTTTCAGACAAGACCTTAAAAGATGTCCGTCCACTTCTAGTGGACGTTAAAATAGCCCCTTCCCCCCCTGCTCCTTGACCTTGCTCTGCACACCGCTGACCCCTCCCCTTTCCTCAGGGCACTTATTGGGGGTTGTCCCCACCCCCTCCCTCGCACAACTTTCCTATTCCCCAAAACCACCCTTCCTCCCCCCGCTCCTGCTTTTCCTCTCCTGGGGTGTGGGGGAGGCTGAGAATGGGGGTCATGGCTCCTAGATGCCTGCTTGGACCCCCTCTCTCCTGGCCTTTGAAACCCAAATATATTTATTTTCTTGGGCTAATAAAGGAGAAGAGGAGGCCCAGGGATGGGGGGGCTTGGGAAATAGAGTGGGGTACACTGAGGGGACCCTCCCTCCCTCCTGCCTCTGCACTTAACTACTTAGTGTGAGTCCCTGCTCTGTGGGCTTCCTCTCCATCTCTACACCCCCACCCGCCCCCCGCCCGGCCAGGGTGAGTCGTATCAGGGACCCCGTCATCTCACCCTGCCAGGGGAGGTGGGGGGGCCACTTAACAGCCTGTGTGGCCTTGCCAGCCCCGTTTGGGGAAAGAGATGTTCAGAGATTAAAAGCCCTTTCCCTCAAAAAGCACTTTTTAGATTATTTTCAAAACACCTTTCCAGAGAGGCAGCACAGGGTGAATGTCAGAGGGAGGGTGTAGGGGAAGCTGCCCCTGAGATAGTCAGGGCAGCTGGTGCCAGGGCCAAGGCCAGGCAGGGGAGGGGGAGGAGAGAGAGAGTGGATGTTTGATGCAGTGAAAGCAATAAGTAAAAAAAAATTTATAAAATGGAAGAAAAAAAGTAGAAAAAGACAAAAAAACCAACCACGTTTGAAGTCTTAGCACTTTGTGATGGAACGGGTACTACACTTTATCTGAATTCTTAATTTAAAAACATGTTTACAAGTTGCAACCAACTTCTATGGAAAATTAAAAAGACAAAAAAAGTGATTATTACAAAAAAAAGAAAAAAAGCAGAGAAATTCCTTTAAAAAAATCAATTTATTTTTGTAAAAAACAATAAAAAGAAAAACCCACTGATGCAGAATCCACTTCTGTTTCCCGCAGTAGAACCAGGAACTGGGCTTTGGGGGGGTAGGTTCTACAATAGGATTAGAACCTTCTAGAATATTTGCCCATTGCAACAAAGCTTGAATCTCAGGCAGGAATATGGGGTTTTGTGTTGGGATGATATTTTTTTCTCCTTCCCTCCATTTTGTTCTCTCTTCTTTGATTCTCTCATGGTTTTCCTCCATGTCTTACTTGCCATTGTTGGCCAGAGATGTGGCTCCAGGCCCTAGTGGGTCTCCTGAGAGAAAGGAGTTCTGAGAAAGGGCTTTGTCCAGATCACATACCTTACAACCAGCTAGGCCGGGCAGAATGGTCTTTCTGAAATGCCTGCCTCCCATTGCCCTTGGCCCCTCCACCCCATTTCCCACTCCTTACCCATACTCCCTCAGGACTTGCCTTTTGGCTTCCTTCCAACATGGCAGACTGAAAACATGGCTAACGTGAGTCTGCCTGGAGTGGCCATTTCAGAAGGCCTGTTCCCATTCAGTGGGGCCCCAGGATCGGGGAGGTCCCCAATTTCAGGATCTCTTGTTCCTGACACCCTTGTTTTTATTCTAAGGCACTGACTGTCAAATGAGGGCCTCTCCTTGGGATGCCCATCCCATTTAGGCTAAGAATGGGGAAATGGTGTTGGGGACAACATCTTCCAGAGACCAGACCTCACCAGGTTCCGTGGACAGGTCTGTCTGAGTTCTTACCTGTCAGCATAGCCCTGGTCCCCATTTACCCCCTCCCGGGAGTTTCTGCAGTTCCCTGGGAGGAGAGGCTTTTGGGGCCCCCCCCAAGGCTCCTGGCTCTGCTCCACCCCGATCCCTGGCCACTTTAACTCCTATACTCCTAGAGGGTACCTCTGCTTAGCACTGGCCCCCCTCACACATATGCAAAAACCCGGTGCGGACTTGTAAATAGATGCAACTTTGGAGTTCTTTCTGGTGAAGTCCCCAAGTGGTGGTATCTGTTTCCTTAGCTTCAGCCACCAGTGTCCCATCTCCTGACTCCCTCCTTCCCTTTCCCTGCACACCTTTGGGAAGTAAAAATAAAAAAGGGAAGTCTTCATAGAAGGTGGCTTTAAAAAGCCCTGGCCCTGCCCCTGATGTCTCAGTGTCCCTGGGACAGGGCAGGTGGGGCAGGGACCCCCACTTCATTCTGCCACCCCAAGTGGGAGCTGGAGCCCAGCCTTGGCTGACTACTCTTGCCCCTCCCAGCCTCAGCCTGGCCTATTTCACACCTGAAAAATCACAGGGTGAGCTATTTCGGAATCACCATCTGCTCCAGGGAGGGAGGAGAGACAGTCTCCCCAGCAAGGGGGAGGGGAGCAGAGGGGGGCATTTCTGGGGAACATTTCCCCAGGTGTGACCTCAGGACCTCCCCCTCCTCCCTTCCTGGGGCCCCTCAGCAATAAAACCAGTCAAAGCTACTTCCCAGCTGAAGCCTGCCTCATCCTGGCAGTACCTGGTGGGCAGCTGCATTTGGGGAAGACAGATACCACCCCTTCATCTGCTGACAACATTAAGTTAGAAGAGGGGGAGGGGGATAGGACATGTAGGCAACACTTTAACACAAGCCTCAAAAAGGTTTGCACTAAAACTCAGCTCCCCTTCTCCTGCTGCCTGCCTGCGCGCCCGCCGCCCGCTGCTGCCTCCTGTGAACCTCCTGTCCCTAGGCCCCTTCTGCCTTAACCTCCTTCCCTGTGCATGGGACCTCAGACAGGCTGCCCAGCTCTCCCTGCTCATTCACATAGTGTATATAAACCTGGATTGATTTTATTTTTATTTTTAAATTAAGGTTGTGATAAAGTGTTGCCAAAGAATTATTGCATTTCAGGAAAAAAAAACAGAAAAGCAAAGTGTGTGTGTGTGATGGTGGTGGTGGTGGTGGTGGGGAACATGCCAATGCGGCAACAGAAACAGCAAAATTGATTTGTTCCATGGTTTTGTTTTTAAATGACAGCAACAAGACAAAATTGTTCCTTCCTTCCATCGTGGTGAAGCCGTGTTTGTGCGTCCGCTACTGGGCCAGGGCTCGAAGTAGGCAAGGGCCCCAGGGGATTAGACGTTGTCCCCAGGAGCCAGGGGTCTCAGGGGACCAACCTCAGTGGGATGCGGAGGAGGCCCTGGCCAGAGGAACTCCCCCGATCCCCTGCTGCTGGGGTCTCTAGACAGGGTCAGCCAGAGGGGAGCTCACAGCTGGGGTAGGGGCTTGGCCATGTTCCTGATGCTGCTTCTCCCCTCCTCTCTCCCTCTGAGATGAAAAAATAGAAAAAAACTCACCAAGACCATGCAAAAAGACTATTTAAAACAGGAACCAGTGAATGTAATGTGATAGACAAGGGGCAGGAGCAGGATGGAGAGGGGGTCTGCACTGGCTGACTTGGCAGGCCACAGGCTGTCAGGCAGTAGTACCAAAGTATGCTGTCCCCTCATCGGGCCAGAATGCCTGAGGATGGGCAGGGATGGGGGACAGCCAAGGGCCAGGCCTAGGAGGCCTACCAGCTTCCTGACACCTGGTCCCGTCAGGGATACCTGTCCCTGCCTCCATGTTTAGGGTCCCCACAGCCATTCCACAAACTTAATCCCCCCCAACCCCCTCGATTACCTTTGTAACCAAACTTCTTGTGTCTGTCTCTTTCACTCTCCTCCTTTGTGGGGGGCCCTCCCACATTCTATCCCCAGAGGTTAGAGTGGGATGAGAGCTGGGCGCAGAGACCTGCTTCTGGGACAGAGGTACCTTGGTGGGGGGGTTGAGGATTGGGGGGGGTGATCTTTGCACTAATCAGACCCACTGACCACGACGGGAGTGTGGTTCTGTTGCACATGGCCAAGGCTGGAGGTCAGCATGGAGGGAAGGGTTCAACCCAGGGACTTGAGGGCAAGAGAGAGGAGGAAGGAAGCACTCAGAGATGGGGGTGGGGAGCAGGGGGAGGAGTCTTTGTGCTCTGGAGTCCATTCCTCCTCCCTCCCTGCTCCCCATGCCAGATGCGCCCTTGCCCAGCCGGGAGCTCCCCAGCTCCGGAGTCAAGATTGTTCAGGCAGCCGGATTGGAGAATAGAAAACTATTTTTTAAGAAAGAAAGATATTTATATTTGCAGTTTATTTTAAAGAGTTATTTAAGCAGAGGAGGCGTGCGGCTGAGTCCAGCTTGAGCTCGGGGCCGAGCATTTGCAGGACGACCGAGTCCCCAGAGCCAAGCCTTGCACTCTCTGTATCTTATATATACAGATTTAAACTTTATTGGGGCGCGTGGGGGAGTGGCTGTGTGGAGGGGGCAGAGGCGCAAAGTAGCTGCCAGCCGGTCCCTTCCTCTTGACGTGGAGGAAGGGGGGCTGACAAGGTGTTCAGTGGGTTTCGGAGCCTGGGGTCTGGTGGGGTTCCCAGCCAGCAGATTCAAGCACAGAGAAGACATTCCATGGACTGTATCTGAGTGTTTATAACATGTGGGAGAAAAAAGAAATGGATTAAAATGCACTTTTGGGGGAGGGGGGGCTTTAAAAATAATTTTAAAAACCCAAAAAAAGGACAAAAATGAAACGCAAAACATTCATTTTTCTTGTATATAAAGACCACTAAAAACAGCTGTAAACACCCCTGTTGGTTGCCTCCTTTGTCTTATTCTGCTTTATCCTGTGGGTTTGGGGGGATTGGGGTGGTTTTGGAGTGCTGGGGACTCTGTTGCTGTGTAACATTGTGGGGTGAAGTTGGGGGGATGTAGTGCGCAAAACTTCCTTCTCTTCACTGAACCATTCACATTCCGAGGGAATCAAGGTTTTAGGGACCAGGATTGGATCTGCTGGAAGAGATCCTTTATTGGATGGGAAGGTAACTTCTCTGGGCCTTTGTGCCTCTGAAACAGTCCCACATTAGTGCCCCTACCTCCCAGACTTGCTGAGACTCATTCTTAGCAAGATTGGGAAGGGGAGGTGGTAGGGTGCAATGGAGAGCAACCTGGAACAAGTGGCCCACCACCATCATGAGATTCCTTCCAGCTCCAGGAAAGCCCCCTCTTCCTCAGGAAACAGCACTGGGGTAGCAGCTCCCACTTCTCGGCTCCCTTGTCTATCCACAGCTGCGCTGAGCCCATGAGGACTGGGAGTGTGGGTGCGGGGGAGCGGGGGACTGGAGAGCCCCACATTGTACTTACTCTGCTTTGGTGCAGGATTGGTTGTTGACTCAGAGAACAAAGCAGGATCAGTTCTACTAACAACAGCACATATATTGTGTTGTCCTATTGGACAACTAGGTGGGAAGGTGGGCATCTCCCTTGATGGCTCCACTTCCTTGTGCCCATCTGCTTCACTCAGTTTGTCCAGCCTTCATTCAGTAAACATGGCTGGGTGAGGCCATGGGAGCTGGACCTATACAGTCAGAGGCAAAGGGTGGAAAAAGATGGCCTCTGGCTCAGTCACGCCCCCACCCCCACCATGTTTATCTGAGCACTTTATCATTTACAAAATGGCATCCTAGCAACATGCCTGCAAGTATTCCTGTCATGACCATTTTATAGAGGAGGAAACAGGCTAAGAGGTGATTTCCTCAGTCATGCAACTAACATTTGAGTCTTTTTATCTCTAAGGCCTAACATGCTGCCTAGCACACAGTAGGCATGAATAAATGTTTATTGAATTGAGCCAGGAATCAAACCTTTTTATCAATGATCTTCAAGTTGGGGATAAATGACTGAAGACAGAGGCTAGACAAGATGGTCCCTTCAAGTGCTTTGGGCTCAGTTTTCCCTCCTGGATCCTTCACCAGGCCCTGGGGAAAAAGATGTTCAAAAAGATGGATGGCACTGGCACCAGAAGGTGATCCTGCTGTGTCTGACCTCTCACTACGTCATGAGGTACCATCACTGGCCTGAGAAATGATAGGACAGGGGCAAAAGATAGCTGAGGGGGCCCCCAGGCTCAGTCCCAGTCTCTTCACTTGGCTGCTCAACCCCATCTTCCCCCTCTCCCCGCAGTCTATTACTGATCTTGGAAGGTGGACATAAGAATAAAGATTTCTCCCTAGCCCTCCTCTGAGAGCAGAAATCAGGTTTACAATGGAGTCTTCTCCTCTCTCCAGAGCCCAGATAATGCAGGAGCCAAACTGGGTAGGTCTTGAGAGGATGCAAGTGTCACCCGTAGGCCTTGACTCTCCAACCTTAAGTTTGCTTTCCAAAAAAGTAGAAGCTATGGAGCTTTATAAAGGGGAAAGGAGTACGCATTTATTAGGCATCTATTATGTTCCAGGAACTTGGATCCTTGCAACAACCTTGGAAGGAAGGTGCTATTATCCCCATTTTACAGCTCAGGAAACTGAGGCAGTCGGGTCACCTGACTTGCCCAGGGTCACACAGCTAATAAGTTTCTGAGGTTGGATTTGAACTCCTCTTCCTAACTCCTGGCCCCACACTCTAGCCACTATGCCAACTAGCTGTCCTCAAATGCTACACACTGTGGGCACCTCAGATCAAGGCATAAAAATAGTCATGGGGCCAGGGCAGAGAGGGAGCAGGATGAAAGAGTTCCCTCTATAGAATCACTAAACTAAAACAGAGCGTCAGGGCTGAGAGGAATCCTGGAAAGCGTCCAGTCCAAATGCTTCATTTGATAGCAGGGATATCAGTGTAGGGGGGAAGGCTGGAAAAGCTGACAAAGAATGGTCAAAGAATGGTAAAAGATGGAAGTTCCCTTACAGGACACTGAGTCCTGGGACTTGCCCAACAATACGCTGAGTTGAGAGTTGGGGATGGGGACGGAGCACATGGAACTAGGACCTCAACTTTTTCACCAACATCCCAAAGCCCATCTATCATCAGCTTCTCTCTTCCAGTGTCACAGATAGGCTCCTCTGCAAAGGCGGGGAAGCAAGGTCAGGTCCTTGGAGACAACACCCTCTCCAGGCCCTCCCTAAGCTAATGCTAATTGGTGACACCTCACTGACTAAACTGCCCTGCCTCCCAAGGACAGGGACCATAAGATGAGATTAGCTTGTGTCATAAGCCTCCCAGTTTTTAAGGCCGAAGGGAGATTTGGGGGCTCATCTCAGCAGCTTAGGTGATCAGTTGTTTCTGGGTGGGGGAGAGAGGACCCTAATGCATCTTTCTGAGTCCTGAGCTGTCTCTTGCATCACAGGCTATTGGGAGTACTTAGCAGAGAAGGAAACTAGGCCATGGGCTTTTGGGAAACTCCCAGGGGAGAATGGCCAGGTGATTAAAAGGAATTGGCAGCCACCAAGAGGGCCTTCCAGAAGTTAAAGGACTTCCATCTCACTTATGTCTTCCAAATTACCCACTGACTCCATTGCTTCTTGGCTTCCATCTGTGCTACCAAGCTTTGGAAAGGGTCAAGATTGGTGATGGGGCCTATCCTGGAGATTGGAGTGAGGCCAGGCTGAAAACCTTTGTGCATACGTGCGTGTGTGTGTGTGTGTGTGTGTGTGTGTGTGTATGTGTATGTGTAATTGGGCCTAGTGTGATGCATCAATGTATAAAATAGTGTGAACCACCTTCCAGCCCTAACATTCCCACACTTCTGCCTATATCAGAGCCATCTCTTACCCACAACAGTAAGAAGGCAAAACTCTCCTGTTGGGGCCCCTGACAGTCATTCCTTAGCTAAGGCTAGCTCTGAGACTGACAGAATTTAGAGACCAAAGATACTTTTGTACACCATCTAGTTCAGCCCTATTTTACATATATGCAAACTGAGGAACCCCAGAAGAAAGGGACTCCTGAGGTCACCTAACTAGAAAGCAGCAGGGCCATGCATTGACCACAAATCTTCTGATTTGAACAATGCAGGGCTTTCCCTCTCCAGGGCAGGCAGCCTTGTCTTGTAAGGGGGACTGACTCTTAAGAGCCTTTTCATGTGCACTCTTGTGGATTGAAAAGCCTACCCCAGACACCTTAGGAATGAGGCTATATAATGGTTTGCAAGGATTGATAGTGTTGGGGGCAGGACCTTCTGCCCCAACCTCTAGCACTGCCAGTTAGTCATTCTCCAGCATCAAATAAGAGGATAGGATGAGATGAATGGAAAGGGAATGGATGAAACCATACTACTTTTAACTGGACCAGTCCTCTTTTTCCCCAAAAAATATGGCCCTGCATGCTGAGGGCAGGGGGTCTACACTTAATGACAGCCCATGCCTCAATTATGGGAGTTGTGACACTGGTCTACACCCCTACATTCTAAAAAAAAAAATTTAAAGACAAACTGAAGTCATTGTGGATGGAAGGAGGGCAAGTCCAGTCAGTCATCACATTGAGTTCCAGGTGATGGACACTGCCTGCAGAATCAGAGGTGGGGTAGGGGTTCCCCTTTGGGCTACAGAAAGTAATGGTGATGACAGAAGGAAATGGCCTAGGTGATGCCGATAATTTCAACCCTAGAGGCACATTAGAAAGGCCAGTGACCCCAGCAGTGCATATGGCAGTTTACAGGGGGGTACACTAAAGGATATGTAGGGGCCCTTCTAAACTCATAGGATTTAAGACCATACAGTTCAACCTCTTCAATTTACATTTACAGCAAATGTATCCAAATCCAAGGCCGTTACAGCTATCTAGCAGCTCTGATACTCCAGTAGTTTCTGATGCTTTAGGTCCTTATGGTTGGCACCAGGAAATGTTCCTTCTGGGCAAGAGCCAGGTGTTTTGGCTTGTTGGACCCCTCCCTTAGTGTGGGCACGCTTAACCAACTTCATACAGACTTGTTAGTAGTGGGTCTCACGTGATGGAAAGAATACTGCACTTGGGGTAATTTTAAGCTTTAATATCTTAAAACTGAACTAAGACTTTTAACATCTTGTACTTGGAGTTGCAAAACGAGCCAGAGCCTCTCTCTGCCATTTACTGTCCAAGCTATATCCTGTTGGAGCCTCATCTGTAAAATGGAGATGCTTCTCAGCCCCACTGATTGTTGTAAAGAAAGTGTTTTTTAAACCATTAAGTGCTAAGGAAATTTATTTCGGCAATTTCTCTGGCCTGGGGGATCACCTTTGAATTAAGGTAGGAACACTGTGAGAGAGGAGCTTGGTCTCTCATTTCTGTGCCCTGCCCAGTTTCCACCCACCTATATCATGCTTTAAGGTGGCATAAGGATTATTACTGGGCAGCTAGGTGGCGCAGTGGAGAGTTGGGCCTGGAGTCAGTTGGACTTATATTCCTGAGTTCAAATGTGACCTCGGACACTTACTGGCTATGACCCTGGGCCAGTTACTTCACCCTATCTGCCTCAGTTCCTCATCTGAACAATGAGCCCGAGAAGGAAAACTCCAGTAGAAAACTCGAAATGGGGTCGCAAAGAATCAGACTGAAAACGACTGAACAACCAAGGATTATCATTATTCAAAACTGACAGAGGAGAAAACAAGCTTAGAGGGAAAGGTCACTAGAAAAGAGAAGTCAGTTCTTAGGCTAGGACCTTAGAGACAGATCTTTTCCAATCTCTTCATTTCTCTGAACTGAGGTTCAGATTTGAGATTAGAGGGAGTCGGCGAAGAACATCCAACTACTTTGATAGAGCCAGCCCCGACCTGGGAAGATGCTTTTGGCTCCTCCAGGGTGGCAGGGTGGATGGTACAGAAGTGGCCTTTTCACTGTTGCTTCCTCCAGCCTTGACAAAGGCCTTCTTCAGGGACCTGTGTCATGTTCTCCGTCCAGCTCTTCTCCGTAGAATGGGAAGGGTGGAGAGTGGGAGCCAAGGAAGCCCTGTTTCTATTTACAAAATACTTTCCTTACAACCACCCTGTGAGGTAGATAGTGCAATTAGTTAACCAACAAGCATTTATTAAGCATTTACTATGTGCCCAGCACTGCGATAGGTACTTGGAAATACAAAGGAAAAAAAGTCCCTTTCCCTAAAGGAAATTACATTTTATCCAGGAGACAGGTACTGTCTCCGTTTGCAAATGGGGAAACTAAGGACCAGAGATTAGAAGTAACTTGTCAGGAGTCAAAACAACTATTAAGAGCTGAGAATCAGGCCTAGAACTCTCAGACCCCAGTTCTTTCCACTCTGCCACACTAGACCTGAACGGACAGAGGTCCAAGCTACTTTTGGACCCTCGTCTTTTATTCCAAAGATGAACAAGTCAAGGACAGTGGCAGAAGGTGGGTTACTGGGTATGTCTGAACAGCCCTTTAAGGCTCTACCTCCTGTGTTGGCTGGTAGATGGCCATGATGCTCAACTAAAGCCCAAAAGAGAAATGCTTTCTTCACTCCTCTAAGGCAGTCTTATTCCCCAAGTTGAACCCGGGTGTTGGTAACATACACAACTGGTCAGTTTTCTGAGGAAAGGTCATTGTCTTTGATCCATTGATACAGATCAGGTAGGGGCTTTTGCCGTGGGGAAGTCAATATGGTAGGCAGAGATGAGGTTACTTAAGATTGTGGTTTGTCCACATCTGGAGGTGTCCCAACACCAACTGAAGGGCCTTCTGTTTCCAACCTGTGATGGCTTCCCCTTGTCAGAGAACAAGTCGTCAATGAAGAAGCAAACTCCCAGTTGCCTTCTGCCCCTTCTGACCTCCATGTCCTCAAGTTGGGGGGCAGTGACAGCAGATGCCCACAGCAAGTTCTACGAGGGCACAGAAAGGCTCTCGTGGAGATGGGGATGGGGGGAAAACCCATGGTGAAGAGTGTGCAGTTAAAGAGCTTGCTAATTGTGTTCTGACAAACCAGCTGTCTTTGCCAAGTATTTATCTGGCTTTAGACTGGGGCTCTGACCCTTAAGCTTAATATATAAAATGATTAAAGCTCGAGGTTCAGGAATTCAATCAAGGAGTTATCTTGTCTCTGGAGAGAAAATGGGAAGGACAGGAGATTGGAAGCAAAAGGAGCTAACTGTATTCTGCTCTCTTTAAGAATGTTTTTTCCAAATCTCCCCTAACACTGGTAACATTTTCCTCTAGTCTAGCCCAATAGATCTGACCTATCAAAGATTAGAAAGGGCCTTAAAACATAACATGTCAGAACTAAAAAGAACATCTAGTTAAACCAAGAAACAAGTCTATGGAGACACCAGAAATTAGACCTGTCCAAGAATGCATGGCTAGTTAGCACTGGTACCCAGGAATCCAGAATCCCAGGGAAGGGAGACCCTCAAGCCTGATGGGATAAGTATAAGTGGAGGGGCTGTGCTAAGCCCAGAGGCCTTTAGGCAGGACTCATTATCTTTCAGCTACTCCATTCTCCTACCTCAGAAAAAGGGCAAGAGAGCAGAAGCCTGGAGCATCAGATGCCAGTCTTTGATGCCTAAGGTGGCCCATAGGAGTGTGAGAGGGTTTGTGTGCAGAGACCACGTAGGTCCTGGAGACCAAAACCTGGTTTGCTCCACCACCCTCCCGACCTCTCAGCCTCCAGTTTGTTGCAGCCACTGGACCCGGACTGCTGGCAGAGTGGCCCAGCCTTTTCTGGGCAAGGTCCAGAAGTCCCCTCCCTACCCTGCTGTGGAAGACACACCCCACACCTCTGAGCCGGAAATAGTGGGCACAGGCCTCGAAATGTAAATCTTTTTATTTAACAAAACACTATACTTTTGAATTCTGAAGAATGTGTACGGAAGGGAAAGAAAAATATTTTGGGTTTTTTTTTCTTTTTTTTTTCTCTTTACAAAAACAAAACGAGGATATAAGAAAACATATGTACAGAACAGCTGGCCAAAAAAATCAACCCAAACCAGGAACTGAATCATGATGTTTCTAAGTGGCTTGGCCTAGACCTTTTTTATTTTCATTTTTAAAAAACAATTAAATTAGGATACAAATATTAGAAAAAATTGGACATGAGCTGCCAGTGCTCCCGAGGAGTCAAGCTGAGCAACTTATTTTATACAGTAAAACTTAATTGGAGCTCTACCACATTTCCCATTGTTACCTGAAATGATATTGCTTCCTTGCTAGGAGAGTTGTTTATATAAAGGAAAATTATTCTGGGTTTGGAAAAAGGCAGGGAGGATTGGAGGTAAAAGGAAATGAAGAAAACCGTGAACATAGGTGGAAATCAAGCCCAAGGCTCTCCCTTCCCACCTTGGGAAACCCTGGACATTTCAGTGCCACTCCAAAGGTCCCCGGAGTGCCCTTTGTGACAGTTCAGCAGCTGGGTGGGGATCTCTGCCCAGCTTTGGGGGTGGGGGTGAGTAAAATCCCAACAGGAACCAGCACATCCCCTCTACCCTCCCCATCTGTATTTCCGGGGTGAGTCATCAGAGGATTGGGAGGAAAGGCCCCTCCTATTGGCAGCACCCAGCCTGTGGGTGAGGGTGGATCACATCCAATCCTATTCCCCTCACCCCTAATCACATGGGAGTAGATCAGGCCAGAGGATGGCCCTGGTAGCACCGGGATTCCTGACAGGCCTTCCCCAGGAACCTCAGTCTTGGGTTCCCACTGTATCCACACTAATGAGGATTCCAGCAGGAGAAAAGGGAAAAGGGGAGATGGATGGATGGTTTAGGTGACTGGAATCATTCTAGACACATCCTTCCTGCCCTTCTCCCCACCCCCAAACTTCCTAACACAGGCATGTGAAAGTACTACTTAAGCATTGGGTTTTTAGAGGAGTGGGGAGTGGCATCTGGAGACCTGCTCCTCACCTCCCAGTGGGAAAGAGAAGAGAGGAGGAAGACATACAAGGAAGACCCTAGACCAGTGTCTGACTTGGTTACTCCAGCTCAGGAAACATGCCAGGGGTTGGAGAGCAGAATGGCTGCCTTGTAACAAAGGAGTTCAGCTGCTGAGTGCCCAGAGAAAGCCAGCCTGGGACAAGAACCTTCCATACCTGATGGCATTTGGTTTCCAGGTAACCTGAGTGGTAAGAAGCAGGGAAGAACTGGGCAGCCCCAGATCTCCCTCTTCTCTGACTCTCCCCCCTTCTTCCCCCATCAAAGTCCCACCTCCAGGACAGGGTCTGGAAAACAAAGTCAGCCAGATTTCGGCAAGAAGAGTTTCCAATAACATTCCTACCGTGAGGGAAACCTGTAACTGCTTGTGGACTCAAAACCCTACCCACCTTCCCCCCCAAACACTAAAAAAACCCAAAAAACAAACAAAAAAAAACCAAAAAAACTAAGAAAAACCTCTTCTCCCCCCTTTCTCCTCTCTCCACCCACAACAGTAAGTTGTTGGCTTCTGTTTTAGGACAGAGTACTGAGCAGGAGAGAGAAAGGGAGGGAGAGAGGGGGAGGGCAAGAGAGAGTGAGTGAGAGAAAGAGAGAGACAGAGAGAGAGAGGGAGAGCGAGAGCAAGAGAGATGCACAGAGAAGTCCAGGAACTTGTGGCTACTTCCCTCCCCGACATCCCCACCCTTTGTCCTGTCTCACCAACATGGGGACAGAGTTGGTGGTGGGTGTCTGCACTGTTTTCGTACTGAAATAAACCTGAATTGGAGTTACCGAGGTAGCTGGCTAGAAACTGAGAATTTCCACACCTGGCATTCTTGAAGGGCCTCATTTCCCTACCTTGCCCCCCACCTGACCCCTCCCCCTCTGCTCTCCTCCATCCCAGTGGGTTGGTCCCAAGACGTAGGGACACCTTGGAGTCTCCCACTGACCATGGAAGCTTCCTTCCAAAGGGAAACTTATCTACGTGCTTCTGTCTTCAAAATGCCAAGTTATTGCACTTTCAGAAATACAACAGCTCTGTGGCTTAAACCCTTCCCCTCCCCCGCCCTTCCCAACCTCCCTCCCCCGACCCCTCACCATGGCTTCTTCTCAACTAAAATGATTCACTACGAAGAAATTCTACATCATCTTCAGATTTGATTAAAAGGTTTCAAAAATGGGTGTTTGTTTCCATGAGGTGCAGAGCCGTGGGTGTTCCTCAGAAGGAACAGCTTGTCTCAGGAATTCTATATCTTCCCTGCCCCTATCCCCATTCCATTCCCCCCCAAGCCCTCCCCAAACTCCCCACCAAATGCCCCTCCCCAAACCTCGATAGGTTCCATCAGCCGCCACAGTCCCATCCCCGCCCCATCCCTCCCCGATCATCCAAAGACCCAGCAAGGCGTGTAGACAGTCAGGAATGGTTATTCAACGAGAGAAATGCATGGAACTTTGGAGATGGCCTGGAATGGAGACATGGTCAACTGGGATGGGGGGAGGGCTGGGAGGCAGGGAAGGATGGCTGGCCAGGGCTGAGAGTCTCTTCCTCCCATGCTGACTGCAAGGCGGACTCAGACGGGACCCAATAACCCAACCTGGGCGCCCACTCCTTCCTCCAGGCTCAATTGTTTTTTCCAACTGGGAAGCAGCTCAATTTTGCTGCTTCGTGTGTGTGGCGTGTTTTGTTAGCTTTGTAAAGTCCCAAGAAACTGAAGAGGAAGAGTGGGGTAAGGGGGTGGGGAAAATCCCTCCTCCCTCCACACCCCTCACCCCACCCAGCCTGCCTCCCTCCCAGTTCTGTAAGCACCAGAGGATTCAAGTCTGTCCCCAGAGGACAATGCTCGCTCCAGGCCGCAGTCAGCAGGCGGAGACTAGACCCTTTTCATACGTGCAGCGGCGTTTGGGTTGGGGGCCATCTTCATCATCATCTTCCTCTTCTTCTTCCTCTTCCTCCTCCTCCTCCTCTTCTGAGGAGGAGCTGTCCAGTGTGAGGTCCACTACATCAGCACTTGGCTTCCCATTCTCACTGTTCCCATTGGGGGTGGCTAACAGCCCGTTCACATCAGAGGATCCTGAAAAGGAAAAGCCAGGGTGTTTTAAGTGTCAAAGAGAACCTACAGGACTACACCAAGAAGTTGAGTTCCTTAATTTTTCCTTTGCTTTCCCTACCAGCTAACCTTCAAATGCCTTCAACCTCCCATTAAGACATAGTTTATGATTACTATAAAATTTCAATTAAATGAAATTTTTTGGGAGGGAGAAAAAAAAAGAAAGTGTGCTAATAGGAAGGATTTAGTCATATTTTTAAAAGTTCTGGTGTATCCCCCAAACATGAGTCAGAAATTCAGAGTTGGAAAGGGTCTTCAGAATTAATCTAATCCCCCCATTTTATAGATGAGGCCCTGTGGCACCTTCTCAAGCCTGGAGAGTGACTGCAGATGTTCATAATGAAAACCCCTTAAAGGAACAATCAAGGGCACTGTCTGGAAACATAAACCTACAGTAGTTTGAGCAGAGTTTTCACATAAAGCACTGAAACAAAGAAAAGTTTTCTAATTATTTCTCAGTTAACTAAAACCTGCCCTTTCTGGAGGAAACATTCCAGTTACTAAGGAATCAGTAAACATACAGATTTGAATAGATGGTCAGACAAATCACCCCTTGTGAGACCTGCAGAAGAGACTTGCCCCAGTTAGGCTCCTCTCTCTCACATCCTAATCCTCTTTCCAACCTCTCAGTCACTTCAAGGTAAACCCTAAGGCCTCCTCAGTTCATTCAATCTAGTGTTTGAGAAACAAGATCATCTGTGCCTCCTCCACAACTCTGCCTCAGACTGCTGGACAGAGCATGCAGTTCCTGAGAAAGGAGGGGAGGCTTCTGGGGAGGTACAAGGGCCCTGGTCATTGCTCTCTGGGGAGAAGGAGCTTTTATTACAGGTGCCCTAGAAACATACTGCGTGAATGGACAAACTGTTTCTCCTCAACACCATAAGGCTACAAAGCCTGTGCTGGGATACACAGCCAAGAGCTTCCCCACATGGGAATAGAAAGGGCCAGGTGACTGGTCTGATTCTTTCCTGCCAAGTAACTCACAGTACTCTTCGCTCCCGATAACTTCTCCCAGACCATGCTTCCCACTTCACCCACCAAGGACGAGGATTGGGCACTGGGGGCTGCAGCTCCTCTCCTTCTCAGCTCGGATAGGACACCAGGAACCATCCACCAGATACTCGATCTCATCTGCATCCTCGCACTCACTTAGGATCTTGGACAGGAGGCTGCAGATCAGAAAGGGAGGGGAGGGAGTGAGACCCACACAAAGGCACAAGGCACAGTCTATCTGCATTGGTGCCAAAACATGGGAACCTAAACGCTGCAGTTTTTGGATACAGACAATTGTTTGTCTAGCTACTGATCCTTCTGAAAAGTGTTTTCACATCCATAGTTCAAATTCTATCATGTAGCAGAAAAAAGTCCTGGATTTGGGAATAGGCAATGTGTATTCAAACTCTGGCTTTGGCACTTAGGAAAGCTGGCTGACTGTAGCAAAGTCATTTCCTTGCTCTCAGGTCCTCAATGTCCTCATCTGGTAAAACAGTGACCTCATCTATGCTATCTCCTAGGGTGGTTGTGAACATCCAATAAGGTAACAGAAGGTGTGGATGAGAAACCACAAGCACTGCAATAACTGCAAGAACACTATATCAAACATCGTCTAACAAAATGATTTTAATCTGGGAGGTAACAATAGCTGGCACTTATATAGCACTTTACAATTGTCATTTCATTTTATCCTCACAACCACCCTGGGAGGTAGGTGCTATTACTCCCCTCATTTTACAGGGGAGCAAATGAAGTAAGACTGATGTCGAGTGGCTTGCCCAGGATGAGCCAGCTATGAAAGGCCTAAAGCTGGATCTGAACTCAGGTCTTCCTGACCCCCAAGGCCAATGCTCTTTCTACTGGGCCACCTAGCTGCCTGGCTAGAAAGGGCAGGATAGAGCTCTGGGGCTCACCGATAAGCAGGCTGCCTTTCTCCTGCTCTTTCCTGGAAGATTCCATGACCTGGGATGCTTTCTCTGATTGAGCCAGGTTTCCTAAGGTAATCCCTAGCCATCTCCCTGCCAGTGATGGAGATGGGAAACCCACCACTAAATCAGCTCCCCATGGTCTCAGAGCTTTATGGAGTCAAATGCTGCACACACAGATCAAGAAGGATAGAGCATGGTGGAGAAGAGTATGCCAAGTCCAAGGGCAGCCTCTTTAAATGGCCATCACAAAACAGCCCTTTCCTCTTCCTGCCATGACCTAAAAATCGCTGTATTTAAGTTTCTGAAGCTCAACTGAGGCCCACGTGCATAGCTTCTGCACAAAATCTCTCTTCCCTCATTGTCCCTTTCATTCCCTTCATGACCATGCCCTCCAGTATTCTGGTTAGCCCTCAGGTCTTGCCTGAATAAAGTACTATTCCTTTACACATAACTGGCCTAATTATTTTGTGAAATCGCTTTTAAATTCTATAACTGTTAGACTCAAACAAAAGACATTATCATCCTGAGCTGTCCTGCCAGAAGGTCCTTGGAAGATAGTTTCAACTTAGAGAAGTCCGGTCTGAAGCGCACGGTGTTTGTGGCAGTGATATTGTCAAATTTCAGTCTTAGATTTAATCACTGTGACTTTGGACAATCATGTTCTATTCGATGCTCCAACTTCCTCAACCCATAAAATGAGAATTCTTAACATTACCCATCTCACAGGTCTGTTGGGAGCAAAAAAGCACTATAGAAAAATCTACTCTTTCCAAATAAATTCTAGAAAAGTTAGTTACTGAAGCAGATATGGAATGTGACTTTGAAAATCTGTCTAGTTCTCATTTTTGGCGCTGTCTGTGCATCAACTTATTTTAGACATTATAATTAAGTCAACATGGAGATTACTTTTAGGAAATTACCTTGAAAGTGTCACATTTAAATGTTCAGACACTCTTAATATGTAATGTACTCCAAAGACCACAAGTGTTCCAAATGCTTCCTCACCTCTGCCTTTCCTAATCACATCTCCTAAGGGTATCCCTTCCTGTCCTTTCTAATTAATGCTCTAGCCCTCCTCAAAGCATCTTGTATCCCTTCAGTAGATCTGTGTATCTCCAGGGCAGGAAGTGTGGGGGTTTTTTTGCACTTAATAGTATTTTATTTTTTCCCCAATTCCATGTAAAGATAGTTTTCAACATTCATTTTTATAAGATTTTGAGTTCCAAATTTTTCTCCCTCCCTCCCTCAAGACAGCAATCTGATATAGGTTACACACATACAATCATGTTAAACATATTGACAGGAAGTGTTTTTAATTCTGGCTTTGTATCTGTATCTTCTGTACCTTCTATGTTAAGGTTATTTATTGTGTACCTTGTGCACTCTTGTTAAATCCAGCAATGGCTTTCAGTTAAAAGCAATAATCTGTGACCTAGGTAATATAGATAAACTGAGACCTACATATGACAAAATGATTTGTGCAAAATTACATCAGTTAGATGGGATTTTCAGTTCCCTGCTTTCTTTTACTAGATCACAACTGCCTCACCATTATTAACCAAAAGCTCCACTACTCTTGTATGACCATGAATTCAGCTTTCACATGTTATTAAAAATAGCTTTCAATAACTACCAACCCAAACCTGCTTTAACCATTTTGAGAGATGCTACCTCCCCTAAGGGCAGTTCTATTTTCCAAAGATCAGGTTATCATGGGAACAGGTAAACAAGTTTACCATATATTGGTCATGCCAAGAAGGGAATGGTCAAGGTACAGCTCTCCTGCTGATTTTACCTTGGCAACATCTCTTGTTATCAGCCCTTTCTGCCACCATTTGGGTTCAGGCAATGGGTTCAAGCTTTTGTCTGGGATCATCCACTTCCAAGGTTCTGATTTCCCTGTCTCCAGAATGTCCCTTTTTCAACCTATTCTCTTTAATGTGCCAAAATACTCTTCCAAATACACAACCTGTATCATTTCCCAGCTCAAAACACTCTCATGGCTTCCCATTACCTAGAAGATAAAATACAAGGCCTTCTGGAAGTCACCTTGCTCAAATCTGATTTTCTACTCTTACTCATTCTATTCCTTCAGGCCCTTGGTGGTACAGCCAAACAGATAGCTGGCTGCCCTCAGTTCAGGAAGCCCATCTGTCCATGCTTGCTTAGAGAATTCCCACATCTCTCTCACCCCCAATTCCTTTCCTTTCAGGGTTAGCCTCCTAGGAAACTTGCTCTGAAGTCCCAGCTGAAAGGGAACTCCCCTCTTCATCTTTCACACAGTACTTTGAGTAGATCTTTAGTAGTCTATTTTGTATTATGCTTATTTATGAACACATCTTAACGTCATTATTGGAAAGGTAAGCTCCTTGAAGGCAGGAGCAATTTCTTTTTTTTTTTTTTTGGTTTTTATATCCTTACAGCAATAGGGTCCCAAGACTTTAAATGATTTAACAAATGTTTCTCTAACACTTCTGTGTTCAAAGCCTTTGGGGATGGAGGAAGTGTATTCAGTAAATCTTAAAGCAAGAGAAATCAAGTTAGTAGTTGTAAAACTTCCTTGCAAGTTTCAAAAGGCACCTCTCCCTTTGTCTACTGTTGAACAACCTTTGTTAACAAGTTACTTTTCTCGATTTTAATTACATCCCTCCTGCCTTCTCCCACTCCCTACCCCCCCATGGCTATTTATAAGGAAAAGCACTTTTTGTAAGCATTAAAGGAGGATAGGAATGAAATTTATCATCATCATCATCCTCCTCTCCTCTGGGCCATTCCCAGCTCTCCTTACGCCCCAGGAGTCCATGTGTACAAAGTGCTTTCTGCCCAGGCAGTGACACTGGCTGGGTGTCAGAGATTCCTTGCCCGAGGGCTGCTACTCAGGCATCCCTCACAGTGCTGGCATTCAGGGTATGTCATGTGCCCGGCAGTGCTAGCCCCCATAGCTCAGAGACCGCCTCCACAAAGACTGGTTATGGTTCTAAAGGGGCAAGCCCAGAATTCTGGTCTGAAGCAGTGACAGCAGCAAAGGTCCAGAAACTCCAGGGGACTTCAGCAGAGTGCTCCTAGTGCAAAAGCCTCCTGGCTGAAAGGTCTGGAAGGGTGGGAAGAGGCCCTGACTCTAGCACAGGCTGACTGAATGGCTCTGGGCAAGTGCCACTTGACTTCTGTTTGCCCAGACCTCCTTATTTGTAGAACAGAGAAAATAACCCTGGCACCACCTCCCTTAGAAGGTCACCGTAAGTGCTCAAGAAATGGGAGTTTTTATTGGGATTCCCCAAGGCTTGGCCTAACAGTCCCCTTTGGGCTTCAGATTTTGTCATTTCAGTCAGATAAAACAAATAAATTGCTAACTGCTAGACCCATCCTTCTTGTTACTCAAGGATTTTTGCCTATAAGGAGAAATGGCTAGGTTCAATACAGCCTCTGGACATAAAGCAAGGAGTCATTTTTCAAAGGAAAATTCAAGTAGACTCTCAAAGTTCTGTTTCCCACTATGTCAAGTCCAAACTCATGTGCTGGCCATTATTTCTGTATGTGATCTGCTTCTCTGGCTAGCCATCCCAGCTCCCACTGCTCCCCAACATAGGATCTCACTCTCCTTCCTGAATAATTTCATCCCACTTTGGGACACTATCTTGTTAGGTAGTTTTTCCCTACATTGAGACACTATCCTTGCCTCATTCTGCCCTTGGAGGCCAAGCTGAACCAATCTAATTTCTTCTACACATGATACCCTTTCAGATACATGAAAAGACTAGCATTTCCCAAGGTCTTCTTACTTCTAAAGGCTAAATATTTCTAATTCCCCAACCAGACATTAAATGACATGGATCTTGGTCCTCTCACTGTTAGAAGTATCTCTTTCCAGCTTCTTATCTGGGCAGGAATTCTATGGCAAAACTGACAAGTGATCAACCGGCTTCTGCTTGAACAATTTCAGAGATGACTTCATGAAGATACTCATTATTAGAAAGCTCTGGTTGCTAGAAAAGGTTATTACTTGAAGATTGTCTGCTTCAGGATGAAGTAATCAAATCCTGTGGTTAGACCATGAGTCTGGAAGTCAGGAGATCTGTATTCTAAACTCGGCTCCTCCCTTTTCTTGTTGGGTGGCTTTGGAAACAACGCTTTCCTAATCTGTCTCCCACAAATGGCAATGGGGGGGATGATGTGTACAAATCACTGAACTCCTAGTGCCAGGTGATTAAATGAGCCACACAAACTCGTATCATTTCAGAACTGAAAGGTACCCTAAGAGATCATTTATGTTGAAATCTGTCATTTTACATGAAAAAACTGAGTCCCAGATATGGAAAGTGATTTCATAAATAAGAATTTCAAAACAAGAAAGGATCTCATACATGATCTGTCTGGTCTAATGTAATATGTTTAGTGTTAAGAAAGATTCTCTCCTTCCTCACTTCTAACTCCTGGAATTGCTCAGGTATCCTCTGGGGCTAGTGTTTCCCTTCCCAGAACCAAAATAATACACTTTATTTTGTACAGACTTGCATTTGTACATGTCTCCTCAACAGAAACGTGAGCTCTTCCAGGGCAGGGACTATTTCACTTTCATCTGTTAATTCCAGTGCATAATAAATGGTCAAATGACTAAAGTAACTTACTTAAAACAAACTCTGGTATAGCCCTTGACTGTCAAGTCTCTGCTTTTGGCATCTGCTCGCTGAGGCAGCTTTCAATCTAACCCACTAAAATGTTCTAAACTTAAGTATCTGCAGCATATTGTCAACATATCACAACAGATTTGCGACCTCAGTGATGCCAGTACTCCATCCCATGACGTGGACTGTAAGCCATTTATTCCTCATTCTGAACAATTCTTGTCCATGTCTTGTCATTAGGTTCTCTGTCAAGAGCCCTACCCAACAGGTTCTCCTTGGATCTCAGGGAGAGGAGATGTTCAACATGCAGGATGCCTGGCTCATCCTGCAATGAAGTGGAACAGAATCCTTGTCTAGTCTTCTATCCCTGATGGCTCATGTCACTTTGGTTTCATTAAGCAGAGTGTCTAGGAATACAGATGCAATAATTCCATTGTATCCTGACTAGCTAATAATAACACACCTGGGAATGTGTTTTTAATTCTAGGCACATTTTTGAAAAGATTTAAAGTTGAAAGTCATCTATAGATGGTGAAGAATCTCAGGTTCTTGCTCTATGATGATAACCTGGAAGAACTACTGAAAAGAGACTTATTCTGCTTGACTCCGTAAGTATGAGGAGCAATGTGAAAAAACTGGCAAGAATTATATTAGGCTTATGGACTTGGGAGCCAGGAAGGCCTGAACAAAAGGAATTCTTTTTCCACTTGAATTTTTCTTGTATGGTTGAACTTAAGTTATCAGTTTCATTCAGGAGGCTCTGGAGCATTCCAGGACAAGATACAACTAACACACTGTCATTTATAAAGAGGGATCCAATCTGTGGCTCTGCACTAGAGAAAGCTTCCATATTATGATAGCAAATATGTGCTCCTGTTCTTTGCCTTCCTTGATATTGGTAATGATTAAAATTAAAATTCTCATTGATAATTTTGCTCTGACTTGAAAGCTTAAAAAACCCCAGTAACACTGGCATCTTGTATTCTTTGCATTTCTAAATCCAGTGTTTGGTGACTAAAGATATCTACTATACAATAGCATCCATGAAAGCTCACTTGTCCCCTTGGTACGTGTGCTGACTATGATCAAAGATTCTTGTGAAGGTAAGAAAGTAAATGAGAAACAGTAAAAAGCACATTGGACGGTCATTCTGCGTCAAGGTCTGTGTTTAAGTCTCCCCTCTGATATATAATGGCTATGTGACGACAAGCAATTCTCTAAAAATGTAAGTTACAGAGCAATGCTGAGGTACTGGTAGAGGTAGTCTCCATACCAATATCATACAAATCTCTACCTTTCTTTCTCCCCACAAAAGAAAGTAAGCGTATGGATTGGTAGTTACTCATATCCTCTCAATAACCACTTTGCCAATAACATCCTAAGATTAAAAAAAGAAAACCTTCAGTATCTTTCTTTTAAACATCTGCCAAACTCAATCTTTCAATGCCCCTCCAGAATGGACCTGCTGGTGCATCTCTGGTCTGACCTAGCTGCTCTTTCTCGGCTTAGTCCTCTTTGGGGCAATTTATACTTCCTCACGCACAACTGAAGTTGGGTTATTAAAGAACAAATGTTATGTCTCCAATGTTGTTGATGAAAAAAACAGAAATCTTGACAAATGATTTTCATTTTTCATTTGTTTGGTCTCCTAGTTTCAACTGTAAGTGCTCTTCAGATAACTTTCTACAAACTTCTTCTCCTTTTTAAATGGTATTATACTACTCACAAATCTACTATGCTCCTCTGTAAAACTTTGAAAATGAGTTTTTATTCTAAATGTGCATTGCCTGTGATCACCATTTTTCTTGGGCCTGGCTGAGGTGGTTTCTGGGTTCTTTTGGCTTCCTTGTGGCAGGTGCTTTATATCCGTTATAATACTAACCAAAGAAAATGGGGATAACTCCACAATGACACCTAGTCTTTTACCTATTTCCTACTTTTTGGCATTAACAGCTTATTTAAATAGAGCATGGTGAAGCTTTTAATTGTATGCCATACTTTCTTATCTTTATTCCTTCTAACTTGGTAGTGATTTTGATCTGTTCTAACAATAGTCTGACTGCACAGAGATAACCTATTCTGGAAACAATTTCCACATCAGTGATCAGTTTTTTCCTGCTAAAATACAATCAATTTTATTTTTTTGACATTTAGGCTAGGTGCTTACCATGTCCAGTATTTTCTGACTTCTTGAATTCAATATATTCTATAGTCTATATTCATGACATGTAGTCAAGGTTTGAATTACCTACAAATCTTTGACCTCTTGAATTTCTTAACTCTGAGGAATAATTTCTTCAACTTATGCTTTTTGTTTTTATATCCCATACATTTCTTAATACATTCCTCCCCTTTCTACCTTGCCCTCTTTTGTGACAATGATTTACTTCAGTAAAACCAACACAAGGACCAAAACATCTGGCAACATGTGCATTATTTCACATCCATAATCTCACAGCGAAGCAACTAAGGAAGAGAATTGCATTTTCTCAATTCTTTTCTGGGTCAAAGCTTGTTCATAATTACATGATGCTTAATTTTGTTTTATTGTTCATTAAATTTACCTTATTATAATAACTGTATATGTTATTTTCCTGGTTCTGCTTACTTCACTTTGGAACAGTTCAATTAAGTCTTTCCATGTTTCTTTTTAATTCTTCATAGTCTTTTATGTTGCAGTAATACTCATTACTTTTATGTAGTGAATTTAACTATTTCCCAGTTGATGAGTACCTACCTTTTTTTCCTAGTTCTTTGCTGAGATCTACAACCTATTTTCATCCATCTTCCCCTATGACAACCTTTGCATTGATGTTGGAACATTAAGATACAAGTTGACTTTGAGGAAGGGCAGGAGAGTTTTGCAGTGTTCTCTGCACATTTTCTCAATCTCTTCATCTTTTACAACAGATGCTGTCACACAAACGATCACACACACAAAAAAATCTATCACAAAATCTACAGATTTTCTTTCTGCTTTTCCTCATTATCAACATTGTAAAATGAGCTATGTCCCATGAAAGGTTTCTTGTTACCTTTGGACACAAGATAAAACTAACTTTGTAAAATTCTTCATTTGCCTTTCTAAGGAATACTATAAATAAGTAGTACCTCTATTTAGCTAAAATCCTTATCTGCCTTTCGGTTTTATTAGTAGCAAGACTATTGATATTGAGTTCATCTGGTTCCTCTAATGGTATATTGACTTACTTGGGTGAGGACACTGCATTTAAAATAGTTAAATTCATGAAAGCTTCAAATCTTAGCAAGCTTTGTTCACTTTGCTGTCTCTCGAGCACGGTCACAATGCCAAAGGGCCATTTCTTATTTTTGGTTTGTGTACTGACAGAGCCCAGTAATTCATCATTTGGGGGCCAGTTTACTAGTCATGAACCTTCTGTACTCAGCTAGTCTGGTTCAACAGTGGGTCATTGGAATGATAGACTTGAAGGACTTCTAGCATGAAAGAAAGCATGCCAGAGTTTACACATTGATAGGTCATCTCCACACCACAATAAGTAGTTGAGGTAGGCTTAAAAAATATCCCTGATAGGCATTATCTAAATTCTACTGGAAAATTTCCATTCAATGGGAAATCACTGCTTCAGAATCCTTCTCTTCCATTAAAAATGAAACTCAAACACTATCTTTTGCACAAAGACTTTCCTAATCCCAACTGCTGCTGTTCTCCATCCCAAATGACTACTTTATATATGCTATTTGTTAATTTGTACTGTATGTATTTGTACTAGATATATTTTACATGTCTATTTGGACATACACCCTTCCCAAGCAGGGACTATTTCACTCTGTATTTGTATCTCCATACAGTGCCTGGCACAAAGTGGGCTTAATACATAATTGCTGACTGACTGGCTGATTCTCCTTTTCAACAGGTGGGATTTCCCTTAAGAGAGAGAGAAAAGCTGTCATCTCCACCCAATGCTCCTCCTTCTGACTTATGAGACCAAGCAGAATAAGCTAATTCTTCCCTGTATTTAACAGCCTCAAATACTCAAGTACTTGAAGAAAACCAACATGTCCACCCCATGTCTTTATGTTTAGACCAGGCACGCCCAGTTTCTTGCCTAGTTTCAAGTCCACCTTCCCATGGATGCAGTCCAGCTGGTCAAAATATCCTTAAAATATGGCACTCAGAAACTGACAACGCTTTTTGATCATGTCTTCTTTCCTTGACACTGGACTTCTATTAATGTGGCCTAAATCACATGAGCTTTTTAGGTGCCAGGTCACACCGAGTCTGAATTCTACCACAAGCCCCAATTCTTTTTTTTTTTCATGAACTGACATCTAGTCATCATTCCTGCACTCACATAGCTGACTTTCTGAACATTCTAATAAATGTAGAACATTCTAATAAATGTAAAGTACTTTACATTTATCATGGTTAATTTTTCATCTGTTTAGAAAATGAATCTGTGGAGATTCCAATGTGTGAAGAATGTCTGCTAGATACAGATTCCATTGTCTTACATGCCTCTAGGTCATACAGAGAGTGATACAGATCAGAGCCCTGGTCCTCTAACTTCCAGTCCAAAATTCCAGCCTCAGGGGAAGGCCAAAGCAGAGAGGAAGCGTGGCATTCTTTAAATAGCCAACAGTCAAAGGTAATATGGTAGCTGGACCAGAAAGAACAAGGTGGCCTGGAAGATTAGTCATTAGTTCCCAGTTCCCTGATTCTAAGAACCATCTCACTTGGCCTGCTGGCAAGGCACAGTCATGTCCCATGGGGCACTGGTCCTCGCACAGGTCAGGTTCATTCCTATCCTCATAGTTCTAGTCAGGGTGTTCCATCCCCCATTCTCCACCTAAATTCTGCCTATCCTTCAAGACTCATCTCTTCTGTGAAGCTTGACCTGACTGCTCCACCCTATGTTAATTAATCTCCTCTCCCACCTTAGGGCCCTGTATCACTGCCTATATATTCTACCAGCCAGCATTTCATCATATATTGTTTAGTTTTATGTACCACAGTTCACAACTTTTGTTTTTTTGAGATGGTCTCCCTATCACAGCCAAATACAGCAGCTGCTACTAGGACTGATCAGGTACTAAGTGGCACAGAAGTTCTGACCTGCTCTAGTTTCTTCCTCCTGGGGCAGCTCAGAACCCCTGAGCTCAAGCAATCCACCCTCTAGTAATGGCAGGTATGCCCTATGACATCGGGCTCTCGAGGGCCTGCCTTCTCATACTTCTTCTCTATGGTGAGTGCTTCTGTGCAGTTGGCACACAGTAGAGAGAGTCACAAGCTCTGTGTTGAAGTGCCACCTCTGTTCTGGCTCCCTGAGTTAAATGGAGCAAGTCACTTTCCCTCTTCAGATCTCAGCTTCCTTACTTATAAAGTACAGAAGATGAACTCTAGGATTTCCAAAGAGCCTCCCAGTTTAAAATTTTAAGATGCATTAAGTTACATACTATGTAACTGAGCCTCAGTTTCCTCATCTGTAAAATGAGGATAATGATATTAGCAGAGTTGTCAATGTGTGAATTCAAAGGATCTTCATAATTATGACCCTACCCTAACACTGCCAACCTTTTTTCCCCCAATGGCTTCCTGATGTGGGACATCTATTTTGATCACTGTATTCTTCAACATTGGCATGAACCAGGCCCGTGTTCACATTTTCCCCTAGAGTCAGACAGAATGCCACCGTTCACCACATAATATCTATGCTTTTCCTATTTCTTTGTTTTTGCTCATGGTGGGTTCCTGCCCTGGATGCCCTCCACTTCTCAGTCGAGGAAGCCTCCCCTTCTTCTTGAAGCTTCTATTCAGACTTAGTGTACATTTCACACTGTATGCAGAGAGAAGCACATGTGTCCCCTAGGACAAAGAATGAAAGTCACGCCACTCTGTATATTACCTCAGTAATGATGTGACCACAGGAACGTCACTTCACCTCCTTCAACCTCAGCTTCCTCACCTGCAAAAGGGACAATCCCTGATGCAGCCACCTCAAGGGGGAAGAGGGAGAGGAAGTAGGAGGAAGAGAATGTGGATCCAAAAAAACCACTGAATATTGAAAATAGATAAAAGGAAAATACCTTTTCCCAACCCCCATCAGTCTCTCAAACTATCAGTCTCTCTAACCTTCACCCTCTTATCACTGAAAGTCCTACAAAGAATGAACTACACTGGCTGCCTTCAGTTCTTTCTCTACCATTAATTTCTCAAACCCATGCAATATGGCTTCTGACAACAGCCTGTGACAAAAATCATGCTTTCTACTTGCAAGGTTTTTACAACTGCTACGTCTGATGGCCTTTCTTCAGGCCTCACCCCATCTGACCTCTCTGTCAGAGCAATGTCCCTTCCTGGATGTTTTCTTGCCTTCACTCACTTTCTCCCTCTTCCTGCTAACCCCCTCCCCCTGCCTGAATAACAGGCTCTCTCCTTGGCTTTCCTTACCATTTGCCTGACCTCTCCCCTCCTAAATCACCTGTACTAGTTCAGTATCCATCCATTCAGCTTCCTGAACAAAGGCATGCCTTAGAGATAGACTCTGGGGCTTATTATTCCCTCTCTTTCCACTCTGTCTACTGATAATATCATCAGAACCCATGACTCAATCATCTCTAGTGCAAGGGATTCCCAAATTTTATACCAAGTCCTAATTACTTTCCCAAGTTAACAAAATGACTAGTGGAAATCTCTACCTGGATGGATGCCCTGCAGGCAGTTTCAAACTCAATGTGTTCAAAAAAGAAATTGTTATTTCCTTGCCAAGCCCCTACACCTCCTCTTAATTTCCCTATTTTTGTTAAATCATTCTATTTACTCAAGTTTCTCTCAACCCCAACCCTGCCATGTGTGCATGCGTGTGTGCGTGTTTGTCCTTCGTTGCCGAAGAAGACCATGCCATCAGAGAAATTATGACATGACTTGCAATTGACTTTGTTTCAAGTGACAAGGGCTGCGCAGGTCACCAGCCTCACTTCTCCAGAGTCATCTAAATTCTTTGACCAGATATTCATTAGGATAATTGGAGATGACCCAGGATGAGGCAATTAGAATTAATTAAGACACGGTCAAGCTGAGGTGAGATTTTAAACTGAGATCCTCCTGACTTCTGCACTAGTGCTCTATCCACTGCACCACCTAGCTAACCTACCCCTGCCATACATACTTAATCGATTGGTAAGTCTTTATGATTCTATCTCCACAACTTCTACATCTATACAACTTCTCTCTACTCCTATACCGTGCTCTCTAGTTTAAAATTTCACTTCCTGCCTAAATTAATACATTATCCTCAATTTATCTGCTTCCAGTCTTTCCCATCTCTGATCAATCCTTCACAGAGCTGTCAAAAGAATCCTCCTAAAGTGCACATCTGACCACACCATTCCCTGCTCAAGAAGCTACAGGAGCTCCTTCTTTGTTGCTTTATTCCCATCTGCAATTTTCCACCTTCCATCACTAGGCCCTTGAGTATGTGTGTGATCCTCCATGCCTGCAATGCTTTTCTTCACATGCTAAGAAGCCTCTCATTTCTTGAAAAATCTGGCTCTCATACTACCTTCCCCTTTACACCATCCCTGTCTTGGTTCTCTCTTGAAATTCACACACTTACAAACTCTCTCTCTCTGGATTAACTTGTCTGTGTACATTCCACAAGTACAACATTAGTTCTTTGAGGACAGAGACCACTTCATTTTTGTCTCTGTAGCTCTAGGATCTTGCACATATTAGGTGCTTAATAAATGCTTGTATAACTGAACTCTAACTTATGTTTCTAGGCCACAGACCATGTGTTCCCTTGTAATGCCACAGTGAAGGCTGGTCACAGAATTTAGAACTAAAACATCTAAACTAAAAGATCAACCATGTAATTCAGCTTTTATTTAATGGAGGAGGAATTTGGAGATAGTAAACAACTTGCCTAAGGTCAGTTAAGGTGTATTCAAACCAATGTCCTTAGACTCATGAATCATGTATTCTCACCACATCATTTATATGGCTGGAGTAAGGTCAGTTCTATTAAGATTTTAGTGATGTGGGTAAGAAGGAAGAAGAAGTAACTGGTCCTGGCACATCCTTTCACATTGAAAACCAACAAGGATAGTTAAAATGTAAAACTGAGGAAACTCTACTAGCTACTGAGGAACTCTATTAGTATGAATACAGAAAATCCCAATGTGATTAAGGCCATTAACACGCCACCAACCAAACTTACCCATCTATTATCAGCTGGTCATAGGGGGCTGGTTTGTCACACACAGGACACATCCAGGTAGGTTTCTTCTCATTCATCTGGAGGTAGAATACTGCATCGAAGCATTGAAGGTGAGCGCAAGTCTCAGCCCGGCAAGGCATGGAGAGTCGCATCTTTACTAGCTATAGACCAGACATGGAGATAGCCAAAATGAGGGGCCAATTAGGAAGGAAATAATTGGGATGGCAGGCCAGTCTCTCCTAGCACAGTAGAACTCTAAAGTATAGAGAGGTTCAGTGTACCATCCAAGGGGAGGCAAATCTAACCTCAGTCCTACCTCTTGCCCAACTCTTCTAATCCTCTGAACACTAAACTTACTCCTTGAGCTAGCCTTACGGTTGACGGTAGTCTTAAATTATTTTAAGCTGTTTCTTTCATGTGTTGTCTCCACATCCCCTGCCCCTAGCTATACTGTAAGTTCTCAGAGGGCAGGGTCCACATCTTCTCTTGTAAACCCTAGTGTCTCACACTTAATCAATTCCAATGAGTTAATCAAATGACTGAGGATGAGAGCAGCACTGCAACTATGAGACAAGTCCAGAAATGGCTGCTAGGAATTTACCTGTTCCTACCAAGAGGCAGGCTATAAAGTGAGAGACGTTCTAAAGACTAGGAGACTGTTGTCCTTGGTTTCCTCTGGGGTGATGCCCAGAGCAGCGCAAGGGTCTGCTCTGACTTACCGGACAGATGAGAGACACTCGGACACCTGTGGTGGCGATTTCGCTGTCAGGATCAAGACGCAGCTTCTCTTTAACTGAAGAAACAAACAGAGGCCAACAAAGGTTGAAAGGCTGACCTCTTTTACCCACTCAAGGAAATGAAACGAGTGAGCAGAATGGGATGCCCCCTAGCCTGTGATCTTCCTAGAACCCCTCATTGTAAGTCTTAAAATATGGAAGATGCAAATTATGGTGAACTGTTGGCAGTCGCCTTCTCTAGTCCCTTTGTTAGACTGTAGGGGAAAAAGAGGAGAGAACCTTCTAATAACCTCTTCCTACTTGTGTGCTGTCCAACAGGGCCCAACCACTGCCTGCTATGTGCAGATAAGACAGACAGCCCAAGAAAAAATAGTGTCAAAGAGGTTTACATTTCTGTCTCAAAGTTCAGGACTAGGCTACTGGCCAGCTGTGTACTTGACCTGACCAGAAACTGTATATAAGGGGGGTGAGGAGGGAAAGAGAAGGGCTATTGATAGACAGATCTTCAGAGTCCATGGTGCCATCAAATGCTAAACAGCAGGTTCCAGGAAGACCTGGTAGGTCAGGTGAGACTCAGACAGGTCTCAGAATGGCTTCTGTCAAGTCTCTTAAGTTGCATAGGACTTTGAGAGGTACCTAGGCACAAGTGTGGGCAGTGGATAGCTTAGATCTAATCCAAATGGTGATCTCCAAGCAGAATTAAGCATAAATGAGAATTTAAAACACTCTATTATGAGTAAGACACACAAGAGAGGCCTGGAGTATATGACAACACCTAAGGAGAGGAAGCAAAGGTGAGCCTCCTATAGCCTTTGATGTCCCACCTCTGTGGAAGGTAGGAAGAAAAGAAAGGATACATGGAAAGGAAAATACTTCAGTCATTCAGAAGCTGTGGTAGTGTCAAAATCTAACATGCCTACAATGCCTGGAAAGTTAAGGCGAAAAGAAAATAATTTTCTAGAAGTACTCTTTTAAAATATTTTTATTACTTACATGTACAAAAAAAGTGAAGAAAATTAAAACATTTACTGAAGTTAAGCAAAAAACAGATTTAACCTCATGAAGTATCTGAATACTTCAGGTAAACTGTCTGAATTATGTAACTAAACAAAAATGACATACATTAAAAAATTTTCCTGAAAAATAAAGACAATAGAAAAAAACAAAACAAAACTATCACCCTTTAACTCTGTATTCCCTCCTAATGTTGTTTTTAATAGTAGTAAATGTGTTTATTTTTTCTACTAATTACACTCTCTTCATTTTGTGACACAATGCAAGTCTTTTCATATTTCATTTCTTAACATCTGTCATGCAATAACAATAACATTAACAATTTGTTCACTGTTGGACAAACAGGAGGTTTATAATATTTTACCATTATACAGAAAAGAAGTTATGAATATTTTTATGACTAGTTCCCTTCCTCCCCCCAACATCTTTAGGACAGGGTCAAAGGTTTGGGTCAAAGGCTATTATTGACTTTTGTAACTCATTGTGTAATTCCAGATTGGCACGCAATACTTCAAGGATATTTTATTTTGCATTTCTAAGTCTGAACAATTTTTCAATTGATATAATTTTTGTTTTCTCTTTCAAAAATTTTATCTTTTGGGGAACAAGCTAACATCTACTTATGAACTTACCAATTCCTTATAAAAATTCTGTATATTTCTGGAGGCATTCTAAACACTGGGCTACAATTCATTCATTATTTAGCCTCTACCATATGCAACCCACTGTACTTCAAGTTAAGGGAGATACATAAGCAAATAAAACACTCTAAGCTTCTTAAGGGCTGAGACAATAAGGAAGGGATCCAATTATGTTTCTGATACTTTTACCTCAGAAAAGTCTATTTATTCACTGAGCTTTGGGAACTAATTACTCAGTTTTCCCTCAGAGCTGAATGAATGACTGGTAGCTGTGCCACTGTTTTCTGTTTTGTCTTAAGGAAGAGGATGGCAGAGGGAGAGATGACTTGGGGGAAATTCTGGTAGAAGATCTGATTAAGGAGAAAAGACTGAAGTCTCAAAGTGTTTGATCATCAAGGAGTCAATGGTAGATGATAAAAGACAGTCAAAGTTTCCATCACAGCAAACTATTTAAATGCTTGTCTCTGACTGTCAAAGGACAACTAGACAAAAGCATTAACTTTTAAGAATCATCATTAGTATTATTTGCATAAGATTAAAACAGTAAGATAACCAATTACCTTTATTTTATAGCTCATAGACTTATGTACTAAGTATATTTTAATAATAAACACATCACAATTTGTATAGCCTGCCACTTCGGTACTGTGCAGCAGAAGTCAGAACCCTGAGTTCAAAAACCGGTTCTCTCACTTATATGTGCTATCTGGCAAATTACAACCTCACCTCCTTCTTCAGCTGTACAATGAGAATACCACTACTTGAGCTATCTGGGCCATAGAGCTGTTATGGAAATCAAATAAGAGTACATATAAATGTAAACTACTGTTTACATGCACAGTAACTACTGTTATTCTGAAAAACAAAACCCAAAACGCCAGGGTTGCTGAGAATCTGTCCAATGAAGGGCAGCTTGGGGTCATGACCCCTCCCACCTCCAACATTCCAGAGCTCAGCAAGGCCTCCATTTACATAATTTGCAGAAACCATAGCAAGGTCAAGGGGACCTTGCAAACCACTGGGCTGGAGTGTACTTCTGAGCCTAAGTGTGCTACGGTTCTATTATCTAGGATTCTCCCTACATCATCTTACTGGATTCTTACAACCACCAGAGTGAGGTGGGTGGTAAAGTACTATTATCCCCAGTTTAAAGATATGAGTAAGAGTGCTGAACCTGGAGGTACAAGTACCTGAGCATTTACCAGCTGTACGACCCGGGACAAATCACCGAACCTCTCAGTATCAGTTTTCTCATCTGTAAAATGAAGATACTAATAGCTCCTACCTCACAGGTAACAGATGTAAGAGTGTTATATGGGTGCTTGTGAGTTATTACTGCTGTTGTTGTCTGAAACCTAGGCCTTCTGACTTCAAGGTCAATACTCTTTCCACTATACCACCCTGGCGGAGGAGGTATTAAATCTAGCTAACAGGGGAATGCCATACCGTTTTATGCTGTCTGAAGGCGAGGAAGTTGATTACATAAACACTAATTATAGAGGAAAAACTAAGTTCTGAAACTCCTGAATGAGAAAATTCCACATAAGAAATACTGACAAAAATAGATGAACCTGAAGAGAAGATTTAGCCAAGAAATGATTATTGTCTAAAAGGTTGCAATATGAAAGAAAAAACAGACTTATACGGTGCCATCTCAGAGGGTGGAATGAGGATCAATGGGAGGGAAGCAACATGTGCCTCTCTGGTTGTGGGTAGAACAGATCAGGGATAGTACATCGAGAATTAAATAAGCACAGTAACTTTAGGGTCTGATAAATCCAAAGATCTCAGCTACTGAGGCAAGAGGCCACTAAATGACAAAAACTTTTAGGAAAACTGGACAAAAACCATTAGGAAAACTGGAAAACAGTCTGACGGAAACTAGGTATAGACCCAACCCTACATGGTATGTACCAGGATATGCTCAAAATGGGCATATAACTTAGATACAGAAGACATCATAAATCAATTAGAGTAAGGAAGTAAGGAAGAAATTACCTTTCAGATCTCTGAATAGGGGAAGAGTTTATAACAAAACAAGAAATAGAAAGGATTACAGAAGGTAAAACAGTAATTTACATAAAATTTAAAAGTTTTTGCAAAACAAAACCAATGCATCGGAAATTAGAAAAGAGGTAAATGGGGGAAAAAATCTTGCAGCAAGTTTCTCTGATAAACATCTAATTTCTAAACTATATAGCTGATTCAAATGTAAGAATAAAAGCCATTCCCCACTTGGTCAAAAGAAATGAATAGGCAGAGGAAGGAATCCAAGCTATCAACAGGTACGTGAAAAAAATACTCTAAATCACTAATTAGAGAAATGTAAAATTGAACAATTCTGAGTTTCCACTTCACACTGTTCAGATTATCAAAGCTGATAAAAAAGAAAAGTAACAAATGTTGTAGAAAAAACAGGCCTATTAATGCACTACTGGTGAAACTATGAACTGGTTCAACCATTCTGGAAAACCATTTTGGGACCATGCCTCCCAAACTATTAAACTATGCACACCCTTTGGCCTAGTGATACCACTAATAGGTCTAAACCTCAAAGACATCAAATAATTTATAGTAGTTCTTTTTGCAGGGACAAAGAACTGGAAATAGAGGGGTGCCCATCAAATGGGGAATGACTGAATGAGTCATGGTAAATGAATATGATGGAATACTACCGTGCTGTAAAAAGACTTGCATGAACTGATGGCAGGGTGAAGGAGACAGAACATGGAGGACAGTCTATACAATAACAACCACATAAAGATAAGTATCTTGGGAAAACTTAGGAACTCTGATCAATCCAATGACCAACAATTCCAGTTATGATGAGCCATCTCCAGAAAGAGAGATGATGGACTGAGTGCAGACGGAAACATATATTTCTGGACATGGTCAATGCAGGGTTTTCTGTGACTATACATATTTGTAACTGGGGGCTTTCTTTTTCTTGCTTTCTTAATATGGAGGGAAGAGGGAGGGAATAGGGGAAAAGGAAGAGAAAGTGGGTCATAGTGGAAAAAAAAATTTAGCTTTAAAAAAAAATACCTCTGTACAAAGAACTTTCTAACAATCAAAGCTGTCTAACAATAGGACTGTGTTTGATGGGTAATGAGCTACCTATCTTTGTAACTGTTTACCTGCTAGAATACTATAGAAGGGATTCCTGTACTAGGTGGGGTGTGCTCTATAATGTTCCTCATAGTTGAAATTTTTCACTAAATACTTGTTAGGCTTCAGTCAGCAGTCCACTATACTGTGGCCAGACCCAGGCTGGGTCTCTGGGTAAACTATTGCTTTCTGCTTTTCTTCCTTTGCCTTCCTCAGACACTTAGTGTCCTTATCTGTTTTAACAATGTCTTCTATTCCCCTGCCAAAGCCTGTTTTCAGGAAGGGCTCTGATGCAAATTTACACTGAGATTTAACTCAAGTCTTGCTGCATTACCCTAGAATATTTGCATTTTCACTGTGGAATGAAAGGCTCTCTGGAAATGAAAAGAATGGTAAATAATGAGGATGTAGATGGGGACAGTATTTTCTAAGTAACCCTGAGCTCACCCAATATAAGACTGGTTGAAGACAAAGGACAGATAAAGAAAGACATGTTATGGGCTTGAGACTTAAAAATGATGCTAGGGATTGTCTAGTCTAATTTCCTTATTTTTACAGATAAGAAAACTGTCTGGCCACTATAACGGTGGCCAGACAATTACTGTTATACCAAAGGAAAGAAAAAATCCTGATTGCTAGTATGGAACAACACTGGAATTCAGGTATAAGAATTTGGTGAGGTTTGTGAAAAGAAATTAATTAAGGTTTAGGACAACTGTAATGGTCCAGAATTTACACTTCTTCAGTCTAGTAAATAATATAGCATGTGCTGTGAGCCCTCACAGCTTTGTAAACCTTAAACTACTAGGTAACAGTTAGTATACTACAACTTAAGATACAGTACTGAGTTCCCAAAGAGGACCTTCCTAATTCAGAGGTCACTAAAGCCCAACCCTCTTATTTGACACAGTTAAGGAAACGGAGGCCCTAAGAGGTGAGATGCATTGTTCTAGGTCATAGGCGTAGTGATAGGAGAGGTGGAGTTCAGACCCACACTCCCTTATTCTATAGGTAGTCCTCTTTCTAGGGTACAGCAAGCTAACGCCTCAGTTCATTTGTCACTACAGAGTCAATGAACCCTCCCCAGCCTACCTTTTGTCCCACAGGACAGACTAGATGGTATCTCCTAACTCTCTTGGGCAGAAACAACCTGATTTGAGTGGCAGCAAGTTCCCTTTCTTTGCTACTAACAAGGTAGAATGGAGAGGTAGGCTTTCATTCCACTAAAGGAAGCTGATCAGGAAGAGCTTATGGTGATAACATGTTAAAGCTGGAAAGGATCTTGAAGATTAATTCTTCATGTTAAAGATGGAGAAACTGAGGCTCACAGAGATGGAGTTACTTGTATAAGGTCCCACAATTGTAGCAGAGCTAGAACTCCAGGGTTATCATTATTAAGCAGTTGTGAGGTCAGCAATCCTCCCTCCACATATTATGCTGCCTCCTGTTCTTCAAGAAGCCATGGGTTTTCATCTTTCCCCAAGCCCTACAACTACTATAGCAGATTTCACAAAGCAAGCAATCTGTGCCATCTGCTTGTCACATAATGCTCAAGGCCAGGGAAATGAAGGTAATGTATTTTCCCCCACAGGCCTTTTTTAATGTGAAACCAACTACAAAGGCCCTACCAAAACTATGGTTAGTACACAGATTAATCTCCCTCATGTTGAAGAACTCACAGGAGTGCTGGAGTCACCACAACATGGGCTTGTGGGAGCAGGCCTTGAGATAGAAATCGTCAGTGCTTGGGGTGGAAGAAAGAGAGGGAGCAAACAAACAGATGAGAGAGAAATATGGGAGTGTCACTGCCACCTCTGAGATCTAGATCATTAGGTTGGGCTGACAGCTTAGTTTTAGGTACAGTGTTCTAAATGAGTGTAGTTTCACTTAGGAGACATCCTGTGGGCTGATGTTTTAGTGGAGGCTATGGAATTTTCATTCTAGGAAGTCTTCAAGGACAGTACTGACCCTTAATGAAATGGGATGGCTTTGGTATTGGCCTGCCTTCCAATCTGATCCAAAGGTCAAAGGTCTGCTAACTTGAATTTATTGCTGCTGCTCAGTTTTTTTGGGAAATAGAATACTTTACTATAAGTCAAGAGACCAGGATTCTAGTCTCGGGTTTATCACTACTTGTGTGCTCCTCAGTGACTCAATTTCTTTCTCTTCATTCAAAATATAAACATTAGGCACCTATATACAAGGTCCTAAGCCATGTATTTGGCTTATAAAGTTAGGAAACAGACCCTGCTTTCAGGGAGGTCTCTCAGTTTCTGGATCAGTTTAAAAAAAAAAAAACCCAAAAGGTAACAAGGTATCCCAGAGGAGTGCTGGCTCTGGCATTATGACACCCTGGTTTTAAACCTAGTTTTGCCATTTGCCACTTGTGTGACCTATGGCAATTCACTTCACCTTAGTTTCTTCAGTTATAAAATGTCAGGGTTAATTAAATGACCTCTAACATCTCGTCCAGCTTTAAAATCCTCTAATCCATGATTGGGTGAAGTGAATTGCCAAAGCCAAGTTCTACATTTCTATTTCAAGTTCTAAATTTACTCTTCTGGTTAAGTTTCCACAAGTTCTGAAAAATGGTAGCATCCTTGGAGGCAATTCTCATTTGGATGTACAAGTTCTGGTATGTTTGTTTACCATGGGCCATATTATTTAGTAGGCACAATTTTAGGAAAACAACTGCCAAATTTTAGATATTACAATAAATTAATCCAAAACCTTTATGTCAATGAGGAAGCTGAGGTAGAGCAGAAGTGACTTGTCCAAAGTCACACAGCTGGTTAGTATCATAGTGACCAAGACTACTATTTATGGAGTGCTTTCTCCCTAAGGAACTTAAGGAGCTTTCACAAATAGAGTCACAGTCTTCATTAACTAGGAATAGTGGAAGGGATGGCGAGGGCCATCCTGAATTATGTAAAATGTTAGCAAAGAGACAGAGGTTCTATTACTTTACGGTAAATGTATTAAATTAGGAGAGGCCCTTAGGATTTGCTTCAATGAAAAATGATGTGTAACTAGCACATTCTTTACAAATGAATACTACTGATGTGCCTTTAACGCATTTATTTTCCTCTTTAGGAAAGATTTGTTATTCGGTCGCTTTTCATTCATGTGTTATTCTTTATGACCCCCTTTGGCAAAGATATTGGAGTGGTCACTTAACTCTGTTTGCCTCAGTTTCCTTCTCCAGCTCATTTTATAGATGAGGAAACTGAGGCAAAAAGGGTTAAATGACATGCTCAGGGTCACACAGCTAATTAAGTATCTGAGACTAGATTTGAACTCAGGAAGATGAGTCTTCCAGACTTCGGATCTGGCATTTTATCCCCTGCACCATCTAGGTAAAACAGCCACTATGAAATTTCATTTACACTATTTCCTCAAAAAAATTTGTTTCCCCTCTCCTCCCCTTCCCCCCATTCCCCCGCAATTGCACAAAGATAAACTTCAATTCTACCCGGTCAAAATGATCACAACTTCTTAGTCTCAGTGTGCTAAAAAAAATCTCAGAAGTCATCTAAGCCTCCCACAATTCTAAAGTAACAAAGTTTCATTTTCCCTATAACATTCCCCCTACCTGGTCTGTGAAAGGATTTCCAAAGAAATCCCCATGAGAACTGAATTGGTGAGAATTCTGACTTTAATTTTAAAATCATCAGATCAAGAACCATATTTGCAGGGCTCTTCATTTTGTTCACATACTTAAACTCAAAAAGAAATTCCAATCAGAGGGTTAGTAAGAAGTGTTATATGCTACTACTTAGTTCACTCTATCAAAAAAAGCTTCAAAAAAAGAAATGCTTGCTTGTTTGTGATGGACACAGTAAACTAACAGCAAAAGGGAATAGTATCCTAGACTCACAGAAGACAGTGGAAGAGGAGATGAAGACCATAGAGAATACAGTCCAACCCCCTCATTTTACAAATCAGAAAACTGAAGTCCAAAGAGGGGAAAGACTCATGCAAGGTCACAAGGGCTAAGCCTAGAATTAAGGTCTCCTGACTCCAAGTCCAGAGTTTTTCCATTTTATTTCCAATGTTTCATTTACTTGGTTTCAAAGGCATAATACTACCGTCAACAAGACTTACTCTAGAGGTATGAATGTCCCAGAGCTCCCAGGGTAGGAGACCAAATGCAAATGCAGGGGAGCCATGTAATGACACATGTAACATCAGACTTCTCGCTCACTTCCCAGTTCCCTGTCAAGAATAAGCTCAATTGCTTACCAAGTGCTTTGCAGAGCTCCGGATGTTTGATTCCGATAGTTTTCAACCTTTGCAGCAGTTCTGATGAGGTCAGCTGCCGTACTAAGTATAAACCTACTGAGTAACTCTGGAAGGAGAGACAAGGAGTCAATGAATAGAACGAGGAATCTTCAGCAGTCCAACCCTGCCACTGGTCATATTACTCACCTTTCCGTAATTCCCCCAGGTGACAGTGATTCGGTTTGTTGCTGAAGATAGGTACATGAGGTGTGTGAGATTAATGGGACGACAAGGCCGTTTTGGCTCTACTCCAGGTTTATTTGATGGATAGTAGCCCTGAAATCAGAAATTTTTCTTTATTTTGCCCAGGAAAAGGAAAAAAAAATGTAGTTCATTTTGTAAAAATCCAAACCATTACCCAGTCGGGAATATTTTATGATGAATTTTAAATACCAGATTTACTACACTCCTTCCCCTCCCTTCAAGGCCATTTCTATTAACAGTCCTTTCCAGAAGTAGGCTTGGCTCCTTAACAAATACCCAACTAGCTGAGTGATACTATGAGGCTGGGCTGACTTACCGGGACTGAGCAGTAGCTGTGGTTGACTTTCACTGCAATGTTAGGAGGGTACTGATCCTCCTGAGGGCAGCTAGTGTCTGTGTAACAGATTCTGCAACAGAAGGAAGGACTGTGTGATGCTTCACTCCCCTGCAGATACCCTCCCACCCTTACTGAGACTCCAGTTCTGTTCTGAGATCAGAATCCAACACACATTACCTGCTCCCCACTTCCCAAAGTCTTCATCTATCCCTGAAACACAGGCTTAGGCAAACCTAGCTATTCTGAGCTGAGTCAGTAACGTACTGTTAGTAGGCGAGATGCAGACACACTGCAGATAGCTAACAGCTTTCTCTCCTGCAACGCTTTAGCACAAGAGATGCTTTTCAAAAAGACTTTCTGGGGTTGCTGCGAAAGTTCCTTCTTGATTTCCCTAAGAGTCTCTTCTCTTTGTATACCTTCTGGACTTCAACAGACCCATAAGAACTCACTTACCTTAGTACCACTTGAACTGATTTCACTCCAGGCTGCAACTCCCTGGCAAAGTAAATCCAACGAAAAAGAAAGAAGCTAATAAGGTAAAGAACATTCCAGGACATCAATACTATATCCAACAATGACAATACTATTTTTTTTCATCTTATCTTGTAATCTAGGTAGTAGCCTTCTTCCAAAGGTTCAAGGTGATACAAAATCTTTAGCCAAAATATGAAAAAACTCATACTACAATATTACAATGCCAGAATCCATCTATGAGGTAGATGTAAACAGTTTAAATAAACTCACAATATGTGGACTCATTATTGAAGGGCATAAAATCTCTGGCCCACCTGGGTCAGAAAGCACCAATGGTACCACAGAGTAACAGCATGGTTCCTTTTCGAACCAGCCTGTCATGGCCATTTTAAAGATAAAGAAACAAAGCACGAAGTGGTAAAGCAGTTTGCCAGTCAGATAATGACACAATGTATAATTCTATACTCCAAGCTCTCTTGCCGAGCTCTTCCTCTAGGGCAGGGGCTCCAAAAACAGCATCTACTTTTCCCTTCCCCCAAATGAGACAGGACACTGCCAACAGGGAAGGAATTGAGGGTCAGCATCTCATCCTTCATTCATTGGTCAAATGTACAGAGCTCTTTTAGTGAACGGCTTTCACACAAACCTTTCTTTGTGCTATAACCAGACCAAGTCTGTCCAATTCCCAATACAAAATAAAAGTCTCTGCCTTCAAGGAGTTTACAATCTATTGGGGAGAAACAAGTTAACATACAAGTAAAGAGAAAACCAGAGAAAACCTGTACAAAGTATTTTTGGGAGGGTGGGGTGGCAGAGAACAAGTCAAACAGGAAGGACAGTTTATTAACATGAAGAGTTCTAAGGGGGCCAATGAAAGGGTAGGGAAGACTAGGGCAGGGACACTGGAGGGATGGAGAGGACATAGATGAGTATGAAGAGTAGTAGTCACAGAAGAAAGCTTCAGTCTAGAGTGCCCATGACTTTGAATTACAGGGATTCAGAGTAGAGTCAAAGGGCAGTAAATTATCATGCCTTTCAAAGCAGCAAAAGACACCTGGATTTGATTATCAATCCCTGAAAGAAGTAAAAAGGAGACAAGAGAAATCAACCTCAAAGATTAAGAGTTGGGGAACCTTGGTCTCGAGAAACCATAATTCCCTATTTTCCTTTCCTTGACTTTGCAGCTCGATTACTGGGTATCCCTTAACTCAAAATGTACTAAGTGTCTAGTCAATTTGTTTTTCTGCTTCCTTCCTGCTGGCATTTCCAATTGCACAAGAAAAATTCTCAAAACACTCAAGGTACAACATCCTAGGAAACACTGGCCAAATTCGAAGCAAGAGCTAGAAGAAATCTTTAAGCATGAGGTCCATGAGGCTATTTGGTCAGGTACAGATCAGTCTCTGAGTGGCCTTCCTACTCTAAGAAGGTGGTATACTCCCTCAAAAGGGTGAACATATGACCAAGGGTACACATGGTATGGCAAACAACTGGACAACCAAGAAAACAGTATATCTGCTACATAAGTTCCCCTCCCCACTTTAAAATGGTGTTAAGGTTAGGGTGTTTCTAAAGACCGTTCCAATTCTACATTCCATGACTAATCTGCGTCTTCTGGCAGCCATTGTTTGGCCATTTCAACCTTCGCTGTTGGTTTTTTTTTTTTTTTAATGTAGTACCAGAGGTAGGAGTAGAGAAAAAATTAAACTAAGCCTACTGTAGCATGAGTAGCTTTTAGGATGGAGAGATAAGGAAAGAATTTGGATTCAGTGAAGGAACTATCTAAATCTGTCCCCAAAAGCTGTCTTGGCAAACATAAGGCAAACAATGCAAGCAGCATGCTCTCCTGAGTCTGGCTCCAGTTCCTACCACACAGGGCACAGCAGCCAGGGCACTGATCTGATACCAAAAAGCATCATGCCTCACAGGGAAGCTGGCCAGACCATTTGGAGAAGTCCAGGAGAAAAAGCCATATGCCTACAATGCAGACACTAGCCTACAAAATTTAACCTGTATATGTAGTATATGAAAGCAGTCATTTCAGCTTTACTTCTGAAATACCACTGTTCTGAAAATAAGAGTCTAGAGTCCAGGCCATGTTTTGGTGAAGACAAAGCATACAGAAAGGTGATAGTTATTAGAATGTACTGTGAGGAGAGTGTTCCTTTGGGTGTTGGGGAAATGGTTTGTACTTCTAAATATACCTTTGTTGAAAAAAAAAAAAGATAGCACTGAGAGATGCTACAGTGAGGCTTAGGACGCAGTTCAAAAGTATTAGGGCTACAGCACACTGCATTCAGATACCAAATGGAATGGAAATGGGCTTTACATCTAGCTACTCTCTTGTCTCTCAGGTAGAGTCAATTCTTTTTGTGACTAGGTCCCAAGAGGAAGTAAACTGTAGTAGAAAGACTGTTGGATTTTAAATCAGAAAAACTGGATTAAAATCCTAGCTCTGCTATAGTAACAATATGATTTCCTCTTCTATGGACCTCAGTTTCCTCTTTTATAAGTTAAAGATACTGAACTAAGTATCCCCATACTTTTCAGCTTGAATGCTATAATTCTACTAACAACAATTAGCTCTAATGTGAAGATTACCCTTTAATTAGCTCTTACAGTCTAAAGAGAAGAGTGCTAGATTGGAGATAAGAGCTGGGCTTCTGTTTTGACTCTGATGCTTACTAGTTTTGTGACTCTGGCCAAGTAACTTTACCACAGTGAGTTTAATACCTGTATTACTAACCTGATAGCTGTAAGGCAAATGCTTATAGGCTAAAGCCATAAACATGTCACTTGTGCTTTTGTAAGAGTGACCAGCAGGTCAACAGCACACAGGGCAAAGAGCACTAAACTTCACTTGAATTCCTGGCCTTACTACTCACCACCTTGTCAAAAACTGCTCACCTTCTCTGGGTCTCAGTCCCCTCCTCTGTAATATTATGTGTGTGGGGATGGAACAAGGTGGATGGGCAGAGATTTGATCAGGTTAATTCTGACATCCCTTCCAGCTTCACAAACCTATGACTTTTTCCTTTTCCAACATCAACTGTAGAGCTTTACTAACGGTTATGAAATGGGACAGAAATACTCTAGGAAGTTCCTCTGGCACTCTGGGTCATATTTAATAACATCTAGAGGTCACTGCATTAGAAGGTAAGACAGAAGCCTCAAACAACATAAAGTAGTCCAGTTTTCTCTAACTTACTTTTCATAGTCCTATGGAGTTAAAAGACTCAGGTAGAAGTCAGGAAGAGAACCCTAAATGTAGGCAGGAAAGAGATGAGTAAGGTAAATGTACCTGGAGTTTCTGATCAGTTCCACTTGTCTCGGCGTCAACGCAAAAATGCATGGGCTCTCCTGCAGCTTCTCACTATTCTGTGGGACTGAAGACAGAGGAAGAGGTTTTATTTTTCAACAGCAAGCAGGCTGATAAGTAATTTTCTCTGTACTAAAACTTTTAGATCCTAAAAGAGGAAACAGACTAGGCTGTGCACTAGAGAATCAGATGGAGAAGACTCTCAGGACTAACAGGAAAGAAATCAAGGGGAAAAAAACCCCCCAACACTTTCTTATGGCAAACCAGATACATGATGGACAGTTATTTACCAATGGGTACTCATTACATTAACAGAAATCTGGTGTGCTAGAAAGGGAGTTTGCTTGTCTTGCCAATTTCCAGCCTGTTTAGACCAAAGCTACAGTATCTTCTCAGTTCTACAAGTCACATCTTTAAGGACCCTGACAAATTGTAGTGAATGCAGAGAAAGGGGATCAGGACTTTGAGGTGGGCCTTGTTATCATACTGCTTGAAAACCAGTGAAAGGAGATGGAGAGACTTCTCTTGGAGAAGAGCTGCTGTAGAGGAGACTCTGAGTGCTGTCATGTAGAAGAGTGCACTGTCTACCAGTGCACTGTACACATCTGTTGGCTTTTGTGCTGCCTACCCACAAAGGGCTGAATTAGAACCCCAAAGTGGAAGACCCAGAGATTTCAGGTCAACATAAAAGAGAAACCTTCTTAACACACAGGGCTAACAATGGAATGGGCTGCCTGGAGAAGCAGAGAGAGGTCAAGCAGAGTTCAGATGACTAAACTCTTAGGACTATGCTACAAGGGCCTCTTGCTTCAGGGGTTAGACAGTATGACTACCGATATTCTCTCAATCCCCTCATTTTGGCACTGGACCCACACACATCGCTAGGAGGTTTTATGCCCTCCAAACCAAGGTTTGGCCTTCAGTCAATTGCAAACTCCTGCACTACTAAGTCAAGTGAGAGAAGAAAAAACTTTCTCTGCAGCAACTCAAACCTTTCCATCAAATACCCAGGATTTTAAGCTTGAAGGAATTTTAAGGACCATTTGGTCCAATCTCCTCATTTTATAGATGAGGAAACTGAAGCCAAGAGAAATTGTGACATGTTCAAGGTCACCCAACCAGTAAGTAGACGGAGAACCCAAGGGTCTTTAACTCTAAATTAAACTTTTTTCATTATCCCATGATACAGGCAATAAAAACACTGGCTTGAAGTTAAAAGGGAGCAAGAGGGATTCTTAGCAGGTCAGGTGTTTTCTATCTAGTAGGACATCAGGCGGTCATCTACAAGATGACAGCAAAGGTTTGGATTCTTCTGATCTTCCTTCAGCACTATAAGATCAAAGCGACTCTCTGGCCAAAACCAGTTGAGTTTCTTCTGCAGAGGTTATTAGGAAGACATTGGGGAAAGCAAGAAAGGAGGTGGCATACATGGGGTCAGAAGAAATGGTTGGGTAGAAAGCCAGTCAGGTACTGAAAATTGTGAAGAGTAAGGAACTTCATTTCCTCCTCTGAAAGCTTCTTGTTTCTTGGTAACAGCTGAGAATAGAAGGGAAGATATCTAACATTCACCCATAAGCCCACTCAGCTAGCAACTGTTTATGAAATTCATATTTCTAATTTCTACAAGGGTATAAATGTAAGAAAGCAACAAGATGGCTGGCTATTCCCACTCAAAGATCTGAATCACTAAGTCTCCCTGGAAGTTTATTCCTCTGAAGCACCATCTGAAGCCTGGTCCTACAGTCTCCCCAAAACAAGGTGCCATCAATCTATGGAGTTAAAACAAACTGTCTTGAATTTCCTGTAAAATGTGACGTTATAAAATCTATTCACAGGTACTACTCATGAGTACCAGAAGAGCACTCAGACATCATCTAGACCAGCGGTTCTTAACCTTTGTATTATGGACCTTCTACCTGGCAGTCCAGTGAAGTCTTATCAATCCCTCTTCAAAACAATACTTTTAAATGCATAAAACAAAATACACAGAATTACAAAGGAAATTAATTATACTGAAATACAGTCATCAATTTTTTTTTTGCTTTTTCAGCTCACAGACCTCAGGTTAAGATCCCCACCCTTCAGACCAATCTGATTTTATAACAGATGACATTAAGGTCAACAAAGGTGGAAAGACTTTGCTAGCAGTCACACAGCAAGTCTGGGGCAGATCTCTGAATCTAAGAAAGAGCCAGATGTTAGATCTTGCACCTAAAACAGTGACCTTTCTACAATTTCTACAACATTGGTGAGAAGTTCCAGAAAGCCAAGTTATTTATCTCCTGACAGTCCCCAACCTCATATAGATACTATTCTAGATTGAAATCCCAAACATCTTTGAGGAAAGAAGTTACTTGTATTTCCCTGAAGCCTTAAGATCTTCAAGGAGTATTGATAAAGAAATAAAATACGGGGTTTGCAGGTAGCCATTGCTGCCTTTCACAACATCCCCCAAGTGCACAGGCCATACTGCTGCCATCTAGTTATCAAATCAATGTAGATTTGTTTTCTGGATCTTGTGTTCAATAAACCCACTACCAGAGTGCCCAATATATATAAAGCATGCAGGAAACAGGAAGCCTAGGATGGCTTCTCAGTGTTGCAAGTATGTTAACATTTAAAAAAAAGTTTGTTTCCTAAAATGTACTTCCCCCTGGTCTTTTTATTTGTTATATGGGATAGTAAGAGGGGAATAGATGAGGTACAAAGGGTATGATAATTTTTTTTAATGTCTAGGAATGCATTCTACTTGGAGATGGAAGCAAAGACATAAAGGAATATCTTTGATTTATCATATAATTGACAAAAGGCATGGTACAGATAGTAAACATCACAGGCATTCAGAGGAAGAAGACAGTACTTCAGAATGGAATGGTCAAGAAAAGCTGAATTATGGACATCAGACCTAAAAAGACGGTTCAGGCTCAGACTGGATCTAGGGCTGAAAAAGACCAAAAAAATATCCTAGCAGGGAGAATAGGGTGAACAAAGACAGAGCAAGAAAAGTTGTATGACAGAATAGTGTGAGATAAGCCTGGAAAATAGGGTAGAAACTGCAGAAGGCCTTGAAATCAGTCTGAAGAGCTACAGCTTGAACCAACAGAGCTTTAGATTTCTCTGATTATACTTTTACACATCAAACCTTGCTGTACTTGGCATTTCTTTTGTTATAAACTTGCTGAGGCCAAAGGTAATCACATCTTTTCTGGTGCTCAATAATATTTGTTAAATGAACAAATGAACAGGATTAGGCATGATATGTTATTTAAAAAAATGAATGTGGCATACTTCAGTTACCTCCAATAGAGAAGTAACTCAGCGTCAAACTATGGGAGGTCAAATTCTGAACATTTGGAGTAAACTGTTGCCCAGGTTTTGATGGCTCAGTAAAAGTCCTTGGTGTCAGGAAGACATGGGGGAAGGGAGGAAAGGAGATGGCACTACCAGGTCAGAGAAATGGGTAGGGCTAAGGACATTAAGAGTTAGAAATTAGTAACAGAACCACATGGGCAGAAGCTTGAAGTGGCATCATTCCCATCCTTCTAAACTTTTATATCCTATACAATTCTCACCCTATCCTTCCCCTAATTCTTTCCCAGAGATCATCCATTTTGAGGGAGGAGAAAACAAAAAAAAGTTCAGCAAATCAATGTACTGAAAACTTTCGACATTATATACAGTGTTCCACACTGCAAAGGAGAGGGAAATGTCTTCTCATATCTCTTTGCTGGGGTCAATTTGGGTCATTTTAATTTCAAAGAATGAAATTTCTCTTATTCTACTGATGCTCTTTCATTTACATTCTTGCAATCAGTGTATAAATTGTTTTCCTGGTTCTGCTTATTTTACTCTGTCCTCTCAGTTTTCTCCAAATTTTTTCCTTTGGTCATTTCTTACAGTGCAGTAATAATATTCCAATACAATGACATACCATAATTTGTTCAGCTATTCCCCTAACTGATGGGTACCCACTGCTTCCAGGTTGTTTTTTTTGTTAGTCTGTTTTGCTATAACTAAAAAGGGCTGCTAGAAAGATTTTGGTACTTGCAAGTCTTTTCTCTCTTGGGGGGAGGAGGGGAAATATAGACCTTGTAGTGGTACCAGTGGATAAAAGGGTATGTACAGTTTATTGACTTTTGGGATATGGTTCCAAGTTCTTTCCAGAATGGCTGAATGGTTGGGTCAATTCTCAGCTTCTTCATCAGGGTATTAGTATGTCCATCATTCCAGAACTCCTTTATCTTTGCCAATCAGATTTTGGGTATGAGGTAGAACCACAGAATTGTTTTAGTTTGTATTTCTCAGTGATGTGAAGTATTTTTTTCATATGGTTGTTGGTAACAAACTAATATTCTATTACATTCAGGTACCATAATTTAAAAAAAATCTATTACCTATTTTTTTCTAGGTTTTTTTTTTTGCTACCACAAAAAAGAGACTATAAAAATTTCAGTGTATGTGGGGATTTTCTTGGTCATTAACCACCCTGGGGTATATGTCTAGTAGTGAAAACTCTGAGTCAAAGGGTATCCTTTGCATACTTTCTTTGCATAATCCCAAACTTTTCCAGGATGGCACAATTCATAGCTCCACCAACAATAAATTTAGCATACCCATCTTTCTACCCCTCCAATACTTACTATTCTGGGGGGCTATTTTTAACTGGACCTCAGCATGAAAAAGCCAGAGTTGTTCAGTTTCCTTTGATTAACCCTCTAGGCTCAACTACTCAGAAATAGGGACAATAAGCTGAAGTCATAGAGAAGAAGGTTTAGGCATCATATAAAGAAAAACTTCCTAACAATTAAACATTTATCAAGCACCTACCTATAGGCAAGGCACAGTACTAGGTATCAGGGCTACAAAAATTAACAAAACAGTCCCTGCTCTTACAGGGGAGTAACAATAAAATAACAATTCTTAATGATCAGAACTGTCCAAAAGTACAACAGGTTCCTTCAGAAGTATTAAATTATGTAAGCTCGGAAGTCTTTCATGGAAGCTGGATGATGATTTGTTGAGCATATTGTAGAGGATCCTGCTCAGGCACAGGTCAGCATAGATGCCCTCTGGGGTCCTTGCCAACTCTGTTTTCCAGGCATCAGTAAATTTTTCCTTTCTGTTACTCTAGATCATCACCTATGATTTTTTTTTTTTGGTACTGTCTCTTAAATTCTGCCTGCCTTTCTATCGCCAAGATGCTTAGCTGGGTCCTAGTCACCTCTTGTTTATACAGTGATTTTCTTCCTGATTTCTCCACCAGCTTATCTCCCTATAAATCGTTTTAATACAATTTAAACAGATTTTTATTTGGATATTTCTTCAGTCTTTTCAATCCCCTCCTCCAACTACCTATGGCTTCCTCACCATTGGACAAGGTCCCTGGACTCCTGATACCAAATTTTGAGATGCCCACTCCTTTGGTTCTATTTGACTTCCTCTCTTCCTCAAACCTAAACTCTCTACTTTAATGAGGCAAAACTTTTACTTGCCTGCAAACATCAATGTCTAGTTTGCCATCTTGGAATTCATATTCATATTCTGATCCTTTAACAAAATGTTGGTTAAAAATCCAGGAATTTTTTGATGAACTATAATAGTCTGGAGAGAACATACAAACTCATATTCCTAACTGAACATATCTACTGAGTTGACTATATAAAGAACAGCACATAGTTTTTGACCAAGAACTTAGCAGAGGATAAGATATATGTAACTATATTACAAAAGTACAATTTCAAAATGGGTTAGAAAGACAAAAATTAAGGGCTCTTGCATGGCAAAAAAGTGAGAGGATACTTGCAACTTGAGGGGAAAGGATACACTGGAGGAGGCTTCCTGGAACTGATAATTGGGCCTTCAAGGACAAGGCTTTAACCTCCTTTTCCCTCTGAATGGTCTTCCCAGCCTTCTTCACTTATCTGGACCTTGTGAATTCTCAAAGTCCAGCAAGTCTCATTGTCTATGTGGAGTCCTCTCTGACCACACTCCTCTCCAACTTCAGCTTTTGGTACTGCTCTTGGGGAGTAGCACATGAAAGGTAGCATGGTAAAGTAGAATGGAAACTTCATTTAGAGTCGGGGGACTAAAGGGCTCAAATTCTCATTCTGCTTGGGTGGGTTTTGTTTGTTCTCATTTATAAAGTGAGAAAGCAGGACACAAGGGACCTATGGATCGTTCAGCTTTAAATACTATCCTATCTTAATGTATGAGAAGCTGGGTGGCACAGTGGATAGAGAGCTGGGCCTGAAGATTCATCTTCCTGAATTCAAATCTAGTTCTGTGCAAATCACTTAATCCTGTTTGCCTCAGTTTCCTCATATGTAAAATGAGCTGGAGAAGAAAATGGTAAACCACTACAGTATCTCTACTAAGAACACCCTATTGGAGTCACAAAGAATCAGACAAGACTGAAAAACAACTGAACTTAATGTATATATTCTCTTTAAACTAGGGTTCTTCCTGAGGGCAGACTTCTCACCTCTGATTTCTTTAGTTTCACAGACCTAGGATTCCACCTTATAATTAACTTTTTACTGAATGTCTATTAATATTCTTCCTATTACTCTACTAATAAGAGTTAATGGGACATAATAGACTAGGAGTTAAGGAAATATGGGCTCAAATCCCCTGTATGAGTGCTACGCTACATGTTAAACTCTCTTAGTCTTAGGCTATTCGAAGATTGTTTAATTAACAAATTAATTAAAATTTGTGTAATTCAGCCTAAACAAAAGAAAAGGTCTTTTTGCTGAGGCCTAACCTTGTTCAAAGATCCTCCATTCTCTTAGCATCTTTTTCTCAAGTCAGGCCCTTAGAGGTGCTCAACACTAGAATGTAAACTCTGATGTGGGACTGGAGTACTAAGAGGAAGACAGACTGGTTGGGTTATGTTCAAAGAAGTCAGAAACTGAAGACTCCAGAAGATGGAGCTCTAAAGTTGGAAAGTATTCCACGTGCCCTGAATACAGGCTGAGCTCAAGAAGAAAATACCCTTTACTCTGTAGCCCCACCCAACTGGCTGAACCTATTTTGGGTGGGAATGAGAGAAATGCACAAGTTTCTCCAGAGTATTTGATGAGGGCTAAGACAAGAGCACTAATTTAGAGGGACCAACTGGGATCAACTAGCAGGCCAAATGCTTATTCTGGGGGAGTAAGAACCCAAATGAATCAAAATGAATTATCTTCAATAGTGATTCTTTTCACATATTTGAAAGTAAACTGTTCAATCTGATTAGCAATTTAAAAGGTTAGGGGGTGGGAGAGAAGAGAAGGAAGAAGGCCAATGAAAATGCAAAGGATGAGCAAAACTAAGTATTTAAAAGCACTATGGTATTGCTGAAAACACTGAATTGTGTAACCCACAATTCTAGTTCTAGTCAGAGCTCTTGTCACTGATAGGTTAGAACAGCTTGGTTAAGTCCCTTTGTTTCTTTAAGCCTCGGGTTTTTTAAGGAGTTAAAGGAGGATGCTGAACTAGATGAGCCAAGTTCCCTTTCAGTTCTCATGTTTTTTGAATCTCTTCTCTCTTGCGATCTCCCCATCCCCCCAGCATCAAGCACTGCATTCTATTTGATTTATGTCTCCTCTCTGCCAGGACATTCTCCATTGGGGATCCATCTATGGCAGCCTGCCCTTCAGAAGAACACGACCACTCAGGTGTACTGGATGTTTCATCAGATTGCCAGCAGCAGGCAAGTGCAGAGGAGACAAATGGAAGGCAAAGCCTCTTCTCCTCTGTTATTCCAAAAGAACTCATATAAGGTGCCAACAATGCAGGATGGTGGCCCCAACATCTGATGGCAAAAGCTAGTGTTGGGAGACATGCAGGGATACTGCTTCTTATTCAGATGTCTGATAAAAATGGCTTCTTAGTTTTGGAAAAGCAGTTACCCTAAGTGTCAGGTAGTCCTATGATTAAAAGCTGGAAGGGATCTTCAATATCTAGGTTCAATCTCCTCCCACCCTTTTAAAAGTTTTGATGTCTTTATAAAAATCTCAGTCATTTCCATATATAATCCCCCCAGGCATCGCTTAGTGAGTCTTTCCTTGTAACAAAGAAAAACTATTAAGCAAAATCAACCTCAGCAATCATAGATGAGAGCACATGTAACCTTCTACAATGGTATCCTCGTCAGGGAAAGTGGGAAGGTACATTTCTTCTCTTCTCCATTGGTAGTAACATTTAGCCTTCCTATATAAATATAATGACCAAGCTTAGCCTCGTAGAAGAAATGAGGTATTTGCACCTCCCTTCCCGTTTTTGGCAGAGCTGAGGGTAAAGGACTATGGACATGTAACACTACATACATTGTCATTCCGTTGATGTGCTTTGTTAGTTCTACTAAACTGTTTCTCTCCCCTCCTCATTATTTTTTGATACAACTCTGGAGAACAGAATGAGGAAGGCTATATTTGACATGAAGATAACATAAAAGTAAAAGATAGCAATAAAATTTAAGACACAACAATTCACAGGACTCAGTTTCATTTTAGTCTAACCCTCTCATTCTACAGATAAAGACTACATAGAGATTACATGGCAGAAACAGGAATGTTTCTTGATTCCAAACTGAGCTCTCTCCCTCTACTATACCATGCTGTATTCCTTGACCATTTCATTGACTGTCTCCCTAGGGGATTTCTATTGGTTTTATCTCTTCAAGACTCATCTCAAGCTCACTTCTGTGAGGCAAAATTCTCAGCCCCCTTCAACCTTCTCTGATGCCTCAACTGGAAGGGCAGATTCATTTCACTTCACCTTTGAGGATAGCAGTTAACTGCTGCTCTAGACTGGTTTGGTCTAAGACGTCTGGGACAAAATTCTTTTCTTCAGTTTCTAAACAAGAAGTGGGCTTTCTCCACACAATCCCTCTACACTACACTTGAGCCCACTGCTCTTCCCATCTTCTCTGGCACAATACATCCTCAGTAATCCCCCACTATGAAATTTTCAATTCTGCTCATTCCTTCCATCCTACTAACCACATCTCTTCAGCAGGTGCCTCCACTCACTCTCTCCTCTCCTTAACTTCTTAAAATATGGTTTCCAACCTTATCAATCCAGCAAAACTCCTCTCTCCAAAGTTACTGATAATCTCTTATTTACCAGACCTAAAGACCTTTTCTCAGTTCTCATTGACTTCTTTGCGGCCTCAGACACTGCTGATCACACCCTCCTGTCCCTGGGTTTTCATGACACCCCTTTCTCCAGGTTCTCTTCCTACCCACGTGACTGTTTCTTCTCTGTCTCCTTTGCTGGATCCTCTTTCAGAGCATGCTCAATAACTGTGGGTATCCCTCAGAGTTCTATCCTATTTCTTCTCTAACACTACTTCACTTGGGGATCTTATAAGCTCCCATGGATTTACTTACTATCTCTATGAAGAAGATTCTTAAATCTATCTACTTTGCCCCAAATTCCAATCTTGAATCTCCAAACTGGTTTTTCAGATATCGTAAACTGGCTATCTAGTAGACATCTTAAACTCAATTAGGTCCAAAATGGAATTTATTATCTTGTCCCTTAAATCCTACCTCCTCCCTATTACTGTAGATGTATATAACCATCCTCCCAATTGCTCAGGTTTGTAACCTAGGAGTCAATCTGGAATCCTCACTATTTATTGTTCACCCCTCATATCTAACCTGTTATCAAGGTCTGTCCATTTCACCTCTGCAATCTCTCTCAAATATAGCCCCTTCTTTCCTTTGACACTGCCACCACTAGTGCAGGCCTTCATCACCTTATGCCTGGACTATTACAATAAACAGCCTGATGGTGAGTCTTCCTGCCCCAACTCTTGTCTCCACTCCAATCCATCCTCTCTATTCAGCCACTAAAGTGCAAGTCTGACTATGTCACCCCACTGCTCAATACACTCCACTGGCTCCCTATTGACTTCAAGATCAAATACAAAATACTGTTTGGCATTCAAAGCACTTTATAACCTAGCCCCCACCTTTATATGCCAGCCCAAACCTCTATTTCCAACCTCACTGGACATGACTCCCCCTCCTGAATACTGTGATCTGGCTTTCTCTGCCCTCATGGCAGGCCACTCTACCTCCACTGCACTGCATCACCATGCCTGGAATTCACTCCTTTCTAACATGTGACTCCAAGTTCTTCTCTTAAGATGTAGCTCAAGTACCGCCTTCTGTATGAAGCCTTTCCTGATCCCCCAATTGCTCACACCGGTGCCCTCCCTCCTGAACTACCCTGTATTTAATCATTTACTTGTTTTTATTCCTTTTACATTTATGCTCTATATACTTTTATAGGTACTTGTCTTCTCCATTAGAATTTAAGCTCTTTAATTTTTCATACTTGTATCTCCAACACACAGCCTAGCGCATAGGAAGCACTTAACAATACTTGCTTGTTGATCAGTGTTAAAACAAAGTTGTGTAGATTTTAGGAAGAGAAGAATTTTTTTTTAACCAGAAGTATAATTCTTAGTATAGACCAGAAACTCTATCCTCCAAAAGATAATGGGGTAGGGATCTCTTCAGAGGTAGCAAAAAGAGATGCACTGGGAGAAGCTAAGTCCACAAGTTTGAAGGCTCTAGTGCTAGGGAGCTAAACATCTTTCCAGGTATTATTTGGATAGCCTTGCCTGTACCAAATTCAAATTTACCACCAATATGTTTAAGTCAATCTAGTAACTTCTCTTCAGTGTAAGCCCACCTTCAAAATTATCTTGTTCTTTCATAAACTCAAGCCTTTTTAAAAAATATGTACTACTTTCAAATTCTGTCAGCCTAAGACTAAGGGAAGTAGGGAAGATAAAGTTCCTCTTTCCTATAATTTAAAAGGGCTCAAATTCTGAATCAAATCATCCTTAAAGTAAAATTCTGTCCTTTGCATAAGGTAGGGAGACAGGGAAGGCCTTACTAAGGAAAAGCCTTCTACAATACAACAACTATGTGTTTGAAAATTAGGAAAGTATGGGAGAAATTATGAAAAGCAGAAGAAAAACCTAAGAAAAAGAAGGTTTGATGAGTCCTCTCAGTTTAAATAAAGGCAACAAACTAGCATTTTAAGCCAACCTGTTTTAGGCCAGCTGGGTCACAGCATACCAAACCAACATTTATGGAGAGCAAACACTCCACTGTCAATCAATTATGTCCTTTTTCCACATTCACTCAAAACCAATATGGGGACACAGAAACATACATTTTTCTCAGTGACCAAGTCCTAGACTCTGTTGAATATTATCCATTCTTCACTTAAAACTTTGTGAGAAAAAAGTTCATGATTTATCCTTTTATTCCTAATCGACTAGGCTGGCCTCTAAAGACCAGGTAGTCAATTGGTAGTTGGGAAACTAAGAGTTGGAAACCTAGCAACATTCATCAAGGGCAACTGTTAGAGGTTTTTTCTTTACCTTTGGATTCCTGGGTGCTTAATAAGATATGATGTATGATACAGACAGTGTGAAAAATTAGCAAAAGTAAATAGTATCTAAAGAGTCGAACAAGACCAAACAAATGAACCACAACAAAAAGGTCTTTGATTTTGAAGAGACTATAGAAGGTGATTAGTTTTGACAACTTCTTAAAAAAGTGAAGTGGTAAAATTCTGATATATCCCCTTCCCCTTTTTTTCCCCAAGACCTGGCAAGTGAGAACAACTGCTACTGTGCCCACTCTGTAGGCAAGTGGCAGTTCTCATACAGTGTAGGCAACCAACCCACATATTACTGAAAATAGGTTTGTGGGACCAGAGGTTGCCAACCTCTGGACCAAAGTTGGAAAAGGAAGATCTGAGGCTTACATATAAACATTTGCATTAGGCCGTTACCCTGATTTCACCTCACTGGAGGGCAAAGATGTCTTCATGAGTGCAGAGAGGATTCGGACAAGGTAATTTGAACACAAAGGGCCTTAAAGTTTAATTCTTAAAATGTTTTTAAACACAGACACACAAAGATACATACATACACACTCTTTCTCTGCATATCACAGGCTCAAAGCCTGACTCACTCAAAAGACTCACCTAACTCTGTTGGCTTCAGCAATTCATCCAAGATATTAAAGAAGGGCAATTTCACCAGGCGGACTTCTGGCTTGACAACTTTAGAGGGTAATCGTCCAAGTCCATTTAGGTATTTCCCATATAGCACAGGATAGTCAATGTTGGGAGTAGAAATAGAAGTCCTGGGGACAGTACTTCCCCGGTCATAGGAAGAATGTATGGAGAGCGGGTCCAAAGGCCGGTGAGGTTGTACAGAGTCAGAGCTCTTCTTGGCATATCGAGTCTCATAGAGTTCCTTAATTTTCTTGAAGACTTCAGGGCTGCAGTCAAACTGGACAAGTTGTAGAGCCCTGGTGACAAGTTCATGTTTAAGTCCACTCTTACTTCGGCCAACAAAACCAAGAAGCATCTGGAGATCGGAGACTCTAAAACTCATCACCATGTTCTAAAGAAGAGCAACCGTGGAGGGGAAAAAGTCTTAAAATTAGGAACAACCAGTGAAACCTAAAAACATTCCTGTAATCTGGTAGGCCAGGTTTCAAAGTGTTGAAGTGAAAAACACTCTCAATGCAACACCTACTCTTCTGAATTCATCAGACACCCTCACCTAGTCCTGTCTTCACCCTCCACTTGTGACAGGAAGTTGTTTAGAAGGCAAATAGATATCTTTCCATCCTTCGTTCTATTATTCCTTTACTCCAGTCACTAATCTACAATGATAACTTTGCCCAGACTATCTTCTCTACCCTGAGTACACCCCCCATTTCTTTTCCTATCTTCCATGCCCCATCTCAAGAACCTTATCTTCCACTAAATTGTCCCTGACTCCCTCCCCACCCAGTGATTTCCTCTTCTTTTCTCTCCTCTCTCTCTCTCTCCCTCCCACACACACACTCTGAACTTATAGCACTTATTCTCTCTACCCCTGAATAATAGTTGTCTTTGTGTTTAACTGTCTTATATCCCCAGATACATCTTACATTTATGTAATCTGCACTATTCGAGGATACTATTAGATACTTAATGAATACTGTTCATTAGACCACAGTAGCTGCCTTCTGAAAAGATCTTCAGCTATGAATAATGCGTATACAACTCTGTGATAGTCCACTGTATTTATCTGGCATCATCACTCAAAGAAGAAAAAAACATACAAAAATCAGATTGTAACAATTTATGTTGTCATAGAAGCACCTTCCAGTTCTTGGTAAAATTGGGTTAAGAAGAATTATTAAATACTGATAGTCAAAGATTCTGTAATATTCAAAGTTAGTCATGGGGAATGAAATGTGATAGAAATTAAGAGAAGGATTGAAAACACATGGTATAGGGGTCAAGAAAGTGGGAATTCAGCTAGATGAGCACAAGAAAGAGAAACATATCATTTTACTCGTGCTTTACTATTCTGACTCAATTTTGGTTTGCTGAGAACGTAGGCATATAAAGTCAATTTCACCTGAATATTTATTTCCAATTTCCGACTATTCCAATAGATAAGCACAAGCCTGCATTAATACACTTCTACATCTACTTCAATACACAGCTTTGTAGTATTAATAGAAAGAAAGACTGGACCAGGAGTCAAGAGCCTAGAATTACAGTATAGGCTTAGGGTGAGAAACCTGAGGCCTCAAGGCCATATGTGGCCCTCTAAGTCCTTTGTTATGGCTTTTTGACTGAGTCAGAAGTTTTACAGAGCAAATCCTTTTACTAAGGGAAATTTGGATTCGGGCAAAGGGTCATACTTGAGGATCTAGAGGACCACATGTGGCTTTGAGGCCACAGGTTCCCCATTCCTGATAGATGGGGCTATAGTATCAATACCAATGCAAAAAGATAAGTTCAAGATATTGCCTAAAGCTCTTCAGTTTCAGAGTTATGAGGAGGGAAAATACTTTGTAAATCTTAAAAGCACCGGATAAATGAAGTTTTGAGGATGTGAAATTAAAAAGGAAAATTAAAAATAGGTTTTGTGATCCAGTTCTCTATGAGACCTGTGGTCTTTTTTTTTTCATTTTGATAACCATATTTTAATATATCTGGCTTCTTTTGTAATCCTATGTATTTTACTTTATACATTTAAAAACACAGTTCTAAGAACGATTCTAAGGGCAGCTAGGTGGTGCAGTGAATACAGCACTGGCCCTGGAGTCAGGAGGATCTGAGTTCAAATATGACCTCAGACTTGACACTTACTAGCTATGTGACCTTGGGCAAGTGACTTAAACTCAACTACCTTGCCTTCCCCACTCCAAAAAAACCAAACCAAAACAAAACCCAACAAAAAACAACACTAAACATTATTCCAAGGGCTCATAGGTTTCACCAGACTGCCAAAGGAGTTCATGACACAAAAGGTTAAAAGCTCCTATTTTCAACTGAGATACTCAGTCCAGTTACCCGAAATCCCATATCCCTTAAATGGGTGGGACACTTATGGGACAAGTAGAACTGACCACTAGCATCTTGTGGTTATCTGTGGAGGTAGCCACAAAGAAAAGGCCAACTCAAGTATGCTGCTAACTCACATCTGAATAACGAGAACATTACATCGATAATACTGGGTAGATGGATAATATGACAGAAAGGTTTTCAACTCTTTATGCCTTCCCCAAATTGCTTGTAGGCAAGAACAGGCCTCTTGAAAGAGACCCAAGCTCTTAGAGGGAAAGGGCTATGTCATGTTGAAGATAGAGTAACAAGAAATGGAGATTGGCCCTTTGCTTAGAGTATGAAAAAAGATTCCAAATGAAATTATACGAACTACAAGCCTTAAAGAATAATATAAACGTAATCTATTATTGATACTGTCCAGACACTCTCAAAAGGGCTTACTTATCAACCTAAACCAAGATAAAAGAGCTCCCAATGATGTTCTTGGAACATCTTAAATCTCCCTTGCTCAAGCAGCCTCAGTGGCTTTCCATTGCCTTTAGGATAAAATATCAACTGTTCGACATTTAAAGGTCTGTACCATCTACCTCCAATTTACATTTCATATTATTCCCCTTTATGCCCTATACATTCTGGCCAAACTGGCCTTTTTGCTGTTTCCTAAACAACATTCTGTCCCATTAGTGCTCCTTCTCCATCTCTAGAACATTTCCCTTCTCACCTTCCTCTCCTAAAATTCCTAGGTCCACTAAAGGCCCACAGAAGGAATTTCCTGATTTCACCAAATAATCTGGTATCTCTTTATTTATCCCTGTGCTTATTTATTTCTCTCAGTAGAATAGCAGCTCCTTAAGAGCAGATTTCTGAATTCCCATTGCCTAACAGTACCAGTCAATCAATCAACAAGGATCTGCCAACCATCTACAATGTGCAAAGCAATAACGAGGCACCAGGGGATGGAAAAGCTAAGCCAGTTGCTGTCCTCATGGAGCTTAACTTTATTGGGGAAACAACATATACACACATAAGTATACACAAAGTATCTGGGAAAGAAGAGAGAATATACTAATGCTATAGAGCTGAGTCTTAAAGAAAGCAGTAGTTGAAGAAGGAGTATGTTCCAGGCATGGAGGCAGCCCCAGACATATAGTAGAAGGTGCTTAATAAATACTTCTTGAATTGAACTGTTGATTATTTCATGCTCTTCACAGAATAGCTATTACAACCCAGTTTTCCTCCATACACAGGGGAGATGGAGGAAGAAAGTGAGGAAAGAAACATGACCACCACCACCACCAACAACAACAAAACACACCTGTAAAGAGAAAAAAACTCACCTCCATCCCCACAGTAAATCATTTCTGACTCTGGCTGGTTCACAGCAAAAGCATCAGAAAACTCTGCACAGTGTCAGTGTACTACAGGTAAAATCCAGTACCCTACCCATCAGAAATTTATCTTTCCTGATATACAGTACTTCTCCCACAGCCTGAATGGCCAACAGAACTTAAAAAAAACATTCTCTCCTAGGCTTATTTTTGAGGGGGGAGGAGGTAAGGAGGGTGGGGAGAGAGAAAAGGAGTTTAATGTAACCCTGAATCCTCTTTGAATATTATGACACCATTTTTTGTGCTCCATATAAGAAAAATGTATAAGTCTGATCTTGATCTGTAAAAATATTCAATACAATTATGACTTATGAGAGTAACAGTGTAGTGAATAGGGAGCTAACTTTGAAATAGGGAGAGCTGGGTCCAACTAAGTGTCCCAGGCAAACTCTCTTAAATATTTATAACAGCTTTGTTAAATTCAAATAGAAATGTATCCCAGAAGGCTACAAAATGACTTGGAAAACCACTATTTAACATTATCGATGTTGTACTGTTACTTTTATTAATTTTTTAAAACCTTTCTCAATTATGTTTTAGTCTAGTAAGGGACACACTTTTTAGTTTTGCGCTTGACACCTCTGCTAAATTATATATACAGCCGTTCTGCTCTGATTTTCACAAATCTACAAAACTGAAGGTACTCATGGGACAAAAAAAGAAATACAATGACAGCCAGGAAGTAGACCAACACTCAAAAACTAAGGGAGATATGAACATAAATTAAAAGGTTTCTAAACGCCCCCCCCAAGAGTTTATAATCTAGTAAAAAGTGAGAGAAGCCCAGTACACATTATCTCGATGGGATGTGAAGGAGTCAGAAGCATAAGCTTCCAAACTTCTCAATGAACATTAAAATATATCAAACCCCCAGTCTTTTCCAACAACTCTCTCCCAAAAGATGAAGGCAGTTATGGGGTACACCAGGAATGATGATGCCCCAGAGAGAGAAAGAAGGCACGGTAACCTCCCCCCACACCTTGGAATAACTGGCTGCAAGAAACAGTCCAAGAAATGGTCAGCATCATGTCCAAGAAAAGAAGGACTAAGAGGAAGAAATTAGCCCCGGAAATGGGGGAACCTGTCTAGGAGAGAAGAGCAACCTCCCCAACCCCACCATGGGATGCAACCTGTTCCAGGAAAGAACCGGAATTGAAAAGAGAAGACTCGAGAATGGGATGCATCCAGTCCCAGGAGAGAGGGGGTCGGGGAATAAGGGTTGTCTGACCCCCAAGTGGAAGGGGAGGGGGGAGTCAGAAAACGATGGGGGGTGTCAAATTCTGGACATGAGAAACACCCATCCCAAGAGGGCAATTGAGGGTATCAGGGTGACTAAGCGAGGAAGAAGCAGGTGTCGGGTCGGAGGTTGAGCCGGGTGGGGGGTGCAGCAGTTAGGGGGGGCGAGTGGGGGAGGGGCGGAAGCTGCCAGCCCCGAAGGGGGAGGGAGTTCTTGTTCGGGGCGGGGGAGGGGCAAACTGGGGTCAGGGCGGGGATAGGGGCCGGCGACTGGGGGGGGCAAGGGGGTGGCCCCAGCCCCCTGGAGGGAAGGAGGCCGGCCCCGGGAAGCGGCGAGCCGGCCGTGGCGGGAGAGGGGGCGTAAGCGGTCGCGGCGTCCTGGGCTCCAAGACGGCAGGACGGCCTAGGCAGGCCACCGCCCCGGCGCCCAGAGTCGGGGGCGGAGGAGGTTCAGGAAGAGTCTGAGACCGAGGCTCGGCCGTCCCCGCCGCCCCCCCGACCAGCCTCCCTTTCGAGCCTGCCTCCGGGCAGCCCCGTGTCCCGCCCCCGCCCCCCCCTCCGAGCCTCTCGCTTACTTACTTTGGCCTCCACCAGCTCCGCCGCCATCTTGGCCACCAGCGTCCCCCGCGCCGGGAGCCCCAGCCGTCGCGTCACGTGACTGCCCGCCGCTCGCGGTCGCGGTAGCCAATCAGCACCCGCCGCCCCGGCCCCCCCCTACGCCAGTTTTAGCTCTTTCTTCCTTGGGCCTCGCAGGGACTGAAACTCCGCCCCTCCCTCCAGCCAATCACCTTAGCCGGAGTCCCCTCCGGGCCCCGCCTACTCGCCCTCCTCCGGTCCCGGCTGGGTTTCTTAAAGGAGCATCAGAGCCTGCGAGGTGGGGTACGGAGCCGGAGGCCGATGAGGCGGAGCGCAGGTGGCTCGGCTAAGGCTAGGAAACAATGTATCTCGGGCCGTCCTGGGCCAGCGAGCCCGAAAAGCCGCCAGGACTCGACACGGTGCGTGCGGCACCGCACTGCAGCCGAGCCCCGACCGGCCACATTCGGGGTGGGCGGGGGAGCGCGGCTCGGGGAGGAGAGCAGCTCCCGAGGCGGGGCGGCGCGGCGCGGTATCTAACGCCGGGCGGCCACCCGCCGCTGCCTCCCCGAGCTCCCGCGCCTGCCGGTGCCGATACCGCCCGGCCAGAACGCGGGAGGAAGCCCCGGAGACCGCGGCCCGCGGCGTCGTGGCCTTTGTTGTCACTTAGTGGGAGATGCCGCCGAGGGCCCGGAGGTTGTTTGGCTCGGCGTAAACCCACGAGGGAATGGGGGAGGAGGGAGGGAGGGAGGGAGGGAGGGAGCGAGCGGAGGAAGGGGCGGGGGAAGGCCGGGGAGACGGCGGACGGGAGGGAGCGCGGCGCGCGGAGGAGGGAGCGCTTCCTTAGAGACTCACCCTTTAACTCAGTCCTAGAAACCGGAGGAGGAGCCGAAGGAGGAGGAGGAGGAGGAAACCCGACGGCGAAGGGGCGGGGCCGCGGGAGGGAGAGCCTTTTGTTCCGCCGGCGCCGGCGAGGTCGCCGGGCCTGGGGCTGCCGGGCCTGGGGCTGCCGGGCCTGGGGCTGCCGAGCCTGGGGCTGCCGAGCCGGCTCTCCGCGCTCGGACGCGGTCCCACTTTCCCGGGCCCCCTCCTACCCGCCGGGGCTTGCGGAACGCCGAGCGCCTCGGGTCCGACGAGCCCGTGTGCTCTCCTGCTTAGCCAAGGGGCGCAGTCCTTCCCCAGTCCAGGGGCTATTGGAAAGAAAAGGCGTTCTTCAAAGTCTGTCCGATAGTGGTTGGCTCTGGAGGAGAACCTACCTGCTCCAGGTTCTGTCCTCGACGCTAGTCAACGAGCGACTGCTGTGTGCTCGGAACTCTTCAGCGCGGGGGATACAAAGAAAGGCCAACCAACAATTTGTTTTTTAGAGCCTTTGCCCCGAAAGGAGCTGACCGTCTATCGGGAACACCACTTGCAATCGCCTCTGTACAAACAAGTGTAGACAGTATCCATCGAGAAGGCATTCACATTAAAGGGCATCCGGAAAGGCTTCTTAGAGAAGGTGAAATTTTAGATGAAGGAAGCCAGGAACACTAGACTGGCAGAGAAGAGGCAAAGCTCGGTCCTAGAATCATTCAGCCAGTATTAAGTACCTACTATGTGAGATACAGATAAAGTCCCGGCTCTCAAGAAGCTTCCTGTATAATAGAGAGAGACAACATGCAAACAGCTATGTACAGACAAGCTACATACAGGTCAAATTGGGAGGTGACTTAATGGGGGGCAGACAAGGAAAACTGTTGAAGTGTGAGAGAAAAAATAATGAGGCAAGAGAGGGAAAAGTACAAGGCCAAGATCACACAGTAGCGTAATTCAGACAATCTGAAAGCAGAATTTGAATTAAACTCTTCCTGTCTAAAGGTCCATCGCTCGATTATCTATGCACTGTTATCTAGATGCCTGTGTTTTCTTTTGTTTTTAATTTTATCTCTAAACCTAAGTAAGTTTCTTGAGGATAGAGATCATGTCTTACAATCCATAACTGCCACAACACCTAGAGCAAATCTCAGCACAATGCCAGAAAAAGTATCAGCCAGAAGGGACATGAAATCAACTCCCTTGAGTTGAGCTGGGGAAACTGAGGCACAGAGAGGGAAAATGATTCATTCCAGGTCCCCTAGTTATAGCAGATTTTGAACTAAAATTTAGGTCTCCTGAATCCCAGTTTGATTCACACTGCTAATAAGCGAAGTTAGATTTGCACTCAGGGCTTGCTGACTCCAGACCCAGTGCTCTATCTACTGTACCAGCTAGTGGATGCTATGAATGTCACTTAACCTTTTTTTAACCTGTTTCCTCATCTGTAATATAAAGTTAATAATACCTATAATGTTTACAAGATTGTTGTGAAATTCAAAAGTGATAATGGAAAGTGCATTGTAAAATTTAATGTATATGTCAGTATTTTTATTTTTGTTGTTTGGGGAGTTTTTTTTATTCCACTTGCCCTAGGTGCCAAAATGTCTAGTTGTCACTCTGACTATATACACATTGACTACAGCTAATTTCTAAAAATACAATAAAGTCAAAGGTAGTAGAACTACCAGTGGACTTGTAAGAAGGCACAAAATGAATGATTGTGTATTAATTTGTTTAGGTCTACTTTGTTAAAACTAGAAGTTTTAGTTAGATTTTATTCCTTGATTATTTTTCTATCAGTGGTCAATATGTATAATAGAAATGTCTAAAAATTCAATAGCATGGCAGTTAAAGAATAAAAGCAAACAGTTCTCCAAAGAAGAATTATAAATGATTAACAACCACATGAAAGATTACTCCAAATCACTAATAATAAAGAGAATTGAGAATCAAAATGATACATATTCCAAACTGACAAAAGATGGAAATAGTGTATGTTGGAAGTGCTGTGGGAAGAAAAGCATACTAATACACTATTGATGAAATTGTGAATTGTTCTGACCCATTTGGAAAGCAATTGGGAATAATACTAAACAGATAAAGTGGCCATACTCTTTGAAGCAGAGACCCCATTGCTAAAGACTAAAGACAGGAAGAGAAGTCCCATAAAGCCCCAATATTCATAATAGCACTTTTGTAGTAACAGAACTGGAAACAAAATCAGTGCTTATTAATTGGGAAACAGTTATGCAAATTGTGGTAAATGAATGGAATGGGATGTTATTTCACAAAAAGAAGCAACACATAGGAAGAATTCAGAGAAATATAAGAAGACTCATAAACTAATAAAGTGAAAAAAGTATGTACAATGATTGCAACAGTATAAATGGAAAGGACAAACAAAAAAAAGGAATACTGCATCGTTATGATGACTAAGAATTTTGGCCCTTGACAAGTTTTAAAAAAAAACCCAACATATATCCTTCTTTCCCTTTGGAAAAGATGGAGGCCTAGGGATGTAGACTATCATTTATACCAAAGGTGACCTTTTGATTGAATCTGAACTTTACAGAACAAATCCTTTTATTTTTATTAATATATTATGTTCATCTTTTATATTTTTATTTTTTAAATGAATGTCTTAAAGTTCCACAGAATAAAATTTCAGTAAAATAATCCTCCCAGATTGATTGGCACAATTAGAACATTAATAAACTGTAAAGGCTAAAGTGATGGCTACTACACTCGTTATTTAGTTCTAACTTCCCCTGCCTGACTGGTGCCGCTACCTCACAAGGCTGATTGACAAGAGTTTATGGGGGTTGAGTACTCCAGTCTGTTAACAACTTTTGATAACAGTGCACTATATTTCTGTTTGAAGTGGAATTTGTGAATAGTTGCATTGCTCGACAGTATTTTTAATTGTCTGCTTAATATCTCCACGTCAAAGAAGAGCAAGAGAACACTGAAGGAAGAAAACAGATTTTTAAATGAGTATTGGGAATTGCAATATTATCTTGTTTCTGCTAAAGATAAAATGATTTTCTTGATTTGTGACACTGCAATATCAACATTAAGAAATTCAGTGCTCATCAGCATTATAACACTCATAAGGACCACAAATATTTTAAATTAGAGGGGGAGCAAAAGGTATTTGCAGAAATTAAAAAGTGAAAAGGAAAGACAATTCTTGTAAGCAGCAATAAGACCTGGAAATAATGCCACTGAAGCAATTTATAAAGTAGCTTATATCCTCAGGGGAAAAAGGGAAGCCATTCAGTGATGAAGAAATTGTGAAAGAATGCATTGTTCATGTTGTAGGATGCTTAGACCCCCCAATAACATTTCAAAGTATAAATTGCGTATTTCAAGAAGAACTGATTGGCAGCATGAGTTAGCCTTCAACTTAACAGAACTACTTCATGCAATACTTTGAAAAGAAAATAATATATTATTCAGTTGCTTTGAATGAATCAACTAATGCTACTGACCTGGCACAGATTTTATACTTCATTTGGGTCATGACAGAAGATTTTCTTTGCTACAATGTTACTTTCTTTGGGTGCTGTTATAAACAGAGCATGAGGAATAGATATCTTCAACAATTTTCAAGGTAAATGTCATGAAGTTGGACTGGATTTGGTAAATTTAGTGAGTGTGTGTACATTTGGGGCACGTTCCGTGACAGGAAAACATGAGGGGTTTATTGCGCAGAAAAAAAAAGTTAACAGATTCAGAAGCTTTTATTTCTTTTTGTTGTATGTTGCAGCAGCAAAATATCTGTGCTAAAGCTACCGTTTTAGGAGACACCTTGCAACAAGTTGTAAGTATTGTTAACTATATTCATATAAATTCAACATGGAATCAGCTTCATAACATGCTAATGCTGGACGATGAGGTATTCAGTGTGGATTTGCCATATTCTGAAGTGTGTTGGCTATCACAGGAACAGGTGTTAGCTAAAATTTTTCTCTGGGAAAACAGTGAAATTTTATAAATAACAGAATCAGCAATGTGAATTATTAAAATATTTCTATAGGAGTGCTACATTTCTGTGTGATGTCAGTCAAAACAACTTGAATATTTCTTTGCAAGGTGAAACTAAGTTTATATATAATATGTGGCAAAAAAAAATCCAAGCATGTCAAAAAAAAAACTTATCTTTTTTCAAAATGCTGCTTCAGAAGGAAATTTCAGATAAATATTTTCCCCAGTTAGCAAAGGTCATTGATGAGCAGGATGATATATGTGACTCATTTGAAGAATACCCAGCTCTTATATACCTATTAGTTGGAGAATACAATGAAAGGTTCACTGACTTTGAGAGACGTGACGTTACACTCAGATTAGCATTTCAGCCTCACTTGATTGATATCATCAAGGTACCTAAAGAACTACAGATGGAATGGACTGAGCTCTCAGTTGATGCCATTTTAAAGTCATTGTTTGAGGCTAAGAAAGATCCTATTGAAATAAGGAAAAATGCAGTAGGATATCTACACCTTCAGTAATGTCCAAAAAAAATGCTTTCTTGCTTTTCAAGCTATACTTTTTTGTAATAGCAAAAAACTGAAAACAGAAATGGTAACTATTGATTAGAGAATGGCTTAAGTTATATATGAATTAAAAGAAAGAATGAATATGAAGAATACACAGAAATTTGAGATTTATATGAGTTGATGCAATAAGAAACCATCAGAGCCAAGAGGGAAAAATGTAGACAGTAACTTAAGTAATATAAAGGAAAAAAAAGCACCAAAAATATCTGCTCTTAGACAAATGTAATGATCAATCTTATTTGCAGAGGACTGATAATAAAATCTATTTCCCTTCTCTCAATAGAGGTGTTAAACTACAGGTAAGACAGGTAGGTGGCACAGTGAATGGACTGTAGTGGGGAAGACTCATCTTTGTGAGTTCAAATCTGGCCTCAGAAACTTACTAGGTGGGTGACCCTGGGTAAATTACTTAACCATGTCTGCCTCAGTTTCCTCATCTGTAAAATGAGCTGGAGAAAGCAATAACAAACCACTTCAGTATCTGTGCAAAAAAAAAAATATAGACCGTTGTGGTCATGAAGGTTTGGATGTGACTGAAACAACTGAACAGCAAACTACAAGTACTAAGTGACCTACACACTATCAGACCTACACACAATCAGACAGGGTTTGTTAGTTTGTTTTGCTTAACTATATTTTGCAAGAAGGGAGTGTTGTTAGAAGTGGGGTGGGAATTGGGAAATGACAATAATGCAAAAAATCAGTATCAATGAAGCATTAAAAAAAAACAGGAATTAAGAGAATTAAATAAAAACATGGTATTGGAGAAAAGAAGCTCTCATAGCACTTTGCCCCTCTGTAAGAGATCTAGCCTGAATTAATTTTTATTTGTAGTTATTGATGGATGTGTCATTTCCCCTGCTAAGCCCCAGGAGGGCAAAGACCTTATTTTATCTAGACTTTGTATCTCTTCCAGTTCTCACCACAGGCCTCTGAATATATTAATCGCTTCAATACAATTCTGCCAATTTTTATTAAATGTATACTACAATGTGAGGCACCGTGCTAGACATTGGGAAATAGAAAATGTGCCCATGTTTTGCAGCTGCCTCCAGTCTAAAAAGATATCTCACAGAAGATGCAAACTAGATTAGAAACAGAAGAACTTTATTTGTGGCATTTTAAGTCATAAAGAAAGGGTTGTGGTTAAACTTGAAATACCCAGGAGCACAAAGAAGTAAAGTATATAGCTGGTTTATAGTCTTCAGAGAGGCAGAGAAACAATCTTACCTCCAGAAGGGACAGTATATCTGAAGCGGGGGTGTGTCTAGGGAGAGGAGAGTAGGAATCTAGACCAGGAGTGGGGAACTTGCAGCCTTGAGGCCACATGGCTAAGTCCTTGGTTGTGGCCTTTTGACTGAGTCCAAGTTTGGATTTCAACCAAAGGACCACACGAGGACCTAAAGGGTCACATATGGCCTTGAGGCCACAGGTTCCCCATCCCTGCTCTAGACCATGGGAACCATGACCTACAAGATGCAGTAGGAGGAGGGATGGGCTCTAGCAATACCTGCTCTGGCATCCAAGTAATGCTAGGCTCTTGTCACTGCCTTTGTCCCATAAAATAGGGTTGCTCAGGGACAACTGATAGGATAGAGTGCTTTGTAGAGAGTAGCAGGCCTCCCCCAGATGTGTTTGATTGATTTCCCACCTCAACTCCCAGATGTTGAAGCACTAAATAACAAGGTTAATTAGAAAAGTTCTAGAATGGGAGATTCCAGGAACAGCTTTAGGATAAATTACTGAACAGGAGCAGGGATGAGGGCAGAAAATGCCAGATGAAAGAAAGTCTAGGAGCCAAAAATCAGAGAAAGGTTTTCTGCACTCACCAAAAAAAACAAAAATAGGAGAACTAAACTGAATATTTAGGAAGAGAGAGAATAATGAGACCCATGGCCTCAGATTTCTAAACAAACTCACAGAAAACATAAGGGATTTTTTAAAAAGTAAGCTGCATTTCTTAATGTAAGCAAGTAAGATACATAGTATTTAATAGGATTTAAAAGAAGTAAAATATGACAATGAAGGGGATATGCTTTACTCAAAAGAAAGGTCAAAGCCAAGACTCTTTTTCTATGCTTTGCATATAGTTAGTACTTGATAAGTGCATTTTCACTTATTCAGTCTTCATTCTTCTTGAGTTTTGAGCAACTTTTGGTTCTCTTAACCACCAGGTTAACACCTCCACCAGGACACACCCTTTCCCATCAGCTTTGATGATACAGTTCCTCTCCTGGTTCATCAGTGCTCCAGTCTCCATCACTGGATCATCATCTAAACTTGAGTGTGGCCCAAAACTTAGTTCTGAGCTCTCTTCTCTCCTAATGATCTCCTCAGTTCCTTTGGGCACAATCAGCATCTCTAGGCAGATACTCTCAAATGTACATGTTGTAACCTTTATTACTCCTAACCTTCAGGTTTGTATCACTAATTACCTACTGGACCTCTCCTCTTGGACGTCCCATAGGTGCGTCAAAGTCAGTATTTCCAAAATGGAAATCATGATTTTTCCCTCTAATCCAGCCCCTTCTCACTTCTATTTTTCTGTCAAGGCACCACCATTCTTCAAGCCATGCAGCTTCATCATTCCAGAATGGACCTTGATTCTTCTCTCTCCTTTACTGCTGCTCCCTCACATCCAATCAGTTGCCAAGTCTTATCAATATTACTTCTGCAGCATTTCTCTTCTCTCAGCTCACATGGTCTCTACCCTAATTCAGTCCCTTACCACTTTTTTGCTTGTCTTAATAGCTTTGTCATGGTTCCCCCAGGTTTCAATCTCATCATTCTCCAACACATCCTCAATTTGCTCTTGTTCAGTTGTATCCGACTCATGACCACAATTTGGGGTTTTCTTGGCAGAGGAACTAGAGTGGTTTGTCATTTCCTTCTCCAACTCATTTCACAGATGAGGAAACAGAAGCAAATAGAATTAAGTGACTTACCCAGGATCACCCAGCTAGTAATTGTCTGAGGCCAGATTTGAATTCAGGAAGATGAATCTTCCTGACTCTAGGCTTTGCAGTCTATCAACTGTGCTACCTAGCTGCACCCCCATCCTCAATACAGATGACAAAATAATTAGGTATGACCATGTCATCCCAGTGTTGGAAAAGCTTCAGGATAAAATAAAAATTCTTTGGCATGGCAATTAAAACCCCTTTATACTCTGGCTCCAGCCCCAACACTCTCATTTCTCAGTACTTCCCTTCGTAATACATTCCAGTTAGCATGGTCTTGTTATTCACAATCTATGTTATTCTCCCTCATCTGCATACATTTGGACAGGCTTCTCTTCCCTCTTTCCCCCGCAGTGTTCTCCCTCCTCATTTTTACTTCTTGAACTCCTTAACTTCCTTCAAGATTTAGCTCAAATGCCACCTCCTGCATGAGGCCTCTCCTGATCCCCTGCAACTGCACCCCAAATTATTTTGTACGTATTTATCTTGTACAATCCATATCCTTCCCACCCTGGAATGTCCTCCCTGTTGAATACCCCATATTTTAAAGTTAAACTCCAATATCACCTCCTCCATGAAGATAGGTAACTTCCCTTCTAAACAGCAGTTTTGCTTGGTTTGAATGCCCCAGAATGTCATGTTCCCATGCTGAGTACTCCCTGGTGGCTCCTACCCCCCATTTCCTTTTGTGTGTTGTTTTACCGCATTAGATGATAAGCAGGTTCTGTCTTTCTTGTTTTCCTTATCTTCCATAATTATTTTCTCTACTTCCCCACTCCCACCCCTAGCAGTGGTCCTCTCTCTTCTTTGACCCCCTTCTTTTCTACATGCTCCAAAGAAGACTAAGTCATCCAAGGTCTCAACTTCTAAGTTATTGGAGGAAGCATATTTCTATACGCCTGTTGATAAATCCCTGACCTCCCAGTTCAACAATCTCCCACACTCACATGATCTCCACCTTTACCTCACCTCAGGAGAACACAAAGATCGTTAGACCTTTGATCTGACATCACTCAGAACTGTTCCAGCTTTACCATTGTGAATTATGAAATTTCTCTCTGATCACAGCCTCCTTTTCATCAATTTCTCAAGTTGCCTTACATCTCCTAAATCTTTGTTCTCACCGTGACCTCTAGGCCTTCTACCGTTTCCTGTTCTGTCAGTATATTACTCCTACTCTGGTCTTCCTTTTTTTTCATAGTCTTGATCATGTGTATAGCTAGTTCATATTTATATAGGGCTTTAAGCAGTACTGTGCTGCTAAATGTTTAACAAAGAACCCTCCAAAAAAAGGCATGCATAACACACTTTTAAATAATCTACATCAACATTTTCTCCATCAACTTCTTAAATCTAGACAATCAACAAAACAATAAATCAAGCTGTGATTTGTAGCTTTCGCCACTATTGAGTTTTAACTCCTCACAATGAAAATTTCACAATATGAGCTGCCTCGAGCACACCCCTGGCTTTAAGATTTACAAAGCACTTTACATATGTAATTGTTGTCTGGCACCTGTGGAGGTAGTATCTTCACAGGAAGAACCTGGGAAATCTGCTTCTAGGAGAATACTGATGCCACGCAAAGGAAGTACATTAGAGGGACAGATTGTGGAGTATGTAGAGAGTCTGACTCAGACAACTGGTTCCAATCAGCTAGCCATATGGAGAAGAGGAGGCTTTTGACTGGCTGCAAAGACATTAAAAAAGACCTGTCCAACCAGGTTCAGCTCCTGTGTTTTTGCCTAAGCATTCTTGGTAGAGCTCTGTGACTGGTAAAAAGAGTGGAACCTATGACCTTGTGAATTTAGGTGGCACAGTGGATAGAGAGAGCACTGAGTCTGAAGTTAGGAAAGCATGTATTTAAATTTGGCCCCAGACTTGGGAATAACAGTGTCCGCATCCCACCAGACCTACTCCCAGCCCAGCTCAGCCCTCACAACCATCACTGAAGGGAGAAATCATTGTGGAGAAGAGGTCCATCTTCTTCATCACTGCCAGCAACTGCTGACTAATACCAGCAACAAACAGGTAAGTACAAGGGCCCTGAGAATGGCAGCACCCCCAGACCACCATTTCTACTTCCAACTCAGCCCTCACAGCCATCATGCAGGGAAGTAACTACTGTGGAGGAGGAACCAGGCATCCTCACTGACTGCCAACCATCTGCCACACAAAGGGAAGGCATGCCAGTAATAGGACACCCTGAGGGAAAGAGGAAAAGGAAGGGAAAAAGCATTTATTAAATACCTACTATGTGCCAGGCATGGTGCTAAGCACTTTACAAAAGTTAACTCATTTGAGATAACAACAAGGCATAGCATGTGCCAGGCATCTAACTTGACCATCATCTCTCCTCAGATCCTGATAGAATTAGCCCAGCATCCTGAACCTAAGAGTCTGTATTGTTAATGGAATGGGAAGATCTTTCTTGTCCATTGATAGGACCTGGTAATCTACTTTAAGCCTGGGTCAGTAGGAGCCTGTGGTGGGAGGAACTTGCTGAATGGGTGAGACAGGAAGTGAGAGAGAGTGAGGCAGAGCTGGGAGAGAGAGAAGGCAGAGAGGTAGAGCAGGTGGCATGAGTGAGAGAAGGGCATTTTGCCTAAGGGAGCTTGTTTGTTGGAAGGCCTGATGGAGGGAAGGCCTGGGCATGGTGATGCTCCCTACATTGGTAAAGCATATAGACTTCTTTGTTACCACGATAAATTTGAATTTTTGGTGTTTGAATAAATGTTTTGGTATCAACTTCAATGAAAAGAGCCTTTTATATCTTGCAATTCAAACCTGGGAATACACTGGCATGTTCATAGCAGTTGCTGGAGGTATCTCCTTGGTGATATAGAGCCTTGGGAATAACACTGCTTCCAGTCCAGTGTCCTGGGAACCAACTCCTGTGGAGATGTAGCCTGGCAACTGCCCTACAGGTGCAACAGCTATTGCTAGAGGAGACCTAGCAAATTCTTATCATGGAAGGCCTTGGCACAATCAAATGGTTCAACATCAGAAGCCTTTAGAATTTTATTCATGGAATTGACATCAAAGAAGAGGCATTGCTTTGCAAATAGTAAACCCTTAATAAATGCTTTTTTCATTCATTCATCTATTAAGTGCTTACTTGTACCAGGCATTCATGCTAAGACTGGAAATACAGATAGAGCTATAAAAAAGACAGTTCCTATCCTCAAGGAGTTTACGTTCTATCTGGGGAAGATAAAACAAAAAGGAAAAAGAAAAGAGTGGGATAGAGTGGTGAGGGCGTACTGTTAGGGGAAGGGATAGAGTTGTAAAACTAGATTGAATCAACCAACCAATGCAAAATGTGAATCAAATGTAAACAAGTCCTCTATCATTTTGAAGAGTTTGAAAACTCTTTGAGATATTGGATAAGGACTTTCTTTCAGGAAGGAGAGTCCCAGGCTTTGAGGCTCAAGCTTCTTGGTAGATGTCACCATGGAAACCACTTGTTTATGGATTAGCCAAAAATACAAAATGGTCAAAGATTTAGAGTTGGAAGGGGCATTAGATAGTATCTAGTCCAACCCCTTCATTTGGTAGATGAAGCCCAGATAGGTACAGGGATGCTCAAGATCTTAAAGGTAGAAACTACAGGACGAGGATTTGAACTCAAGTTTTCAGACTCCAAAGTAAGCCTTCTCTCCCTGCTCCAAGCTAGTTCAGATATGATAACCAGTAGACAGTGAAGGGGAAGACAGAAGGGGACTGACCATCAAAGACACTAATCTCACTGTTGATACTTCAAAGAGGAGATCTTTGTCCACTAACCAACAAACTGACGCCATCTTGGAGAAACTGTCCTTCCCATCCTGAACCATTCAGCCATTCCAGCAGACCACCCCAGGTCATCTTGCCATCTGCCTGTCACATCGCTAAATACTTTCTATCTCCCCATTCCACCTCTTCCTCTGAGAACAGGAATCAAATCAATACTTCCATTGCTTCTGGAAAGGGTAACTGAAGCTTAGAACACTTAAGGAAAATCTGACTTCTTAGGTGTCATTGAGACTCCTTGGGATGAGGCACATGACTGAAAGGGGAGATATCTATCTACATATTTATCTAGCTATCTCTAAAGTATAAACACATACACCCCATATACATACTGTAAGCACCCCAACATACACCGGTGTCCTACTATCACAAGTTCTTAGATCTGCATTCATAAAAGGAAAGGCAGCTTTTGAGGGGTTAACAATCACTTTAATCAAGCACATGTATCAATCTGTTAGTCAAGCACATGTATCATTCATGTAGTTCAGGCGGGTCAACACCTTGAACCTCAAAGTAATCAAGAGACATGGCTTCCTCTGCCTGACTATAATTCAACAGACAGGTACAGCTGTCTAACCAGTTACCAGAGAGAGAAGCACAACCTCTGGGTTCTCAAAGCTGGAGAATCCTTAGCAGCTTCCCAGAGTCCTCATCTGACACTCAAACCTTCTTATCAAAACTAAGCCCCAAAATAAAACTTCACCCTCAGAGTCTTTATACACTTTTTAGAGGTAGAGGGCATCACATCCCTTGAGAACCAGTGCCTCATTAACAAAAGGCACGGGCCTTCTTTCAAATCTTCCCAGGCTGGACAATAGGTGGGAAACATCCTCTTAATCATATTCTTAATAGAAGCATTATAATTCTTGATTATATTAAAACAAAACCAGCAAAAGATCCTACTCTACCTGCCATTACACTACACACATAAATGTGTGTATGGATGTGTGCATATGTGTGATGGATGCTGAAATGGATGATCTGTCTATCTACCTATCTATCTGTCTGTCTGTCTATCGATCTATCTACCTACTAGGTGGATGGATGGATGGATAGATAGATAGATAGATAGATAAAGCTCCCTTTTTAGTCAAAATATTTACACACACATTTTTAAGGTATATGTATGTATATATAAATAAATAAACACACACATGTTCTTTAAGGTGTATGTATGTACATATGCTTGTACGTATATATACGTGTAAATATGTGCATATACAAACATCTTATTCAAGAGGACTGAGATAGGCAATGGAGGTGGTCACAGTGGTGCCAAACAGAAGATACATTAAGAGAAAGGACCAGAGCACACAAGCTACATATACACCATCTCAGTTGATCCTCACAACAAGGTAGAAAGTATTCTCATCTACATTTTACATATGAGGAAACTGAGTCTGAGAAGAAGTAAGTGATTTGCCCAGGTATATTAAGATACCACTATTTCTCAATTTGTAAACTTTTTTCGCATCCATTTTTCACTCTTCTTCAGACACACACAGAGTCATACCCTTAATCCATAGTTATTCGTTATCCACCATTACTACTCAGAACTCTGATGTTCTTTTTCTCTGATGACAACCTCCTACTCTTCAGTTTCTCCTTTTGCCTTCCACTCCTAACCCTACTCTTTATCTTCACCATGACCTTTAGTCTCCACCCATCCCTTTTCCCCTTGTACTTCCGAACCAGGATAGAAGTTATATGTTTAAAGAGAGAAAGATGCATATATGAGAGACTCATATAGCTCAACCCTGGTAACCAATTTGATTTGGAGGGATAAGGTAGAGGGCAGGTGGTAAACCTGTGTGACCAGAATGATAGTGATGGATGAATCAGCAGAAATGGTGACATTTTGAAGAGGAAATAATGATTTCTGTGTTGGATGTGTTGGATTTGAAATGACTTCATGTATGGTAAGTGTCTGAGGCTGAATTTGAACTCAGGTCTACCTGCCTCTAGGCCCAGTATTCTATCCACTATATCACCTAGCCATCCCTAATCTCTATAAACTCCATTTAATTTAATTCAATCCAATAAACATTTATTTTTTTTTATTATACCAGCTACTGTTGTGTTGGGAATACAATTAATTAAAAAAATTTTAAATTTAATTAATTAAATTAAACTTTAAATATACAATTAGTAAAATTAATAAAAATAAAGACAGTTTCTGCTCTCAAGGATCTTACAATTTAAATCAGGAGACAACACACAAAAAGAGGCAGGAAAATAGGGATTGTACAGAAAGGGTCATGGGACATGGGGAGAAACAGGGTAGAAGCATCTTGTTGCATTGAGTTGAAACCAGACTGGGCAGTAGATGCAAAGTGAAGTGAGTTGAGAGTCCAGTTTCTGCCCGCTATAAAGCGGACACTGGGAGGAGTTTGATGCTCCATCCTTCAATCAGAAGAGGGAAGAGGCTGAGGAAGGCGATGTCAATCAAGGCCTGAGTTAGCAGCATGGTTGGTTGGTTAGTTGGTTGCTGTCCTTCATTCTCAAAGAGGACCAAAACGACAACATCATGATAAAGTGAAGTTTCAGTGTGTACTGCTGTGGCTGATCAGACCAATACTAGCTCAGAATGCTCTACCACAGTGAGATAGTCCACGTGAATATTTGGGGTGGTTACTTCAAATTTGTGCATCCTATGCTTCCTTTGTGCTATCTCAATCCTGCTTTGCTCATGGGGCACAGCACCTTTTCTGGTATAGGCAAGCCATGCTGAGTGGTCCTGTGTCAGTGTCTCCCATGTTGCACAGTCAAATCCAAAGTTCTTGAGAGAGACCTTGAAAGTATCCTTGTATCACTTCTTCTGGCCACCATGTGATCGCCTGCCTCATGTGAGTTCTCCATAAAATAGTCTTTTTGGCAAGTGTACATTTTGCATTCAAACAACGTGACCGGCCCATTGGAGTTGCACTGTCTGAAGCGTAGTTTGAATGCTTAGCAGTTCAGCTTGAGCAAGGACTTCAGTGTCTGGTACCTTATCCTGCCAGGTGATCCTCAGAATCTTCCTAAGATGGTTCAAATGGAAGTGATTCAGTTTCCTGGCATGGCACTGGTAGACTGTCCATGTTTCACAGGCATACAGCAATGAGGTCAGTACAATGGCTCTGTACATCTTCAGTCTAGTAGTCAGTCTAATAATTCTTCTCTCTCAAACTTTTCTTTGGAGCCTCCCAAACACTGAGCTAGCTCTGGCAATGCTTGTGCCAACCTCATTGTCAATGTGTATATCTCTGCAAAGTATACTACCAAGGTAAGTGAACTTATCCACAGAATTCAACATTTCTGCATTTGTTTTAACCTATGGTTACACATGTGGATGTTGTGGTGATGGCTGATGGAGCACTTGTGTTTTCTTGGTGTTAATTATTAGGCCAAAATTAGCAAAGACAGCATAGAATTGTTCCATACTTTGTTGCATCTCAGCTTCAGAGATTGTATTGAGTGCACAATCATCTGCAAACAGAAAACTTTGCACTAACACTCCCTCCAGTTTGGTCTTGGCTTATAGCCTTTTCAAATTGAAGAACTTACAATCAGTACAGTAGTTGACCTTGATACCATATTCATCCTCATTGAAAGCATTTGACAACATAGGTGAAAACATCATGCTAAAAAAGCATGGGAGCAAGCACACAGCCCTATTTCATTCCATTGGAAGGCCGGATGGTAGTGAGTTTAGAAGTGATGAGCTTATCTTGGATGGGGCATCTTTTTCCATAGCATGGAAACCAAGCAGGGCAGCAGATCCAAAATGGAGAAAAGTGTTCCATAAGGGCAAGAACCAAGAGGAAGAGGTAAGTAGAATAATAGTATTTCCCTTATTGATAAATGGTAAAGGATAAGAGTCAGACAAGATGTGAGAGTAACAAAGACAATGTGTGGTGCAAAGTGCTGGATTGATCATAGACATATCCTTTCCAAGCTAAATATTTGCACTCATCACAAGCACTGTCCCCAAGGCAAAAGGACTACCAGAAGAATTAATGTCAACAAATTAGAGCTCTTCTCTGAGTGTGAACAGTTTGTTGCTAACTTGAAGGGAACTGAATTTCATCTGCCTTCTTACTAAGAACCAACACACAGCTGGCAACAGTGGAACAGAAAAGGAGTGGGCAGCTTTCAGAGATTTAGTGTACAGCGCTGTATTTGCTCATCTGGGTCAGAACACTTGCAAACACCAAGACTGGTTTGATGAAAATGATGGGGAAATTCAGAAGCTGCTAAATGAAAATGAGAACTCCACAGGATTTACCAGCAGGATAGTTCATCCACCTCTAAGAAGGCAGCATTTAATTCCATCGAAAGCAAAGTACAAGCAAAGCTTAGAGAGATGCAGGATTCCTGTCTTAGTAAGAAGGCAGATGAAATTCAGTTTTATGCTGATCATAACAATCCAAAGCTCTTTTATGATTCCCTGAAAGCTATTTATGGACCAAAAATGTTTGGTGCATCATAACTACTCAGTCCTGATGGAACTACATTGATTAGTGATAAGGACATGATCCTAGAGAGATAGGCTGAACACTTCCATAGTGTTCTCAACAGACCATCATCAATCAATGCTGAGGCCATTGACAGTATACCTCAAGTTGAAGTCAGTCCCTCCTTAGCTGAACTTCCAACTTAAGAAGAGGTTTTGAGTATCATTAGGCTCCTTTCATGTGGCAAAGCACCTGGTACTGATTCTATTCCAGTTGAGATTTACAAGGTAGGGCAACATTTGCTCATACAAAAGCTGACTGAAATTTTCCAGGTTATATGTCAAGAGGAGATTATCTTCCAGGAGTTCAAGGATGCCTCCTCTGTCCATCTCTATAACGGTAAAGGGAATAGATTTGTCCTGCAACAATCACAGGGGGATCTCTCTCTTAGTCATTTCTGGCAAAATTCTTGCTAGAGTCCTCCTTAATAGACTGATCCTTCATCTGGAAGATGGGCATATACCTGAGAGTCACTGTGGCTTCAGAAAGGGTAGAGGAACAGTTGATATGGTGTTTGCTG
>CM053773.1:190948445-190971015 GCA_028658325.1 Potorous gilbertii
GGTGTTTGCTGCCTGACAACTCCAGGAGAAATGCCAGGAGCAGAAAAGAGGTTTGTACACAATGTTTATAGATCTGAAGAAGGCCTTTGACAGTTAGTTTTGAGGAGTTATGGAAAATCATGTGAAAATTTGGCTGCCCAGAGAAGTTCATCAGTATTGTATGTCAGTTTCATGATGGCATGTTTGCCTGGGTTCTGGATAGTGGACAATGCTCTGCTACCTTCCCAGTCATCAATGGAGTGAAACAGAGCTGTGCACTTGCTCCCATACTTTTTAGCATAATGTTTTCAGTTATGTTGACAAATGCTTTCACAGAGGATGAACATGACTTCAAGGTTAACTACCATACTGATGGTAAGTTCTTCAATTTGAAAAGGCTACAAACCAAGACCAAAGTGGAGGGAGTGTTGGTGCATGGTTTTCTGTTTGCAGGTGATTGTGCACTCAGTGCAGCCTCTGAAGCTGAGATGCAACAAAGTATGAATCAATTCTCTGCTGCCTGTGCTAATTTTGCCCTAATAATTAACACCAAGAAAACACAAGTGCTCCATCAGCCATCACCACACCATCCACATGTGTAACCATAGGTTCCAACAAATGGAGAAATTTTGAATGCTGTGCATAAGTTCACTTACCTTGGTAGTGTACTTTGCAGAGATGTATACATTGACAATGAGGTTGACACATGTATTGCCAGAGCTAGATCAGTGTTTGGGAGGCTCCAAAGAAAAGTTTGGGAGAGAAGAGGTATTAAACTGACTACCAAACTGAAGATCTGCAGAGCCGTTGTGCTGACCTCATTGCTGTATGCCTATGAAACATGGACAGTCTACCAGTGCCATGCCAGGAAACTGAATCACTTTCATTTGAACTGTCTTAGGAAGATTCTGAAGATTACCTGGCAGGATAAGGTACCAGACACTGAAGTCCTTGCTCAAGCTGAACTGCTAGGCATTCAAACTATGCTTCAGAGAGCACAACTCTGATGGGCTGGCCAGGTTGTTCAAAAGCAAAATGTATGCTTGTTAAAAAGACTATTTTATGGAGAACTCACATAGGGCAAGTGATCACATGGTGGGCAGAAGAAGCGATACAAGGATACTCTCAAGAGCTCTCTCAAGAACTTTAGATTTGACTGTGCAAGATGGGAGACACTGACACAGGACCGCTCAGTATGACTTGCCTACATCAGTAAAGGTGCTGTGCCCCATGAGCAAAGCAGGATTGAGATAGCACAAAGGAAACAGAGGATGTGCAAATTTGGGCTATCTGTGCCCAATCTGTGGTAGAGCATTCTGAGCTAGTATTGGTCTGATCAGCCACAGCAGTACACACTGAAACTTCATTTTAGCATGGTGATGTCATTTTGGTCCTCTCTGAGAATGAAGGACAACAACCAACCAATTGCCTCCGGCTGTTTCCCACCTTTGATTACATCACTAGTTACCCGGGTCTCATCAAGATTCTCCTTAGAAGGTTCTCCAAGACTACTAGACCACCTCTAGATCTTTCCCATGTTATTTCTGTCTATAAGGTCCTCCTTGTCTCTATGAAGGTGCTTAGATTCAATCAAGCTCTAACTCTGTCAGAGATTCTATCTGGTCCACTTGTCAAAACAAGGGTCACAAATGCTTAGGCTCCCTAAGAGCCAACCCAATATGGCGAACCTTTAATAAACTTTGTTTTACTTTGGCTGGAAGAAGTCTTGAGTGGCCTTCACTTGGCAGAACCCAGCATGTTGGTTTTTAGGAGTCTCAAGCATCCTAAACCTCATGTTTCCCAGACCTCAACAGGAGGACTGTGCAACTTCTCTCCTGAGTCATCTGGGTCTAGTGGCCTGATATTCATCAGGATGACTGGAGATGGCCCAGGATGCAATGGGAGACTCTGGTCCTTTCAGGGTAAGGTCTTTGACTTAGCTCATATTGACGTGCTCACTTTGACATCTATTCAATGAATAGGCTTCTTTAAGTAGTTACTCAAGAGATGTCCCCTATAATAAAAAAAAAAAAATCAAACTAGGAGAGGAAGACCCTCAGGGCTTCTGAGTAAAAGAGAAACAATTACTATTTAGTAATTAAGGTAGTCATTTATCAGTTGTATGACCCTGGGCAGCTCACTTATCCTCTCAGCCTCAGTTCTTTCATCTATAAAATGGGGAAAATAGTATCTATCCTCATTGGGCTGCTGTGAGGATCAAATGTGAAGAAAAAAATTGTAATGTTCTTTGAAAACTTTAAAGGGCTGCCTAAATTATAGCTATTGTTATTATATCCTGTAGGCATCTCAACTTCAACATGTCCCAACTATTGCTTCTCTCCACCCCCATCCCCATTCTATCTGTCCTACAAATTTACCTATTTCTATTTACCTGTTCAGGGTATCACTATTCACTCAGCTCTGCAGCTACTTTTGACCTTCCTCTGTCATCACCCCTATTCCATAACATATTCCATTAGTTACCTTGTCTTGTTGATCCAATCCCTGTAACACCTCTTGTCTCTATCATCCCCTTCTTCCCACTTTCTCAGACATAATCCCAGTTCAGACTTAAATAATCTCTCCCTCTACTTTTCTTGCTTCCTGTTTCTTTCCTTTCTAAATATTCTTCCATGATACTTCTAAAAAACTTGGTAAAGCACAAGTCTGAAAATATTATCCCTTTTCTCAAAAAAAAGGGCATATTGGCCCCCTACCCCATTGACTTTAGTATGTACAAACTGCTTAGCCTGGGGTTTAAGGACCATTCCAGTCTGGTCTTATTTCAGACTCTTTCCTTTTATAATAATAGCTAGCATTAAATTAAAAGGAACTCTAATGTTCCGCCTCACCTTCCTGAGATTGGTGAAACTGACAAAAACAGAAAATGACAAATGCTGCAAGGACTCTAGGGAAAGTGGTACATTAATACATTGTTGGTGGAGTTGTGAACTGCTCTAGCCATTCAGGAAAGTAATTTGGAACTCTGCCCCCAAAGCTGTTAAACCATACATGCCTTTTGACCTAGGGATATTGCTACTAGGTTTATACCCCAAAGAGATCAAACAAAGAGGAAAGAAACCCATGTGTACCAAAATATTTGTAGTAACTCTTTTTGTACTGTTCAAAGAATCAGAAACTGAGGAGGTATTCATCAACTGGACAAGTTATGATATATGAATTGAAGGAATATTATTGTGCCATAAGAAATGAGGAAAGGGATGCTTTTAATGCAACACAGACTTGTATAAATTGGTACAGAGTAAAGAGAGGAGAACCAGGAGAACAATATATATAATAACCTCAATATTTTAAAGACCATCAACTTTCAAGCTCTGATTAACTCAATGACCAACCAAAATTCTAGAAACTTAAGATGAAACATGCTACCCACCTCCTGGTAGAGAGGTAATGGACTAAGAGTAAGAGTACAGACTGAGATTTTTTTTTTAATAAAATGGCCAATATGGGAATTTGTTTTGTTTGACCATATATATATATATACACACATATATATACATATATATAGTCAAATACGTAGTCAATTACATATATGTACATACATGTATATTTGTACATATATATGTACAAATACATATATATATTTGTAAACACGGGTCTTGTTTTTCTTGTTTACTCAGTGAGGGTAGAGGGTGAGGACTGGAGGGAGAGAATATGGATCATAAAATAAAATAAAATTTAAAAACAGAGCTAATATTTATATAGTACTTTAAGGTTTGAAAAGTGCTTTATATATATGATCTCATTTGGTCTTCACAACAACTCTGTGAAGGAGGTACTTTATTATTATATTATAATATTATATATTATATTATAATATTATTATATATTATATTATAATATAATTATTATATTATAATATTATATTATATATATATTATAATAATATATTCATGCTATATTATTATGTCCATTTTACAGATGAGGAAACTGAAATTAAGTGAGGTTAAATAATGCGACTGAGGTCAAATGACTAAGTAAATGTCTGATTCAGGATTCAAACTCAGGTCTTCTTGACTCCATGTTGAGAACTAACTACTGTCTTCCCATCTACCTAGTCTCTTCATGTATTCTTAAGTTTCAGACAAACTGACCTAGTAGATGCTTCCTGAACTCAACATGCTATCTCATCTTTCGTTGTTCTTTATTCTTAGAATAAACTGCCTCCTTACTTCTTATTCTTAGAACTTTATTTTTCCTCAACATTCAGTTTAGCTCAGGGGCCGCTTCCTATAGGAAGCCTTCCTTTATCCCCTGCAGTTGTTAATGCTCAATCTCTCCTAAATTTTCCTTGTGTTATACTTATGTGTACATATAAATTCATAGGATTAACAGATTTTTAGCTAGAAGGAATTTTAGAGGCATTAGAACCATATACCCTTAGGAAAACAGAAACTTTTTGAAGGTAGGTACTGTTTTGTGTGCATCTTCAAATCTCCAGTGCCCAGTATGGTGCCTTGCATATAGTTGGTACTTAATAAATGTATGTTGAATTGAATCTTCTCACACTCTCGTGGGGTCAGTGATCACCTCTGTGCAGATTACCTTCAAATGAACAGATATAACCCTAAATGCTTTCCTGAATTTCATTGTCAATCCTAGAATTCTTAGTAGGCATCTCAAATTCAACATGTTCAGAACAGAACTCAGATTATCTTAAATTTGGAAGGCATCTTAGACCCCTCTAATCTAACCCATATCTGAACAAACATACCCTTTCTGGCATATCTGACAAGAATCATAGAACTCTACCTAAAAAATTCCTGGAAGGGAGCAACCAACCAGGTAGACCAATCTCATTATCTTCCTAAAAGCCTCAAATTCACATGGTAGGTACTTAATAAAGGTTTGTTGAATTGAGGAAGTTGGATCCAAAGAGTGGTAATTAATAGATCAACACCAACTTTAATAATGGGATTATAGATTTGTTCCCTATAACCTCTAGGATCAACTAAAAATACTTAGGCCTTCAAAACCCTTTATAACCTCCTCCCTCCATCATCCCAGTCTTCTTACACCTCACACACTCCTGACACAGTCTTCCATCTTGACTTGACTTCTGGGTGTTCCTCAAACAAGACCCTCCATGTCCCTACGCTGGCATTTCCTTTGATTGTCCCCCATGCCTGGAATGCTCTGCCTCTTCCCCTCCACCTTCTGGCTTTTCTGGCTTCCTTCAAGTTTCAGCCTCTACAGTAAGCTTTTCCCAACCCCTCTTAATTCTAATGCCTTTCCTCTGAGATTATCTACTGTTTATCTGGTCTATGGGCTGTACATATTTGTTTACATATTGTCTCCCTAATAGATTATGAGCTTCTTGAAGGGAAAGAGTGGTTTTTGTCTTTCTTTGTATCCTCAATGCTTGGTACAGGCACGTAGTAGGCACTGAAAAGGATCTTGGAAATTATCTAGTGCAATCTCCCATGAAGCTAGAGAGGTCAAATACCTTGCCAAGTTTCCATAAGCAGGAAGTAATTGAGCCAGGATTTGACTCCAGATTTTCTGGAAAGTACTATTCCCTTTGCACCAAGGTCCCAAAATGTCATCCCAGGTAGAGTGCCCTTGACTCTGGCCTTTCCTATTGTCTCCTTTCTTCTCATATATTTCTACCATGTCACTCCTTTGCTCCAAAACCTTCACTGGCTCCCATTGCCACTAGGATAAAATACAAAAATATTAAGACCCTCCACAATTTGGCTCCAATTTACTTTTCCATGGGAATTTCAAACTGCTTTCCTTCATACACACTACATTGACTACTCCAGTGGCTAAATTAGACTACTAAATTATTTTTCCTTATCTCACTCCCATGCTTTAAATGTCAATTTTCCTCATCTACCTTCTATTTAACTTCCTTCAAGGCTTAGCTCCAGATGCTGCCTTCTACAGGAAACTTTTTCCAATTCTCCCAAAGCATGTCAGTGCTCTTCCTCTCTCTTCAAATTACTTTTTATTTACTTGGATATATGCACTTACTTCTCGAGGACTGTGGCTGTGACAAAAAGTTTGTCCCTGACAGCCAGAAATACCCACTATGACATTAGACAACTCTTCCATGCCTTTGAAATCCTCTAAAGAGCTGCTTGAGGAACAGAGGTGAAGTAACCTGCCCAAGGTCACATGGCCAGTCAGTGTTAAAGTCCAGCTCTTCATGATTCCAAGTCCAGGAGTTGCTACACATCTCTGTTTCCATGTAGCAGACTCTTAAGAAATGTTTATGGACTCTTAAGACATCTTTATTGTATTGAATTAAATTAAATGAATTCTACCCCCTTCCCTGCCTTTTAAAGGACATATGTAGGTATTCTACACTCAGGTGGAGAACTGGTTGAGAATCAGTAAACAATAATGAATTATTAATTAATTATAAATACAAGTACTCAAGACAAAGTGAGAAGACATCAACAGTTCTAGGAGGAAGGCTTCATCATGGGGCAGAGAGGTCTTTATCTTCTTAAGGTAGTTATGTCATCCAAACCAGAAGAAAGGACTGCTTGAGGAAAACAATTTACACTGGACTACAATAATGTAAAGGCAAATAGCTGTGAAAGAATTAAGGACTTTGATCAATGCCTTGACCAGTCTCATGACTCCAGAAGTCTCTTCCCACCTTTTGTCAGAGAGATGATGAATGTCAGAGAATAAGAAGTACAGAGAATAAGACGTACATTTTCAGATATGGCCAATGGGTGAATTTGTTTCATCTGACTGGATAGACTTGTTTGTCCCAAAAGAGCACTTCCACTTAAGAGCAAGGACAGTTGTGGGGAAGAGTTGGTGGATAGTGATAAGGAAGCGAAAAAGAAAAAGAAAAGAAAGAAAAGATTGCCAATAAAATATGAAAAAAATACATAGAAAAAACCCCAGAAGGAAGTTCAGAAAGAGACAGAGACAAGCAGAGCAGTTTTATTACTATCATGTTAAATCTAACGTACACTTAAAAACTCAAATCACTCAAATCAAGGTCAAGTGCAAGTCATGTCATCCACTTGATATCATGGTCCTCTTTGAGAGCAAAGGACAAATACAACACAACACTTAAAAAAAGACTAAGAACTTTAGTCTCATATACCATCCTCTTTATTGAAATCGATATATTTGTTGATATTTATTGATTTAATAACAACAATAACCTCCAAAAAGGTTGGTCAGTGGGGGCAGTTAGGACCCAAGTCCCAGTCTGCCTCTTCAGTCTCCTTGGCTGGATTTTCATCCAAGTCATCCCCATTAACTGAGGGTATTCCCTAAAGCTCTGTCCTGGACCCTCTTCTCTTTTCTCTTGATACTTTCTTGCTTAATAACTTTATTGGCTTTCACCAGTTCAATTACCATCTCTATACTGATGACTCACAGCTTTATATATCCAGCCATAGTCTCTCTCTCCCCAGCTCCAATACCATATCACAAACTGCTTATTAGACATTTTGAATCACACATTTTCCAGGCATCTCAAACTTAACCTATCCAAAATGGAACTCATCATCTTTTGCCCAAACCCTCCCTCCTTCCAAATTTCCCCATTACTGTGGAGAATCTCACCATCCTTTCATTCACCTGGGGTTCATGACCTTGGTGCCATCTTTGACTTCTCATATATATGAGCAGCTATCTCCATATATATGAGCAGTTATCAAATCTTGTCATCTCTGTGTCCATAACATTTATTCTTCTCTCTCCATGCACACAACCATGACCTTGGTAAAGGACTTTATCAAATCTCTCCTGAATTATTACAATGGCTTCCTGCTGGGTCTCCCTACCTCAAGTCTCTCCTACTCCAATCCATCCTTCACCCAGATGAGTAACTGATCTTCCTAAACTGTAAGTCTGACCATGTCACTCCCCTACTCAATAAACTCCAATAATTCCCTTTTACATCTAGAATCAAATATGAACACCTTTCTTGGGCATGTAAAGCTCTTCCTAGCCTGGCCTTTTCCATTCTTACCAGTTGTTTTCCTCATTATTTCCCTCCACACGCTGGATGGTCCAACTATATTGGCCAATTCACTGGTTCTCACACACAATGCTCCATCTCCTGTCTCCAGTCCTTTCCACTGGCTGTTTGTTCCCATGCCTGGAGTGCCTTTTCTTATCTTTGCCTTAAAGAATTCTTGGCTTTCTTCAAGATTCATCTCTAGCGCCATCTTCTGGAGGAGGACTTTCCTTAGTTCCCCAGTTACCGGTGTTTTCCCTTCCTATTTCTGTATGTATTGTGGGTACATATACTTATATATGCATATATTGCATCTCATTAGAATATAAGCTTCTTAGGGATGGCGACTGTTTTGGGGTTTTCTTCATATCCCCTTAGCACAATTTCTGGCATAAAATAAGTGCTTAATAAAAACTTATTTGTTGAAAAATATCATTTATTGAGGTAGCAATGTTAAATTGGAGCATACACTGGCTACTCAGTTTCTTGACTTAGAGTTACCAAAAGCATGCTGAGCTATGAAAGAAGAGTTATAGGAGCTGATGTTAAATAAACAGAATGAAGACTACAATATTCACAATGACTATAACAACGTAAATGGTAAGTACAACAACAAAAGCAATGGAAATGCTGTATAATTATAATACAAACTTGACATCCAAAGAAGAGAGAAACACACCTCCTTCCTGTCTTTGAGGAGGTGGGGGACGGTGGTATGGAATATTGCATATTGGCTGATGTGAAACTGCTCCTCTCCCCTTTTTTATTCTGTGCTATCATAGGGGGCTTGTGGGAGACATCCATTTACCTATATATAAACATACACACACTTCTATCCATATATAAGTGAAATTGATATAAAAACAAAAATATCAATACTGTTAGAAAAATAATCCATTTATTCAATTCAAGAAGCATATAATAAGCACCAACTGCGTGCAAAGCGCTGGGCTATGACTTACTCACTACAAAGACAAAAAAACCAAACCACAACAGTGTTTGCCCTCAAGGAACTTTAAGTTCCAGGAGGGAGATATATCATAACCAAACTTCCTAGAATTTTTAAAAGGAAAACTACAGGATGATTTTTAATATGTTAAATATTTATGTTAATATTTGAATTAATGTAAATAATAATCTCATATATGATAATAAAATATAATTTAAATGATAATAAATTAATCTTTTCATATTTTCAAATGAAGTCACTTCGATAAAGCACCAGGCTGTGGGTGCCTCGCTGGAGATTTGCTCGAGGAGGTTCTGGCTCAGGCCTGGGCTGCACCGGGTCACTCAGGTCCCTCCAGCTCCAGCTTCCGTGGCTCCACCAAGCCCTCCCAGGCCACGCCAGCGCGTTACTCCGGCCAGTCCGGCTCCGGACGGGAGGGAGCCAGCGCAAGGGTCGGGGCTGGAGGGTGAGGTGCACGACGCTCGCCGATAGGGGTCGTGCCGGAGCACCCTGCCGCTCCGCAGCATCGGGCGCACGCGCACCTGAGGCTCCCTGCAGAGGCTTTGCGCTTCTCTGCTCCGGGCCACCCCCTCCCCGCTGCCGGCCTCCAGGTCACCGACCTCTGTCCCCTTCTCCCTGACGGCGAGAGGCTAGCGGCTTCGGGGTGAGGGGTCCCCTGGATTCCGGATCCTTTCAGGATTGGGCTTGCAGCTGGAACCCAGGCTCCTGGTTCTAAAAAGCCCTGGGCGAAGCTGCCCTGACTTCACCCCGTGCTGGGCTTGGCCTTTCTGCCCCAGAATTTCAGCGAGGAAACAACTTTAGAAGTGCCTGCACTGTGAGCTAGTGGAGAGCAGGGGGTCGCGGTTTAGTGGCCTCTGGCTCTAAGTGACCCCATTTGAGTTTTTCTTGGCAAAGGCGATTTGCCATTTCCTTCTCCAGCTCATTTTACAGATGAGGAAACTGAGGCAAACAGAGTTGGGGGCTTGCCCAGGGTTTCAGAGATAGTAAGTGTCTGAGGCCGGATTTGAACTCCCTGATTCCAAGCCCAGCACACTATCCACTTCTCCACCTAGCAGGAACGGTGCCTTAATGGAACCTTTTCAGTGTTCAATTAACTAGCTCACCCAGGGTCACACAATATTGGCTGTGGGATTTGAATCCACATCTCCTGAATCCAAGCCCAGTTTTCCTTCCACTAGGATGCTTGACAAGGAGCCAGCCTGTGACCTTTGGCCAAAGCTTATTGATTTCACCTCTGCAACATCTGTCCAATTCTCCCTTTCTCTCCTCTGACCCTGGCCCTCTGCACCTCAAGGCTGAACTATTGCCATAACCTGCTGGTGGGTCTGCTTGCCTCAAGCCTCTCTCCAATCCAATCTCTCCTCCATTCAGCTACTAAAGTGCTTTTCCTAAATCTCAAGTCCAACCACATCACCTCCCTTTCCTTCCCTACTTCCCCCCACCCCAAACTCCAGTGGCTGCAATCTTCCCTGGGATTAATTACAAAATCCTCTGTCAAAGCCCTTCAGGACCTAGCCCCTCCATTCTTTCCAGTCTTTCTTATACTCCACTCCCTTAACATATATTTTGTCATCAAACAAGATACTCCACTCTGAGCATGACTGTTCCTCATTTCTGGAATTTTCTCTCTCCTCCTGTCCATCTCCTGGCTTCTTTGACTTCCTTCAAATCCCAGCCATAATACCACCTTTTATAAGAAGTCATTCCCAACCTTTCTTAATTCTAGTGCCTTCCTTCTTTTAATTGTTTTCCATTTATTCTGTATGTATGTTTTTATGTATTTGTTTATCTCTCCAATTAGATTATGCTCCTTGAGGGAAGGGACTATTTTTTGCATCTTTTTGTATTCCCAGGGCTAAGAAGGAACTTAATAATACTTTTTGGTTTTTCTGAGGCAGCCCTTTGCTTGTTTGATTGGCTCTAATTGTAAGGAAGGATTTTTGGTGTTTATTTATTTTGATATTAAACTGAAATCTGCTTCCCTGATCTACCTGGTTCCATCCTCTTCCCTGTATTAGAATGTCAGCTCCTTTAGGGTAGAGACTTGCTCACCTTTGTATCCTTACATCCAGATGCCTAATAACCTCAGGCATACAGCAGGATCTTAATGAATGCTTAGGGATTGATTGATAGGGCCCTCAAATGTACAGTTATTTAGTTTCTCTTACCTTTTCTTCCCCTCCAGCCTAAACATTCTCAGTCCCTGTACCATGAATGTTCATTTTTTAAAATCCTAGGCAAGAGGTCTGGTTTCGAAGGGGGTATGGTGGTATTGTCTACTTTAAGCTTATATTGTTTATTTCTGAAGGGTCATAAAGACTCTGACATAACACCTCAAAAGGATTGGAGGACAGAAGAGTAAATATTGACCTTGGACCTCCCATAAAACTTTGCTCTCATGCATATATTAAATAATATGTATTATAGTCATCAGTGTTTGTATCCACCTATTATTTTTTGATAATATTCTCTAGCACTTAGCTTAGTATAGTGCTTGGTGCTTAATAAATATTTATTGACCTTTGAAAAGAAGGGCAGGTCCCATGGGAAATTATATCTTATCTAAGCCTTGAATTTCTCTTGGTGCCTAGTATAGTCTAGTATAGCACACTAAACAATATTTTTGAAATGAGTTTTATATACAGATTCATATCCCTGATTCCTTCTGGGTTGGGGAAGCTCTTCCTGAGAGGTACCAGCTGATTTTGGGGAGCTTGGAAATTTCTTTAATGGAGGATTTTAGTGGAGGGCTTTTTCTGTGATACTCAGAGAAAAACTGTAGAACAGATGTAGGCTAGCTATAAGAAGGGACTTTCTTATAATGACCACTTGTCAGGGAATTTATAGAGGAGATTCCTTTTCACACAACTCTGGGCCCTCTGGTCCCTTCCAACTCTGAAATCCTATAATGCTTTTATGATTTCAGCTGTTGAGCAGTTATTAAGACAGGTTCAGGGGTCAGCACTTCCACACCCATCTAGATATAGAGATATGTGGGGTCTAAAGTTCACTATTCATGATCCTATCCTGAGAAGTAACTCTTCCCCCTACTTCTCCAATTATCCCTTATATTTCATGTATATGAAAATGTTCATGGGTGAGAGTCACATGATATGGACAGGCATAAATGATTTATAATGTGCATCTGAGGGGATGTTCACAATGATGAGGACAGAGCTCCACTTCAGTAAAATATTTTGTTGGAAGTTAATTGTTCCATTTCTCACTATTCTGGCATCAGAGTAGAGTAGAGTCCTATATAGAAATAGGATAAGGCCTAAGTGGAGGGGCTTTCTCTGAAGTAACTTTTCATCCTGGAGAGGTGCTAATCCATATAGACAGATTAAGTGACTTGCTGGGGGTTACATGACTTTTGTGTGTTAGAGGTACCATTTGAATTCTTCTCAATGACTCTAAGGCCAGGTGTCTATCCACTGTGCCATGCTGCCTATATTGAGAGTAAGACAATTAAAAATTGGTTTTCTGGTTGTCAGGATATCTGGATTATAGGCTTGGCTCTTCCACTGAAGTTGTGGCCTTGAAAAATTCACTTGCCCTCTCTAGGCTTCAGTTTCCTCATTCTATAAAAGGAGGAGAATACAGTTAGATAATTCAGAGACAATACATAATCCTTGTTTATTTTTCCATTTTGTTCTCTTAGTTAACATTTAGAAGCCCTCCATTATCTTTGTATAAGTCTTCAAGAATTGATGTGGCTGAAAAAAATTAATCAGCTGATGGTCAATCTCTTGGGCCTACTAACCTAGCTGAGAAGAAGAGCCTCCTTTCCATATTGGGGAAATGATATTAAAAGCTATGATCTGGGGCAGCTAGGTGGCACAGTAGATGGAGCACTGGTGCTGGAGTCAGGAGGACCTCAGTTAAAATCCAGCCTCAGGCTGTGTGTGACCCTAGGCAAATCACTTAACCCTAATTGTCTTGAAAAAAACCCCAACACTTTGATCACCCTTCCTGTAGTACCTTTTTGGATAACAAATTACTGTTCCCTCACCCTGCCTCGACACCCAAGGAGGGGCACAGAGGTTAGGTTTCTGGAAGGGTTGCTGGTGAAAAGGTTTGTCCTAATGGTCTGAGGCTGGATTGCCTTGACCACAGATGCCAAAGACACAAACATCCCTGCTCACTGATTGCTTGCTAGCCTAGTCATCCTTTCCCCCTCCCAACCTTGGTTCCTGTGGTCCGGATAGTCAGACTCTAGCTGGGGTGGCCAGGATATGGCCATCCTTGTTCTCTCTGCTTCTCCCAAGTCCTTTCCAGGAGTTCCCAGTCCCCTTGAAGAACCTCTGAAATGCCAACGGGAAGTATGTGAGAGGGACAGGGTGAATCCTGCCCTCTGAACTTTGGTCGGTCTTTAGTTACTTGATGACATAATATTTGTAAAGCACATGGCAGAGTGCTTGGCATTTTGGAGGCTTTCCCTTAGGGTCGCCTGGCTAGCATCCTGAGGACTTTAAGTATCCCAGCCCCCGGATGCTGGCAGCTCTTCAAGGCACTAAGAGGCCTCAAACACGTTGTCAGCGCTAAGGGAATGTTGATCAGTTTCTCCATCTGGTAGATGGATACAGTGTTTTCCCCAGAACGAAACTGACAGGGAGAAAAAGCCTTGGTGAACCTTAACGTTCTACAGCACTGCATAATAGGGAACCCAGCACTTCTTTCTCCAAGCTTTTTTAATAGACTGCTCCATTTAAATGAACGGGGAGGCAGCGGCGTCAGCACTATAAGGGTTAAAGGGACCTCTGGCGCATGTGCATTACGTCGCTTCTTCCCGCCTCCCTCGCAAGAGTCAGCTGACCTTGCAACCGGCGTCGGGCTATAAAAGTACGGGGCGTTGACGTCAGCGTCCTCTTCCGTCGTCGCCGCCGCCATTCTCGGCGCGACTGCCCCCAGTCGGATCGCGAGCCGGAGAATCCACCGCCATCCGCCACCATGGTGAGGGCCGCCGCCCGCTTAGGGGACCGAGGCCGTGCTGGGGCCCGTGCGGGGCGAGGGGGGCCGCTCCTGGGCCGGGAGAGCCGGCGAAGCGGGCTGGCAGAGCCCGGGGAAGGCCGATGGGGGAGAAGAAGAGGAGGAGGCCGCCTTCGCTGCCGCCATTTCGGGGAGATGCGGCAGCCGGCGGTTCCGGGCGCGCGCCCCCGCCCAGCCTCCTCTCTGGGCCTTGCCCGGGGGCGCGCGGCGCCCCTTCCCAGCCGCCCTCCGGCCCGGACCTTGGGCTCGGTCCCCTCGCCTTGACCGGGCGGACGCTTCCAGGGAGAACGCGGTTGGATTGGAGCCGGGTGATGTGGCAGCAGGAGCGGGGGGAGGGTGGGGGGAGGGGAGGTGCCGGTTCCGGGCTCGGCCCCCCGCTCCTCGCAGGTACTGCAGCGGGGCCGCGCCCGGAGGGGAGCCCCCCGGGGCTATTGGGGACGCGGGGGCCTCGGGCGGCCCAGGCCTTCTGCGTGACCTTGGACGTCCGTAGAGAGGAAGATTTGGTCATATGGACAAAAAGGAGGGCGCCGGTCGTCTGGGCGAGCCCCGCGGTGGGGGCCAGGGCGCGGGGCCGGCCTGTCCCGGCCTCCCTGGGCCCCCCCCCGGCCCGTGACGCGGACCGGGCTGGCCTGACCCTGCCCGCTGCCGCGCAGAGCCTGTCAGACCCCCCGACTGTTTTTTCCGGCTTCCTAGGTGAACTTCACGGTAGACCAGATCCGGGCCATCATGGACAAAAAGGCCAACATCAGAAACATGTCTGTCATAGCTCATGTGGATCATGGCAAGTCAACCTTGACGGATTCCCTGGTTTGCAAAGCTGGCATTATTGCTTCAGCCCGTGCTGGTGAGACCCGCTTCACTGACACGAGAAAAGATGAACAGGAACGTTGTATCACTATTAAGTCAACGTAAGTCTCCTGTAGGTGCCAGGATGTTACTTAACATGCTGATGATTCATAGGCATGTGTTTTCCCCACTTAAAAAAGGCTTTCGTTTTCATTCGTTATCTTCCATTATTATTTTCTCCTGTTTGCTGTTTGTATTTGTGTTCCAAGGCTTAGCACAACTACTAGCTCAGCTTTTAAAATTGTATTACCTTGGTATTGGGGTTTTGAGGACTTTACAGGGATGTTCAATGATCTGGCTCAGCAGCTTCAAGTCCAAACTTTGTGACTTGGCTGAGATCTTATCCCTTAGAGAATGATTGATTCTCAAAGTGGAGTTAGGGGGTCTGAGACTTTTTTCAGGGGGTCTAAGGTAAAGCTTCTAAGATGCTTTAATTTCTGATATGTTAAATATAACCTATAAACAAAAGCTCTTTGAATGTGTTTTTGAGTGTAAAGCAATTGAGACCAAGAAGTTCAGAAACTTCCACAAAAGAATGTAAAGCAATTAGATGACTAAATGATCTTGTCATCAGGAGGTGGGAGGGGAAAAGGGAAAGCCATGCATTGAAATTGTAAGGTTTAGGGGCATCACTTACCTTTCATAAAGTAATACCTTGGCCAATGATCTAACAACTTAATGTTCATCCCTTGTCAGAATTTTTGTATGTCAGTGTGAAGAACCTTAAACTCCACTTAAAGAGAAAAATGTCTATTTTAGTATGGCTAAACCTTGTGAAATATTTCTCTTGAATTTAAATTTGTGAAGATCCCTTTGCGCTGACTGCATAATACTGATGGGTCCAAATTGGATTTCTTATCTTTTGGTGTTTTTTTTTGTCTTCAGTGCCATCTCCCTCTTCTACGAGCTGTCAGAAAATGATTTGAACTTCATCAAGCAGAGCAAAGATGGTTCTGGCTTCCTTATCAACCTCATTGACTCACCTGGGCACGTTGACTTCTCATCAGAAGTAACAGCTGCACTCCGTGTTACTGATGGTGCCTTGGTTGTGGTTGACTGTGTATCTGGTAAGCTTATTTTCAACTGAGGAGGAGCAGTTGACCAGAAAGAGGGTACTTACTAGGGGCTAGGGGTTTTATTGTCAGGCTGGGCCACTAAAAATACTTCTTCCTCAGGTGTGTGTGTTCAGACTGAGACTGTACTTCGCCAGGCCATTGCTGAAAGAATCAAGCCTGTCCTGATGATGAACAAGATGGACCGAGCCCTACTTGAACTGCAGCTGGAGCCAGAGGAACTTTATCAGACATTTCAGCGAATTGTAGAGAACGTGAATGTTATCATCTCCACCTATGGAGAGGGTGAGAGTGGCCCAATGGGAAACATCATGGTGAGTATGAGGAACAGATTTCCAGTGTGGTCTGGCCAGAAATCTGTGGACTAATTGTTGAAGATGATTAGCCTGATAAATTCTTAAGAGCCGATTCATTTCCACTTAGTCTCTAGGATGTGTTAAAATACCTTAACATTGATTGCTTTTTATGTCACCTCATAAGGCCTCAGTCTAGCCTAGCTGAAAATTAAAGTGCTAAATAAATTACTTAAGGCAACATTTTCTTCTCTGTAGCATGGGGTTGTCTGATTTTTTGGTGGAGGGTTAATATTGGGGTAATCATGGAATTCCTTATTTGGGGCTGATGTGGTGTGAAGGTTTAGGGGCCACATATTGAAGTCTGTGGTGCAGAATTGGCAATAAAAACCATACCACCTATTGCATTATACTGGAGGATTAGATGAGTGGGCTTCTTTTGGAGGGGCAAAGTCATGCTGATTGTTATGAGTAAAGGTTCTTTTTCAAACTAACAAGACTGTATCTTTCCTAGCTTTGGAATATTTTAGTGGTATTGTGGACTAGGGCCCCTTACCACAGTATAATTTGCCTTTAATAACTAGTTTGGATATGTACCTTTCTGGAATGGTCATGTGGATGACTTTTACACGAAACATTCCTTGAGCATATTTGTTGAGAGTACTACAGTTTCAGATGGGTCTTTTGATTGTGAATTCACTTTTAGAAACAAATCTGATGGTCATTAACTAGAGAAATTTTGGAATTTTTTAAGAGACTTAAAGATATCCTTGCAAACTTAATTCATTATGTAAATTGGAGATAAGGACATTTGAAATACATATCTTTCAGTTGTTCAGGGAATCAGATGAGCTGTTAGTGTGAAAGTTATTCAAGTCTGGTCATCTAAATTGTAACTAAATCTTCACTTAGATTTGTCATTTGGGAATTTACAAAGTGCTGTGTGTCTCTGTGTATGCATGTGTATTGAGTTCATTGAAGGTCCTGGGAATTGAGCTTAGACTTTTATGTTTGATAAAATTTTTTGAGTTCTTTTGGCTTTTATCCTTAGGTAACTATCTGACCTACTTTTCTTTAATCTTTCAGATTGATCCAGTCCTTGGTACTGTTGGGTTTGGCTCTGGGCTTCATGGTTGGGCCTTTACTCTGAAGCAGTTTGCAGAGATGTATGTGGCTAAATTCGCTGCCAAAGGTGAAGGTCAGCTGGGACCAGCTGAACGGGCCAAGAAAGTAGAGGACATGATGAAAAAATTATGGGGTGACCGGTGAGTGGGCTTAGAAACAGTTTCTGTCATTAATCTAGAAGTAGCCCCTATTTGATCTGTGTTGCAAATAGTTAATTCCCCACAGGCCTTACATAAGTAAGATTTTGAGTACAGGAAGACTTAGTATTTTAGTTTGCTACTGTTCCTTTTTTCTAATAAGGTGGAATGTTTCGCTTTTATTCTTTTCATCTAGGTATTTTGATCCTGCCAACGGGAAATTTAGCAAATCTGCTACTAGCCCTGATGGAAAGAAATTGCCTAGAACTTTCTGCCAACTCATCTTAGATCCAATCTTCAAGGTAAAGGAGATAATAGTGATTTCTTAAGTGTTTTTTAATTTGATTGTCACGTAGGTGTTCATGATGATGGAATATTTCTTCACTTTGACCTGATGTCTCATGAAGAAATCTGACCTCTGAGAAGCATTGTAATTGTTAATCTGTCAAGATGAGGCAAATGTGTTTTCTGTAGAACAGTCATTCATTCCTTAAATTTTTTTGAGGGAAAATAAAAAAATTACCTTGAGAAATTTAAGGTAATAATTATCTTTATATGTGTGGAAGTAGGAAAACATTGTTTTTTTAAACTTAATCTACGTCTTTGTCAGGCACAGACCTTGCCTAAATGTGTCATTGATACATTTTACTGTTTATTTAGTCTTTAGATGAGCGTGAAACTAAGTTTTTGAACCAGTAGGCTTTCTTCTTTTGACTAAGTGAATTAGTTCTTCTGCCTTAGGTATTTGATGCAATTATGACCTTTAAGAAGGAGGAGACTGCAAAACTGATTGAAAAACTTGACATCAAATTGGACAGTGAGGATAAAGACAAAGAGGGGAAACCACTTCTGAAGGTGAGGAGCATGGGTCTATGACAGCTTTGAAACCAGGGTTTAGAAGCTTCTTGTTGTGGTTGAAGTTGCAACCTGCTTTCTTGGTCGTGTTTCAGGCTGTGATGAGACGTTGGCTGCCTGCTGGAGATGCACTTCTCCAAATGATAACCATCCATCTGCCTTCTCCTGTAACTGCTCAGAAATACCGCTGTGAACTGTTATATGAGGGTCCCCCTGATGATGAGGCTGCTATGGGTGTGTGTGGTTTTTTTTTTGCCACTTTTTATGGAGGGTGGAGGGCAAGGAATTGGAATTAAATGACTTGCCCAAGGTCACACAGCTAGTAAGTGTCAAGTGTCTGAGGCCAGATTTGAAGTGGCCTCCTGACTCCCTGGGGCTGGTGCTCTATTCACTGCACCACCTAGTTACCCCCAATATGGTGTTTTTTTTTTAAACCTAGGCAGACAGAAATCTTGGTGGAGCTCTGATCTTCAGGGCAACATTGCTGTTTCCAACAACGGCCTACCCAGCTAGATTGGTCATTCTTTTAACTACTTCCTGATAATCAAGTGACTTTATTCCATTTTGCTGAACTATAAACTGAATATTATTCAGGTGTTTGCTATATGAAAGGTCCAACCTGTACAGTTACTCTAAATGACTTGGCATGTAAGTTTAAGAAATGCTAACTAAACAAGGTCAATTTCTGAGTAACAGCTCCAGTACTGATTAAGTGTTCCCAAATTCATTTATATCATTATCACAGTGATAACTATGAAGCCAGTTACACCTGTTGTTACTTTTCTTCTCAGGTATCAAAAGCTGTGACCCCAAAGGTCCCCTGATGATGTACATCTCTAAAATGGTGCCAACTTCAGACAAAGGCAGATTCTATGCTTTTGGCCGTGTATTTTCTGGTCTTGTTTCCACTGGTCTAAAGGTCAGAATCATGGGACCCAATTATACGCCTGGGAAGAAGGAAGATCTCTACTTGAAGCCAATTCAGAGGTCAGAAGTTTATCCCTTCTATATTCTAAGGAATAAGAAATAGAAGTGTTTGAAATTGTGTCAATAGCTTGAGTCAAGAGCTTTTTGTGATATCACACTTGACATTGCTGGTCCCAAGTTCTTTGTTAATCACATTAAAATGTGATTAATCATTTCACTGTGGCTGACAGAATTTTGAGCTGTTCAGTGATGAAATAAAAACTAGAATTTGGAGCTACTTTTCTCACCTTAGAGCTGTATACCAAGAGTATGTTTAAATAAAGAGTAACTTGTCTAATTCTGGTTTGACTTGGATCAAACTCTTTAAGATCCAGAACCCATTCTTGTGTCTTCTAAATTCTCTTTAGCTTTGTAGCCAAGTATTGGCTGCCAGGGACCGGCATAAAAAAGAAAAATAGCTACCATTTTGTTTCATGAATTACTTAAATATCCTGTCAAACAAGCTGAGAGACCTATGGGTCCTTATCTTTCCCCTCTTCCCTAGATGAGCAGTTTGACAATTTCATGTGCATAGTAGTTAGAAGATATTTTAGATCACGAGTTGGCAAACTACTGCCAATTAGTTTTTACATTTTTAAATGCAATAAAACTTTTATAATGTAAAAACCATTTTTAGCCAGGCAAGCCAGCCCCCTTTTAGATTAGAATAAGATTTACTACTAGGAATGATCTTGTCTATGTTAGAAGTTCTTGACTTGACAATTTTTCCTCAGGACAATTCTGATGATGGGCCGATATGTTGAACCCATTGAAGATGTGCCTTGTGGTAACATTGTTGGTCTGGTTGGTGTGGATCAGTTCCTTGTGAAGACGGGTACTATTACTACCTTTGAGCATGCCCACAACATGAGGGTGATGAAGTTCAGTGTTAGCCCTGTGGTGCGAGTAGCTGTTGAAGCCAAGAACCCAGCTGATCTGCCCAAACTAGTAGAAGGCCTGAAGCGTCTGGCCAAATCTGACCCTATGGTCCAGGTAGGTTGCTGTGAAATGTTAATTTTTCTTGATTTGTCCCTAATTGCATTAAAAATAAAAGGGAATTTTCCTTGATTCTTAGGAAATTTCACTGTTTCTTTGCTCAATTGAAATCTTTCAGTAGCTTCTCTGTATTACCTGAAGGAGACAAGATCAAGAGGGATATATTTTCTCTTAAAATTGCTTTGATGTCCCATCTTTTTTGCCAGTTAGATTAACAAATGAGACATCTACGCTAAAATAGTTCATGTTTCTTATATGTTGGTTCTTTTTTTAGTGTATCATTGAGGAATCTGGAGAACATATTATTGCTGGTGCAGGGGAGTTGCATCTGGAGATCTGCCTGAAAGATCTTGAAGAAGATCATGCATGCATTCCCATTAAGGTAAGCCCCACATCTTTGTTTAGTCTTAAGAAAGCAGGGAAGCAAGGATTGTGAATGTCTAACTTCTTTTCAGACTAGTTGGCAAGAATGAATTTGAGCATATAATGGGAACTGATGATACTTATCCTCAAACACTCTTAGTTAGATAAAAGCAATATTAAAGACTTGTCACAGCTCTTAATTTTGTACATCCTTAGAAGCCTTGTAATTTTTTTAAATATTAGAGTAACTTGCCTGCTTTTGTTTTAATTAACTGACTTGTATTTTTTTCCTGTGCAGAAATCGGACCCTGTTGTCTCCTACCGTGAGACAGTCAGTGAGGAGTCAAATGTTCTCTGCCTTTCCAAATCGCCCAATAAGCACAACAGGCTGTACATGAAGGCCCGGCCCTTCCCTGATGGCCTGGCTGAAGATATTGACAAAGGCGAAGTTTCTGCCCGTCAGGAGCTCAAACAAAGGGCCCGGTACCTGGCTGAGAAGTATGAGTGGGATGTGACTGAGGCCCGTAAGATCTGGTGCTTTGGCCCTGATGGAACTGGGCCTAATGTTCTCACAGATATCACCAAGGGAGTACAGTACCTTAATGAGATCAAGGACAGCGTGGTGGCTGGATTCCAGTGGGCTACCAAGGAGGTAGATAGCTTTAAAATAAATGCTGGGATATTGTATACTGGTTATTCAGCTTTAATTCTGTTAGCACTTAATTTGGGGACTGTTGAGATTCTAAAGCAGATGAATTATACCTTGTATGTAAGGTCCATAATTACATTTTGGTTTCTTCCCCCTTTAGGGAGCACTGTGTGAAGAGAATATGCGGGCAGTCCGTTTTGATGTACATGATGTGACCCTGCATGCTGATGCCATTCACCGTGGTGGTGGCCAAATCATCCCCACAGCCCGGCGCTGCCTTTATGCCTGTGTGTTGACTGCTCAGCCCCGTCTTATGGAACCCATCTATCTTGTGGAGATTCAGGTAAGAAATATGCTATGCTACTTGAGATGTCTTGGGGGAAGAAAGCTTTTGGTTGCTCTGACTTCATCTTTGCTACGCTGTCATTTAATGTTAACTTTTTAAAAATTCATTTAGTGTCCAGAACAAGTGGTTGGGGGCATTTATGGTGTCCTGAACAGGAAGCGAGGGCATGTGTTTGAGGAATCCCAGGTTGCTGGCACCCCCATGTTTGTTGTGAAAGCCTATCTGCCTGTCAATGAATCTTTTGGTAAGTCCTTATAGTAATAAGACCTTTCAATAAAGAAGGCATACTAACTTGTGTCTCAGGCCTTAGTTCTGTGGCCTTGATCTCATTTTCCTTTCTCATTGGTGGTTGTGAGAATCAAATGAGTTTTGATGGTTGTGGAAAGTAGTATTCAGTGGTTTGTAGACAATGTTGGTTAGGCCATTGTAACGAAAAATTATTTTAGGAACATTTTTGGTGGGGGAGACACTTCTCAGTGTTGCAGATTGGTCATTTTTATGTTTGAGGTGATGATGTTGGTACTTTTCATTTAGATTTTAAACTTTTCCCTTTCTTATCCTTTCCCTTCTCGTCTAGGCTTCACAGCTGACTTGAGGTCTAATACTGGTGGCCAAGCCTTCCCTCAGTGTGTATTTGACCATTGGCAGATCCTGCCTGGAGACCCCTTTGACAACACTAGCCGCCCTTGCCAAGTTGTGGCAGAGACCCGCAAACGCAAAGGGCTGAAGGAAGGTATCCCAGCCCTGGACAACTTCCTGGACAAATTGTAAAAGCTCTTTCCAACATCAGTTCAGACTCCTGTTGGACTCTAGCATAACACCAATGCAGCAAATTGTTAAAACTGCAATGACATCTCTTTGCATATACTTAATCAGTTCATAGCAACTTGAGACTTTCAAAACACATTGATATTCAGCCTTATAGGTTTCTGTGTTGCACATGACACATTTGGGGCCCACTCGGTGCCATAACTTGAAACATTTCCACTTGATGCAACTTGAGTTGCCTGTTTCCATATTTATTCA
>CM053773.1:190971115-191023106 GCA_028658325.1 Potorous gilbertii
CCAAGGTGGGGTGGTTTGGGATAGGTAACATTTTTTTCATTTATCAAAGGGAAACATAGTGCCCCCCCAAATTTCAAGAGTGCATTAAGAGGTTTTGCTTGGGTAAATGGCCTGTAGTGGATCTTCAGGAATGGTGAGGGGAATGTTAAGGAGATATTTTCTAGTTGGCCAGAAACTAGAAGGCAAGAAAATTTTGTGCAGTGTGATTGTCATCATGAACATCTACAGATGTATTAGTGCCATTGGAATAATAAATTTGATATGGTGATGAATATCAATAACAGTGTTGAAGTGATTCATTCCAGGTATGGGATTGTCTTTTATCTCTGGGTATCACTCTTCATGTGGTTTCTCAGCAAGTTAACTTGGGATCCAGTTAATTACCAAGTACTATTTTCCTGCTTTTAGATTTTAACAATTCATTTGGCAGTGATTTTGAACCATATAAGCTTAACATTTGGTTAATGAGCACTTTCTGAAAACCAGCTAAGTATTGCAGAAATAACTGCATTTAATGCTTGGGATTATGAATGGATTTTTTTTTTTTTGGTGCTAAAGTAAAAGTCCATCCTTGGCATATGTGGTTTGATTCTATTTGTGTGAAACCATCCAAAATATGATCAGCTCAGGTTTGCTTCCTGCACAGGTTATATATTTTACTTCCCATGATACATTCTCCCAGAATGTTAACAGTATTTGACTTTCCTTGGTGCAATTGGAGATTGTGGGCTGGATAAGTCTGTAATATGCTGGAATATGAACTGGTAGCTGACATTGTCTTACTCTGTAGAATGGTAGCTAGAGATCCTTGCTCTTCCATTCCTGAAGTGGTGGTAAGGGTGTTTTGGATGTAGAGTAGCACTTAGGAAGGGGATGTGTTCAGCCAGAAAATTGACTTAGCTGCAAAAGAAGGAATAGTTTCCCCCAGGAGAAAAAGCTAGGATCTATAGAAGGCCTCAGCTGCTTTAGACTTAACTCTTGGCCATTGTTTTCTAAAAGACTTTACTCAGCTTTCACAGGTTTGCTAAAATACCCATTGTACCCATTGTATGATTTGCTTCAAGTCCATTTAACTAAATGAAAAAAATGCCTTAAAAACCCAGTTCAGTCTTTTACATTTCAAACATTGCAAAAACTAGTACTTCAGATTTACTTTGTTAGGGTTTGGAAGATCACAATGCAGTAAGTATTTTGAGCTGTGACTAAAACTTTTAATTCTGGTAATGTTTATACAAGTGGTGCATATACTATCAAACTACTGGGAAAGGGGAATGTGGAGGCATGACATTTTGAGTTTGTAAACCTGCCTGTAATGGACAATCTGAAATGATTTAATATGCCAGGATGTGATGAGAGTAGCTGTTGTCTCCTTGTGATATCCCCATGATAATCTCACGGATCTTTACTCGCATGACATCCTTACAGGTTCACTATTTCTCATGTGAACTGCAGTAGATTGAATTTCCCTGAAATTCTTGAAGTGCACATCTGACCAAGAACTACCTGAACTCTACCCTGAACTTTAGCAACTACTTATAATCTTTAGGTACAACTTTGAACTTGTGTAGCTTTTAAAAGTCCTTGACAACCTGGACCCAATCAATCAACATTTCCAACTTTAAACATTCTCTACATTTTGTGGTCCAAAGTCTACCTAGCTGTGTGTCCCAGTTTGTCTCGGTTTTCCTTTTCTGTAAAATGAACCGGAGAAGAAAACAGCAAACCCCGCCAGGATCTTGGCCAAGAAAATGCCCTATGGGATGCTGAAGAGTCAGACTCGACTCAACAATCTGACACGCTGCCGTGTTAAAGGGCCGTAGCTCAGGCTCTAAATTGCACGCATGAACTGTGTATGCAATTGTAACAGTCTTAGCGACATGCAGTTGGAGCACCAGCTAGGTGGAATCTGAACCGGCTCCTGCTGTACCCCCAACACCACTTAACCGTGCTGTGGGAGGGTGCCAGGGCGTGGCTTCAGAGGCTGCCTCTGGCAGGTCACCACCCCCCCCCCGTGGTCTCCGAGGGCCTTTCCAGCTGCAGCTAGACTGGCGGCTTGGTGCGCTTGGGCATCTCCCCGGGTCCAAACCCCTGCCCTCCACAGGCTTCAGCCTGGTCTTCACAAGGGTGAGAAACAGCTTTTCAAGCTCCCTTGATCTGAGTTTTCTAATTCTCCATCTCTTCTCCATCTCTTTCACGACAAAGCCCGCCCGCCCCTCCGTAGAATGACTGCACGGGCCCGTCCGGAGCGTACGCAGAAATGTGGAGGGGAAGGAGGGTTAGGAACCAAACGGCGGGGGCGCGCCTGTGGGGAGAACTAGGCACCGGAAACTAGTCTGTCTTCCTCCGCCTCTCTCACTCGCACCTGCAAGAGCCAATCAGTTTCTTTTCCAACCCGGCCTTGTCCCGCCCTTCTCTAGGGCCCAGCCACTCCGGGGCCAGCGGCAGAGGCCGCTCCCCTCCTCCCTTCCCCCACCCGGTTCTCGCAAAAGTTTCTCGGGCCTGGCTGGCACCGGGAGAGAGGGCAAGGGAATGACCGCGCGCTGTGGGCGGGGGAACGTCGGCGCGCGATGACGTTGGCGAGAGGGGGCAGAGGATAGGCCCCCGCGGGCCGGCGCGGTGACGACGTGTGTCGGAATGTTGCGGGGCGCTGACCGGGTGCTGAGGTAAGCGCCGGGGCTGGCTGCGGGCTCGCCTTCGCTTCTCAGACCCAGGACGGGACGCCGGCGGCGCGGGGCCTGAGGTAGGAGGCGGGGAGGCCTGCGGCGGGGCAGGGCAGTGCGGGGACCGTGGTGTCGTTCGGGGGAGGGCCCCGCGGGGGTCGCTGAGGAGAGTGGAGGTGAGGGGGCCTCGGCGGGGCGCGGGGCCCTAAGGTGAGCCGGGGGCAGGCCTTGGAGGAGCGGGCCAGGCCGGGGAGGGGAGGCAGGATGGGTGGAAGGCTGTCCTTGGCCCCGGGGTGTCGTGGAGCGGTTAAGGGGCGAGCGGTTGAGGGGACTGCCCTGGCCAGGTGCGGATGCCAGGGAGGGTCGGGGGGAGGGCCGTACAGCATCCCCAGCCCCTCCAGCCTCACCCCGTTAGGCTCCTAACTCCCAGAGGACTTGTCCTCCTCTAGGCCGCTCTGCCCGGTGCTGCAGCCTGTCTCTGCCAGGCCTGCTCCGAGGCACGTCCGCCGGCATCTCTTGTCCTCCTGCGGCCGTTTGCGCGTCTTTTGGAGGCTGGCCGGCAGCCATGTCCACGTTCAGGCAGGAGGATGTGGAAGACCACTATGAGATGGGCGAGGAGCTGGGCAGGTAAGTGTCTAGGGCCGGGAGAGAGGGGCTGACCCTGGGGGACAGCGAGCAAACATTAAAGTGGACTCCTCATACAGGGAGACGGGTTAACAAATAACAGGTTAATGTTACCTTTTATCCTTTGTCATAGAAAGACTAAGGAAGGAACCCCCTGAGGCCTCTAGAAGTTTGAAAAAAGTTGAGTTTCTTGTGCCATTCTCACCAATTCCAGCTGCTTTCATTTTTTTTTTTGTGAGAAAAGTTTAAATCCCCTGATTCAACAAAGTAGATGATTTCCTGTAAATTTGTATACTTGGTTAGTCCTAAAGGCTCCACTGTCCCACGGAGCCTCAAACCTTATATGGTGAGTTTTGTTCAGGCATCTCTCTTCCTAGTGCCGCCTATAGGCCAATTCGATGATGTCACCAGATAAAAATGTAAATAACTGAGTATTGTGTGTGGGTTCGGCTGAAAAGAGTTTCTTCTGACCACATGGGCCTCTTTATTCCTTTAAAATCATACTCTGCTTTTGGAATTTTCTCAAGTAGTAGGATGAAAGTAACAAGGTAATTCTTATAATAGTAGCTCACAGTCAGTAGGACTTTAAGGTTTATAAAACACCTTCCTTACAATAAATAGTCTTGGAAAGTGTCTAATCTGTAATGAGAAGACTGAAACTTAGAAAAATGAAATGACTTGCCTGTGGTTACATTTTTTTTTAGAACTCAGATTTGAACCCAAATTCCTTAATATTATGTTGTCTGATTTTTTTTTGGATTTCTTATGTAACTGAGGAATATTGAGCACTTACTGTGAACTCAACTTGGTGCTTTTTTTGTTGGAGATATAGGAGGATTGTAAGGTGTAATTCTGGACCTTGTGGCTGCTAGATACTTGCTGGCTGGCTTAATGGAGTTTGTTTTTAAAGTGTAACTGGAAAGACAAACCTTAAAAGAAACAACAGAAATGAATGAGAATTTGTGTGATACCAACTCTCAGGAAAATAGAGGAGTTTGGAGAAGGGAAAGAGAATGGTTTAGCGTGATCAGGATAGACTTCTTGGAGGAGGTGGGATTTTATTGAGGCCTTAAAGAATGGGTAGGTAGGCTTTGGAGAGGTAGAAGAGTGAGTGGGGCATTCCATGTGGGGGTTGAGGAAAAACTGAGGCTAGGAGTCTGGAATGAGCAGTGTAGTAATGAGAAAGACTTGATTGAGTGGGTTGTTGCTGTTGGTAAGGGCAATAAAGCTGGGAGGGTTTTTTTCAGGGAAGTTAGGTAAGAATAGATAGGTAGATCAGGGCCTGATTGAGAAGTACTTTGCTCTCCTATTCTTTTATGACTTCTGCTTTATGTTTTTTTGATTTGTATAGTTTTTTTATTACCCATTTTCTTAACTGGAAGGTCATCCAAGTGCCTTTCTTTACACTTTCTGGATATACTGCCCATAAACACCAATTGGGAAATTAAGAGAACAATATCCAACCCTCTATATATACTACCCAAAGGAAATCTGGTAGCAGTGCATGAATGTGTTCTGAGTATGAAGATATCTGAACCTAATCCTATAGAATCATTATTTTCAGGGACCAACCCAAAATTGGCTTATTCAAGCCCTTTTCCCGTAGCTGAGTTATGCTATCATAGGCCTATCTTAGTTCTGGCAGCTGCGGTTTTCATTCTTTCCTAGAGTTAGTAGCCTTCCACACCTTATTGGAGATTGTATCTCTGGAAGAATCCCAGCTATCTGCAGGTGTCTTGGGTGCTTTGTCCATTGTTGTGGGAGAAGCACTTACGGAGTCTGAATGCAAGCCTCCTCACCCTAGACATCTGGGAGGAATAAAGAAGGCTACCTTTGCTTTTCTAAGAGCTTTTCTCTTTTCTCTCTTTCCCTTCATAATTTCCCTTATCTTGTCTCTTCGCTGAACTCTGTACAGTGGTCAGTTTGCAATTGTGCGGAAATGCCGTCAGAAGAGTAATGGGATGGAGTATGCCGCCAAGTTCATCAAGAAGCGGCGATTGTCATCGAGTCGTCGCGGGGTGAGCCGGGAGGAGATAGAGAGGGAGGTGGACATTCTTCGGGAGATCCAGCACCCTAATATCATTACCCTCCATGACATCTTTGAGAACAAGACAGATGTAGTGCTGATCTTGGAGCTGGTTTCTGGGGGTGAGCTCTTTGATTTCTTGGCTGAGAAGGAGTCCCTAACTGAGGAAGAGGCGACCCAGTTTCTTAAGCAGATCCTTGATGGTGTCCATTATCTGCACTCCAAGCGGATTGCCCACTTTGACTTAAAGGTGAGCTCTGCTTTCCTGCCTTACCTTTCCTTGGACTTTTAAAGGGATAGAGAACAGCCTTCTCTGGCCGTTCTGTTCTTTCTTGAACTTGGTGTAAAGATGGCCTCGGTTTGAATACTGCCCCTGCACTTAGAAGCTATGTGACTCTGGATAAGTCACTTAACCTCTTAGCTTCAGTTTCCGCATGTAAGAGGAATAGGTTGAACTTGATGGCCCCTAAGGTCTAAACACTTAAGTCTGTAATCATTTGATCCTCTTGTTTCTGGCCCTGAGAATTCTGGCCAGTTCTAGAAATGATGCTTTGCTCAATATTCTTGCTTCTTCAGCCCCTTCCTTGTTTCCTTTTATGGAGAGGAGTTAATTTGAGTATTTAAGCTCCTATTTGTTGTTCCATTTTTCTACTTTTCTTTTATCTTGGGCTTTGGGCCTCTCTAGTTTGTTGCTTTTTGTAAAACTGTTCAAATGCAGTTTTTTCTTTTCTGCAACAGCTGCCATTCAGTTCTTGGTCCATTCTGGGAGGGTTAGATGGCTTTCTAACATAAGCTCATGATTTTTTTTTTTCTAATTTGGAGCATATTTGACAATAATTGTTGCACTAGATTTATTCTTAAACCCTACAAAGGATTTAAACTCTGATTTTCCTCACTTTCTTACAGCCAGAGAACATCATGCTTCTGGATAAGAATGTGCCCAACCCTCGAATCAAGCTAATTGATTTTGGCATTGCCCACAAAATTGAGGCAGGGAATGAATTCAAGAACATCTTTGGAACCCCAGAATTCGTAGGTAAATGGCCGTCCTGTGTAGTAGAGGTGATAGGGTCCTGAGTTCTGGGAAGAGGACTATGTTGAACATTTAAGGATTCCCAGTTGAATAAGTTGCTTTTCCTGGCAGAAGAAGAGGCTAAGAGTGCTGGCTGCAGCATCTCTTACAACCCAAGTATGCCTGGCTTTCCTTGCCATAAAGCCTTCTGGATTGCAACCACCTATTTCTCTGTTTGTCATGTTATCCTCTCTTTTGGGCATATAGAAACTCAAGTGTCCAAGTTATGTCTTGTTAGGTCAATGCCCAAACTGACTTAACGTTGTTGCATGTTAGGATATTTATACAAAGTTAATCTTTTACAAAGTAGGACTGATCCAACTTCTCTTCCTATCTCTCCTAAAGCTCCTGAGATTGTGAACTATGAGCCCCTGGGTCTGGAGGCAGATATGTGGTGAGTGAGAGGAGGTGATGTGTTAGGCTTCCCAGTTCCCCAGCAATTTGGCTAGGATTCAGTTTCCCGATGGAAAAATATTTGAAATTATCGTTTCTCTTAGTATGGCAGGCAGCTTTTTTTTTATCTAGTGTCTCTCATTCCTCTTTACACACATCTCTTAAAGGAATGGGAATGATCAGACCAGTCCCTACCTCTAACAGCCTTATGAGGCTCAAGGCTAAGGCAGGCGAGCAGATTGACTTGTTCCTATGACTTCTTCCCTCACTTGAAACATTAAAACCGAGTGGTCAGGATGAGATTTAGGTTTGCCATTGATCTTTTGCTCTCTTCTCCCTCCTTCCTTTCTCCAGCTAGTCTCCCTGATTTAATGCATCACATTTCCTAGAAGGAGCCTATATTTAGCCCACTATAAGGGGAGTTGTCTTTTGGCTATCTCAGTCTGGGACTAGAGACTGGTGAATGCTTCATGGAATTACCTGGCTTCCTGAGCTCTGCTTTGGTATTCTGAGTATGGAGATGATTTTTAGGCAAATTGGTACATGAACTTACAATATTAGCAATCAAGAGCCATCATAGAGTTGATATGATCCAATTTCCTCACTTTACAAGGAGGGAAAATTAAGGTCCAAAGAGGGGAAGGTTTTTGGCCAAGTGTATAAGGGCATACTTGCCTATGTCTCCCTGTCTCTGAAATCCTAGGAATTCTAGTGAGGTTTATCAACCTTATATCCTTGCCATATTCCAAAAGTCTCCTTTCTGTAGTCTTCTCTGCTTTTAAACTTTTGCCTTGATCATGGCAAGTGCATAGTGGGGTTGCCACTCTTTGTGTCCAGAAAGACTCTGGATAGAGCTGGGTTGAAGAAAAAGCATAGGCTTTGCCCCTTCTGTGGGCCTCATTATTTCTACTTAGTAACTCACTGGAGTTATAGAATAACATTCCATAGTGACCAGATGTCTTTCTTCTCTTTCCTTTCTCAGGAGCATTGGAGTGATCACATATATTCTGTGAGTATTTTCATGTTTAGTTCTCCTTGCAAATGTCTCTCGTTGGGAGAGGATAACAATGGCATGTCATCTCATTCTCCAACAAGCAGTTTTTGAGCATATAGAAAATGTTTTGCCCTGTAATTGATGTTGTGATGGATAACAAAAGATTAGTTGTGTTTCTTGTCCTCAGATGGGGAAGGTCCTTGTGATGCTCATTCTGATGGTCCTTGTGTTGCATGACTGGCACACATGGGGGCTCTATAGTTGACACTCTGAATGCCAGAAGGCTCAGTAGTTTCCTGACTTTTCACAGGAGGGTGAAGCACAATTCCCTCACTTGTAAAATGGGGTAAACCAAGTGGTTGTTAGCTATTGGAGAACTGAGGAGATAGGTCTTGGGTGATGACCTCGTGCTTCCTAGAATTGGCAACACAGGGCTGTACTTGGGGGAAAAGTACTGTTTAAACCCAGATCAGTTATCTATCCTGTCAAGTAAAAGAACAAAGACTTTGTCCTTCTCATGTTTTTAGCTGCTGTGACTTCTGGAATTTGTTTACCTGATGCAGATATTGGGGTACCTTGGCTCTTGGGCTGGTGTCGGCTCAGAGGTTTGATGATCCCTCTTGGACGAGATCTATGTATATTTTTTCTAGTTTGAGTGGAGCATCACCATTCTTGGGTGAAACCAAGCAGGAGACTCTCACCAACATTTCAGCTGTGAACTATGACTTCGATGAAGAGTATTTCAGTAATACCAGTGAGCTAGCTAAGGACTTCATCCGTCGGCTGCTTGTCAAAGACCCCAAGTATGAGACTCTAGGGACCTTGGGAGGGGGTAGGACTGTAACTGAGTGGTACCTATGGTGTGGTGGGAAGAATTTGCTTCGGTCGTAAGAAGGCTTGGACTGGAATCCGAGCACTGCTGCTCCCTAATATTTAACTTTGACAAAGTCATTTTATCTTCTTGGGGCTTGCTTTTTGGTTAATGGGGCCTTTGAATGGATATCCCTTCCAACTCTAGACTAGACGTGGCAGGTCATGAATGAGTCTAATTTATTCTTTTTTTCTTCTATTTAATTAAATCTTTAGTCAATGAAATGATGTATAAAAACTAACAAATCTGAGAATTCAACTACACATGAGGGGTGGGATATTCAGTTTTAAACATATATATATATATACAGAATAGAACTATTAGATATTATTTTTCTCCCTCTCCCCAGTTCTGTCATTTTGGTTCCTGCTTTGTCCCTTGAGTTATTCCTATTATTGGCCTAAGGGAATAATGGATGTTATTTACTATTTTCAAGCCAATGAGAATTTCAGACACACAATTAAAAAAACAAACAAACCATAACTTAATAATGAACATCAGAGCCAAATGCTTATCCCAAAAAGCAGGTACAGCCATTCACCCATCATTTTGATGTTTAAATCTGATATTGACAAAAGTTGTCCTTCTTTCAAACTGTTGACTTGAAATATCACTTTCCCTCCTGCCCTGACCAGGTGCTTCAACTAATCTTTCTGTGACTTAGTTTTTCTGTTTGTCAAATAGGAATAATACATATCACACTTACATAGCATGGGTTGAGGTTGGAATCAGATTGTATTTGAAAAGTGTTTTGAAAGTATACAGTGCTGTATAAATATATGGTGGTATTATTCCAGGAAAAGGATGACCATTGAACAGAGCCTGGAGCACTCATGGATTAAGGTGAGTAGAGTTTAGCCCACCCTGCCCTTGAGTTCCCAGGGCATTGAGCTAGTAGTTTGGAGGAGCATTTTCATGGACTGACTTAGTGGTTTCGGTCAAAACTAAACTTGACTTTTTGAGTTGTCTCACTCTAGCTTTGTTCATAGGATTAGAATGGTATCTTCCCATTTCAGGGTATTTTGGGGATTCTAAACCTGTAATCTGCTGAGGGGCAGCCATTGGGCAGGGTCAGTGGGTAACAGAGACTGATCATGTCCAAGGAACATCGTTTGTCTTGTACCTTCTTGGAAAGGAACTTGGGGAAATCCTGAAGTCCTGCTTCTTCCCTACACAGCCCTAGAAGGCTTGCTTGAAGAATTTTTTTTCCTGGATAGTTTTCCCTTCACATTCAACTCATACTGTAAGAATTTCACAGCATTCTTCCCTCAGTGCCTGATCTTGTCATTAGTATAGAGCATTCCCCAGCCCTCTTTGCAGGTCACTTTGCCCTAAAAAAGTTCTTGTACACCCAACTACTCTCTTACCCCATGCAGGTGATTAAGAGGAGGAATGTGCGGAATGAGGACAGTGGCAAGAAGCCAGAGCGTCGGCGACTGAAGACAACACGTCTCAAGGAATACACTATCAAATCCCACTCAAGTATGCCCCCGAACAACACATACATCAACTTTGAACGCTTTTCTAAGGTTCTAGAGGAGGTGGCAGCAGCTGAAGAGGGCCTGCGGGAGCTGGGGCGAAGCAAGAAACTGTTCCGTGAGGACATCGAGGTCCTGACTTCTATCTACGAGGAGAAGGAGGCCTGGTACAAAGAGGAGAATGAGAGCATTGGCCAGGACCTGAGACTGCTTCGCCAGGAGCTGCACAAGACAGAGGCACTGAAAAGGCAGGCCCAAGAAGAGGCTAAGGGAGCTCTGCTGGGGGCTAATGGGCTGAAACGCCGTTTCAGCCGCCTGGAGAACCGCTTTGAGGCCCTGGCTAAGCAGGTGGCATCAGAGATGAGGTTTGTTCAGGACCTGGTCTATGCCATGGAGCAAGAGAAACTGCAGGATGGGGACTGCAGTGTGCGTTAGTGGTTCTCTGGGCTGGAGATGTGTGCCAACAGAGGGGGGAGAGTCAGACTAGATGTCCAACACCCCTCTGAGGAAGAGGGAAACTGACTGATAATGTGGATGAAGACAGAGGATCTGGAATTGGCTGCTCTCCTATGTCCTTACCTCTCTAAGGGCCCTCTAGCAAAGAGCACAGACAATGCTGACATTCCTTTTATTTACCCTCCCTAAGAGGCTCTGATTTTTTCTGAATCAGAGCAGCAGAAGGCAGGGATTGGCCAAAATGGAAGGTCAGCATGAAATAAGAATGTACTGAGCAATAACAACTTCTGCAACACTGCTGCTTACCCTGGTTTATTCACAGTTTGGATTGGGTACATTTGAAAGACACCCACTTCCTTTTCTGCCTCAGAACTGAAGAAGTTTCCCATAGTTCATGCAGCTGAGGGACATTGTAGACTTGAGGGTCACTGCTCTTGTCACCACTACCCCCTCTCCTGGTAAAGCAGAAAAAGTACAAATGTTTCTTATGCCACTGGACTGTCTAGCTGATTGTCTTCTGCAGGAGCCTCACCCTGGTGGACTCTGTCACCAGCACCTGCATGGAGAACAACATGAACGGTGCCTGTTAAATGCACCTGGAGAAATTCTGAACAGGGTCCTCATGTCTTGAACTGACCTTTTTTGAAAAGATAACACTGTTAGCTGAGACTTGCAGAGGCACATCCTACTTGTAGGTAGAAGCCATAATGAGAAGTGAAACTACATGAGAATGAAACAGGACACCCTCCCAAAGTTAGACACAGTTGGAATATATATGTATTTTTAAAAATACTCTTCTAGCCTTTTGCATGTAAATGCACTGAGAGAAAATCTTGCTCCTGTGTAAAGTGTCAGTTGATATTAAACACAGACCATTTAAACTGTCCCAGCATCGAATGACAGAACAGGCCCAGTGGCCCTGGCACTCTCCTTACTCCCAGTGCCTCCTGGCCACTGGTCTACAGTTCAGGCCCATTTGTTACCCTATATATGGGTGAAAAGACATGCCAACAGTTCATCTATACCCAAACATTTTTCTTCGGTTTATGGCCATGGCTCCAGCAAAGCTCAGTACTATCTGTGACAGTGTTTCAGACTCATTTATCACCCAGAGCTTTTAGAGAAGAGCTGGACTGGTTCCTTATTTTTATCTCTCAGGCCAGTTTGCCCACTTTTATTGTCTTTCCCCCTTGCTGCTGGCATTCTACTGCACAGTGTCCCAAAAGTCTTAGTGCAGTTTTAATCTGGGCTTAAACACTGCTCTAAGGCTTCTGGGACACCCTGTATTTTTTGAAGCCAGATTGCTAGAAATCCTTTAGACCATTTTCAGTTGCACCCAGGCAAGCTTCTTGAGGGCAAGGACAGTGTGTAATTTTTCAGGATTGTTTTTTTTCCATCTGTAATTGCACTTGCTCTACCTACCTCAGAATTGTTGGGGGAAAAGTGCTTTGTAATATGAGTTATTATCTTGCTTTCCTCCACAGCACCTAGTACATAGTACCTTATACTTGATTGTTGACTCTTTTTTGAATGCTGAGTCAAGCTTTTTGGGTTTGGAGACTTCCCCATTCTTTGAGCTCCCAGATGAGCAGTTAATTATAGGATTCAGCAAATTCAACCCAAATCACATCTAAGTACCTACTCTACGTAGAGTCTACTAAATGCTGAGAGAGAAAAATAAAATTATGTGGTTCCCGCCCTTATGAAACTTACAATCTTGTAGGTCCTATTTTAGGTTTAAAACCAGGAGTCATTTGATCCATTGGGGTCAAACTCAAATAGAAATGGGGTTACCAAACCATAAATAAGGTTCTCTTAGGGCTGCATATTTACTTAGAAAACAACACATTCACATTATCTATGTTCTATTGTATTTTTATTTATTTTGTTAAATATTTCCCAATGATATTTTAATATGGTTCAGGCCTGAGTATTGCAGGCTGCAGTGTGGCTGGGGCTTCTGTGTGACACCTCTGATCTACAGCTTCAGAAATGAGTCCAGAAAAGTTGTGACAGGTCCAGAGGGGAAGGGAAAGGATGTTCTAAAAGGCATGAGTTGTTCATGGGATCTGAATGTAGAGCTAGAAGGGACCTTGGGGGTTGTTTACTCCAATCTTCTCATTTTTCACATGAAGAAATAGACTCAAATAATGTAGGAAGTCCTTCAGGGTAACTTGATGAATCTGTGACTGTCCAGGTCAAACAGAGTCCCAGGTGGTCTTTACAGATAATGTCAAGTATTTTTTGAATTTGCAGTGGTGCTTAACAGTGCCCTCAGAGCCTGGGAGTACTGGGGAGAAGATACTTACAAAGTCATGCCCTCAAGGAGCAGCTTACTTAATCCAGGGGTCCCTTTATGGAGCTGGCTGTGGAGAGAATTCACTTTTTCCTATGAGTTTTCATTATAGAATTGGAGATTACATTCCCCAATAGATTGAATCAAATACTTTTTTTGTGAATAATGAGTTTATGTTGTGGTCAGACTCATGACATGGGTGTTTCTCATTCTAGCATCTCTTATTTCACATCTTCCTATCAGCCCTGTCTCAGATCATGCTAATTCAGTGTCTGGGGATCTCAATTCTGGTCTTAGTTCTTGGAACTTAGTCTTGTTCTTCTTTTGGGTGGGGTAATTTAAGTTATGTTATAGGCAATACTCTCATACATAGCCACCGGAGGCTGCCTTCTGACAAATTCTATCTACTGGCCTGAAAAAAAACCAAACCAAGTTTGAGGTGCAGGTTTTGTGCAATGCATCAGTGCCCAACATTACCTAATTCTTTAAGTTTGGAAATCTGTAAAAGCAAGTTGCCCTAATGTAAAAGATAACTGTACAGTCTATTCTTAGCCTAGAGAGTGGTTGGGCACACTTTTAGGAAACTGGGGTTAGGAATGGGCTTTTCCCAACTGTAGAAATAAACTAGGAGCTTTTCATTTATGACCTTTCCTAGTGAAATTATCCTCTCTTTTCATATTTACATACATGTAACTTTATGGAGCTCTAAGATATTGAAAGGTCTATCCCAAGGAGAAAAATGAGTAAACACTTTCCTTTACCCCCCCACCCCTGGGTCCCTTGAATGGTCATGGAGATTGAAGGAACTGGGGCATTGGCAAATCTGAGATTTGGCTTCCAAGGAACATGAACTACCTTCTGTTCTAGGAGTGGAGGAAGAGAATTGGTGCCACCTCAGGCAGTCACTTCTGACCACTGGCACCCCAAAGAATGATGCACAAGGTCTGAGATATGGGTGGTACCACGACTGTTGGAGTGTGTAGTATGATGGTGTAAAGTGTCAGAGACATCCTCTTCCTTGAGATTACATTTGCGAGGGGAGAAGGGAGTTTCTCTGTTTAGCTGTTTATAGAGGGCCAGAGGGACCCAAGAATCACAATAGTGATGGTGAAGGAACCTCCCTCATTCATTTAAAACTATTTATTAAGGCGTTAATATGTGTAAGGCATTCTGCTAGGTGCTGGGGACATAAAGACAAAAATGAATTCATTCTTGCCCTCTAGGAGCTTCCATTTTATCCAAAAGAGACAAGTGGTCTCATGGTGTCTAAAGCTTCCTGGAGAGCATGGGGGCAGGGGATCTGGTTCTAGGGGAGGGGGCTCCACATCCCCCACCCCTTTGGTGCATGGCTCCTGCCTGGTCAAGACTTAATGCCTACTATGCTCTCCCTATGCTTTGTTAGTTCCACAGATATATGTAACCTGGAACTCTATAGAGTGCCCTGGTCTATAGCTATTGTATATGCATGTTCCTGAGTGCCTGTGATGCACATGCATATGTAAGATGTCACAAACTGAAAGGAAATAAAACTTTTATATTTCTTGGACCCCTGGGCTGTACTCTTATTCATTCTCTGGATTGTAGGGAAAAAGCCCAGTCCTTAAGGCCTAGGCAGGTTTAATTTTTTTAAAAAATTGTTTATTTTTTAATATTTATATTTTTGAGTTCTAAATTCCCTCCCTAGCCTTTCCCCTTCTCACTGAAAAGGGGAGGAATATGATACCTATTATATGTGTGAAGTCATGTAAAACATTTCTGTATTAGCCATGTTACCAAAAAAATAAAGTGAAAAAAATATGATTTAATCCATACTCTTGAGTTCTTTAGTTTTCTTTCTGGAGGTGGGTAGCATTTTTCCTTATGATTCCTCTGGAATTGTGGATCATTATATTGATCAGAGTATCTAAGTCTTTCACAGTTGATTATTGTTAACATAATGCTGTTATTGTGTACAATGTTTTTCTGGTTCTGCTTGCTTTATTTTGTACCATTTCATGTAAATTCCCAGGATTTTCTGAAACCATCCCCTTCATCATTTTCTATAGCATAATAGTATTCTATCCCAATCATATACCACAGCCTGTTAAGCCATTTCCTAATACATGGGCATCTCCTCATTTTCAATTCTTTGCCACCAGAAAAAGAGCCGCTATAAATATTTTTGTACATATGTTTCTTTTTCCTTTGATCTTTTTGGGATACAGACCTAGTAGTGGTATTTCTGAGTCGATGGGTAGGCACAGTTTTTTTTCCTTCAAATTTATTATTTTATTTGTTTTCAATTTCAACAATCACAACAATAAATCCCAAATTTTCTCCCCCCCCATCCTTACTCCCTCCCCAAGATGACATGCAATCTTATATGAGTTCTATCTATTAAACGTATTTTCACATTAGTCATTTTGCATAGAAGAATTAAAATGAATGGGAGAAACCATGAGAAAAACAAAACAAAACAAAGAAGAAAATAGTCTGCTTCATTCTGTTTTAACTCCATAGTTCTTTCTCTGAATGTGGATGGCATTTTGCATCATGAGTCCTTACATTGCTGTGAAGGGCTACATCTATCAAAACTGTCCCTGCACACTGTGACTGTTACTGTGTATAATGTCCTGGTTCTGCTCACTTCGCTCAGCATCAGTTCATATAAGTCCAGATTTTTCTGAAGTCTGCCTGTTCATTTCTTATAATACAATAGTATTCCATTATATTCTTATACCACAACTTGTTCAGCCATTCCCCAATTGATGGGCATCCCCTGGATTTCCAGTTCTTGGCCACCAGAAAAAGTTACTATAAATATTTTTGTACATGTGGGACCTTTTCACATTTTTATGATCTCTTTGGAATATAGCCCTAGAAGTGATATTTCTGGGTCTAAGAGTATGCACATTTTTATAACCCTTTGGGCATAGCTCCAAATTGTTTTCCAGAGTGGAAGGACCAGTTCATAGCTCCACCAGCCATTAGTTACACCATTAGTATAACTCTTTTCTCATCCCCACTAGGCAGGTTTTATTTTTTAAAATCTTCAATTTTTAATTAGCCAGGGACCAGTTATTTTGTAGGTTAATTAGGTTCTTTGCTTCCTTCCCTTTTGATTGTTTCACTATTTGTTACTATTACTTTTGGAGGGAAAGTTAGGGAAAGGAGTAGAAAATGAAATCCCTATACACTACTAAAAATTATCAAGGACTCCCCTTTCCCCTCAAGACCTTTTGTTTATGTGAGTTATGCTTGACAATATTGACTGATTAGAAATTAAAGCATCTTAGCATTAAGAAAAGTTTTGACTTTGTAGACCCCCTGAACCACTGATATAGGAGACTGTCATCATGTAAAGAGTTTTTGTAGAGATCTTGAGATTAAGGAAAACTTCATATTATTTTATATTCATGGGGAAGAAGGATCATAGAATGTTAGAAGTAGATGGGACCTGAGAGGCCATAGAATTCAACCTTTCTTTTTCTTAAAAAGAGGCAGAGACAGGCCCAAAAGAGAAAAAGTGATTTATCTAAAGACATACAGTTAAGTAGTAGAATCAAGAATAGGACCCAGGCCTCTGGTCTCCCAATTCGCATTCATTCTTTCCACAACACTATTGTTTCTAAATATAAAACAACTGAATTTTCAACACTTTGAAAAACATAACCATTATAAATGAGAAGAACAGTTGAATGACTTCCTGAGGTCACAGAGATCCTTAGTGCCAGGGCTGAGATTTGAATCCCAGGTCTTCTGATTCCAATGCAGTTTGTAAACCTTAAATGAATGTCAGCTACTATTACTCCTAACAGACTCATGGAACTAGAAGAGAACCTTTCTAGAATATATAATGTCAGAACTGGAAGGTATATTAGATCATTTAGACCAACCTTCTCTTTTTACAGAGGAGGACACAGGTCTAGAGAAAGTTTGTTCAATGGAGAATTCAGTTCTCTGGCCTTTTAGTCCAGTGCCCTTTCCAAGATTTGCTTATATACAAAATAGCCATATTTTCACCATCAAAAATAATGTAATTATATTATAAGTGGCTACATTATAATCACTCACTCACCTACATTATATCCTTTGGAAAAATTTATTCAATGTTCTTGCTTAAGACCACTCCTCAAAACAAAACAAAGCAACACAAACATTCCTCCCTGCTTCCTCTCCCCTCCCTCCCCCTTTTTAGATTGTCACCTTTTCATTGGTCGAAGAGGATCAAAATGACGTCACTATGCTAAAGTCAAGTTTCAGTATATCCGATTGTGACTGATCAGACCAATATGAGCTCAGAATGCTCTACCACCGGTCTGACACAAATAGTCCCTGTGGACATTTTGGGTAGATACTCTAAATTTATACATCCTCTGTTTCCTTTGAGCTGTTTCAATTCTGCTTTGCTCATAGAATGTAGCACCTTCTATGATGTGAGTACACCATGCTGAGCAGTCCTGTGCCACTGCCTCCATCTCCCATGTCACACAATCAATTCCAAAGCTCTTAAGAGTGACCTTGAGAGTGTCCTTGTATCTCTTTTTCTGACCATCATGTGAGCCCTTGCTCTTTGTGAGTTCTCCATAAAATAAATAGTCCTTTTGGCAAAAGTACGTTTTTGCATTCGAATAATGTGGCCAGTTCACTGGAGTTGCACTCTGAATTTGTTTGAATGTTTGACAGTTTAGTTTGAGTAATGACTTCAGTGTCTGGTACCTTATCCTGCCAGGTGATCTTCAGAATCTTCCTGAGGCAATTCAAATGGAAGTGATTCCGTTTCCTGGCATGGTGCTGGTAGACTGTTCGTGTTTCACAGACATACAACGAGGTCAGCACAAAGGCTCTGTAGACCTTCAGTTTGGTAATCAGTCTAATACCTTTTCTTTCCCAAACTTTCCTTTGGAGCCTGCATGCATCAACCTCGTTATCAATGTGTACATCCCTGGAAAGCATACTGCCAAGTACACGAATCAAAAGACATCATCTTGTTATATTGTTGCTATGTTTTCCTTTAGGTGACTTGGGTGAGACTGGATATAAATTGATACTGTAATTCGACAACATTTTGAAGGTTTTAGTACCTGAATTGGTATACTTCATTGACTGAGAGATTTGGATGGATTCCCTCCATCTAGATCAATACCAAACTAAACCCTCTTTAGAACTTAAGGAAGTTCTGGATCTTGTGGCTTGATGTATATGGGGAATAATTTCAGGGATAATAAAGTGGCCAGTCAATACTGACATCTCTAAACAAGTTCTTACTATTATATCACTATACTATTATGTACTATCTCTATATCCTGTTATATCTCTATATGCTATTATATTGTATATATAGTATATATATATATATATACTATATAACATATCTCTATATACTGTCATGTACTATCTCTATGCTATTATGTACTATCTCTATATACAATCATATACTATCTCTCTATACTGTTATATCTCTAAACAAGTATTTACTGATGCTTACAATATGTAGGTACCTGTGAAAGATACAACAATGTATCTTTCAACAATGTATCAACAATGTATCCAATAATATGGATGTGGTGCCTGGACTCTGGAACTCTCATTCTAGTTGGGAAGATAAGATAGAAATGCATGAAAAGAGCAGTCACCATACAAGGTTATTTGTAGGCAGTGCCAGAGGAGTAGTATAGACTCATTTTCTATGACAATTCAGAGGAGACAGAGGAGAGATTACTGGGTTGGGGTGGTCATGGAGGAAGGATATTGGATAGCATTTACTTTAGGTGATGTTGGGCTAGGCAATGTGATCAAAGACAAGATCCTGGAAGGAATCATAGATTTGGAACTGGAAGGGACTGATGCCCTTATTTTATGGATGAGGAAACATGCCAGTGAGATTGTTGTTTGCCTGAAGTCACTAAAGTATAAAGTGCTATGTATATTATGACATTCAGGAAGCAGCGAGGAAATCAGGGTGGCTGAGCTGGAGAGTTGTTAATGATACTGCTAGAGGGACATCTTTGGGTGAGCGTACAGAAGCCCTAACTTTTCAATTTGGCTCACCTTGTCTCAAGTCCTGAAACTACAGAATTAGCTGGTGGTTCATCCCTTCCTCTCAGGTCCCCTGTTGTCTGTGGAGGTTGATCACAAAACACAACCACCAGGTGGCAGACTTGAATTGCATGTATTTGCTACTCCAGCGTTTGCAGAATTGGATGGTGGTATCTCTTTGATATATTCAGGAGGGAGGCCCTTTAAAGATTATCTGTTTTAATCCTTCCCTTTTATAGAGGAGGAAACAGATCCCAAAGTGTTGGGAGACTCAGACATGAAAGCATTTTGGAAAGTACAAAGCACTACACATATGTAAGTGGTTACAAATTCTAACCTCAAGGTCCTGTAGAGAGTCTTAGGGGAAAATGGTGGTAATATGGTTTAGTAAATGTCTTCTTCCGCTTCCATACCCAGCCAGGGAGTACCCCAGGATGAAATATGGAAGAGGGTAGGAACATTTACTTTTGGGATGGCTCTGGTTTGTGAATTTTGGGATCACAGAATTAGAGCTGAATCTCAGATGTTGTCTAGTTCAGCCCCCCTCTTTTTATCCTAAAGAACTGAGGCTCAGAGAGTGATTTGCCTAACATCGTACAGCTAGAGCTGAGATTCGGTCTCAGGCCTTATGATTCCATCTTCCCACTGTTTCACACTGCCAATCTGGAACTCACTCTGAGACCCATGGAGAGAGGGGTCAGCCCAAAGTTCTGGCTGTTCTAGCAGGTTATCAAAGAGGTGACCTCTGGTCTGACCCAGAACATCCATCTCGGGGGGGCAGCCTCACTGGGATCTGCACCTCCTTGTGATAGACCAGGCTATTGCAGTGGGACTGAGCTATTTCTCTTGCTACACTGAAGATAGTCTTTTCTACCCAGCTAGTAGAAGGGGAGGATCATCCTTCCAGCGTCTCCTTGAAAGCACCAAATCACCACTCAGTATTATGGTACCTCCTATAATAACTTTTCCTTTTTGCAGTCAGGTTTACCTTACCATTTCTTTCCTGTTTGCCTGAAAGCTAAAAGTGAGTTGATGTTTCTTGAGTACAATCCAGCTGATGGTGGGAGGAGCTGGCCATCATTTTAAATACTGGATGGGGTTTGGTCGTGTAGTATACGCCCACTGAATATTAATGTTTCTCTCCTTCAGTTTTCATGCAAATCCAACAAGACAGGATTGCAGAGAATGCTGTATATATGGTCAGTGGGAGGAAGATGTGACTTTTCATTGGGCTTCCTGCCTGATTGCTTTACAGGCATTTTCCAGAAAGTTTGTGTTGGCTGTTCCCTTGGACTGTCAGTTAGTCAGGGAGGCAATTCTGTAGTGGAAAGAAAAGACCCAGGAGACCTGTGTTGTGCTACAAATTCACTGTGTGACTTGGGTAAAGTACTTTCCCTCAGTGACTTTCTCTGTACAATTATGGAGCTTGGATGAAGTCTTTTCTATTTTGAAAGCCTGAGTCTCCAAGACTTTATAGAGGCTATATAGAGGTTCAAGTCCATGTCTCCTCCCCTTGTGGGGCAGAGGGCAGGGTAGTCGTCTCCCCTGGTATGCAATGCAGGGAGGGAAATAATTTGAGGAGGGACCTGTGGTAAACCGATAGCTGCTTCAGTACTGCCCAAAATTGGTCAGGAAGCCTTGGGTCACCAGGTGGTACTATTAATAACTCTGGGTAAGCCTGTCCTCAGGCTGGCTGGCAGCTTCCATAAAGCCTGAGCCGAGGACCCAGAAAGTCTTCTTCAGCCCCTGAGACCTTTAAATCCCATGTTGTGAGACAAAAAAGAAAAGTAAGTACAAGAACCAATCTTCCCCTGCCCCCCCTCCCTCAAGGTGTGTAAAAAACAGTTGGAAGAAGAAAAGTGGAGAAACAAGATACACTATTAAAGGGCCCTTGGACACACAGATCCTTAATGGCATTCAAATGTCCTGGGGCAGCGCAGTGCAGGGCATCGAGCCCCTAGGACCTCTCACCAGCATCGTTTGAGATAAGGGGGTGAGAAAGGGGAAAGACGGGAGGAAATTGAAAGAGGGGGATCAGACTTTTCCCCACCATCTTGAACATCTAGAGCTGCTCAGATGATCTTATGCATGTTTAGTTTATGTGAGCACTCTTTTGCTGTTCCCTGGTGTTGGCCTGATCACTGGCTGTTCCCCTGGGGGAGGATTAGGATCATTGGTTTTCATGGTAGCAAATGGTGGGGGCTGAGGAGGTCAGGAATATGTTCCTGTCCCAGGTTCCTCAATCCCTGAGTTTGTCAACCCTTCTCCTTAGGGCACCATTTTTAGTTGGTCCCATCATGGAGAAGAATGGAAGTTGTTGTCAGTCCCTTTTGGGGGTGGTGGCTATGTTATTTGGGGGAGGTGGTAATTGAGATGAAATTCTGTGGTAGATGTAAGGGCAGAATCAGCCAGTCCAGTTACTAGTGGGAGACTCCAAGTTTGATGGCTTTGGGAGCCTGAAAAATTCCCTCATCTCCTTCTGCCTATGTGTAGAAGAGTGACCCTTCCTTGTCATGATGCTGGGTCTGTTTGGCTAAACATTAGATGATCTACTTTGGGTTTCTGGGTGTCATGGCTATCATGGTGTAGTGGAAAAAGCATTGTATTTGGAATCAGACTTTGCTACTTGCTACACCTGTGACTTTGGGCAGGTCCCTTCCTCTCTCTGAATCTCAGTTTCCTTGTCTCTAAAATGGGAGACTGACCGGCTTCAAGGTCCCCTCCAGCTCCAAATCCTGAGATATCTAGGTAATATGGTAGCAGGAAGAGATGGTAGAAAACTTTTTGATGCTTGGATAGGATAAATCAAGTATATCTCTATACTATGAACAGAAAGATCCCTTAGGGAGGATGTGAACTCTGTGAACACCTTGCTTTTCTCCTGGTATGAGTGAACATGTTCATTAATTTTCACATGCTTAATAGCTATACTTCCCTCCCTGCTCCCCTCCTCTTTCCAGTTAAGAGCAGCCAGATGGTGCCTGATGATTGGGCTGCCTTTCTGGGTGGGGGGAGGGAGGACCTTGTAGCCCCTGGGTGGGGCCTGGGGAACTTGGAGGCCACTTTCCTTAGGGTAACTGCTGATGATGGGGAAATGGATTGAGTGGAGCTTGACATGTACAGCAGATGGTTTGCAGAGGATGTGTTTGAAATGAGAAAGTAGAAAGGGGGGGTAAGATGAACATATGTGTGTTCTACATTGGGAAATTTTTCCTCTCTCCTCCCTATACCTAGTAACTTTCCCATGAGTTGGATTAGACCTAGCAAAAGAGGATGAGATGATATCTTGGGTGGGGGTTCATGGAAAAGAGTCTGGAGGGTCTCTTTTGGTTTATTGAAAAATCCTTATATTTATATAGTACCCCCAATTATTCTATTGAATATTCCTATCACTTCTGTGCAATTGTAGGGTGAGCTAGTATTATTTCCCTTTCAGAAATGGAGAGACCAGATTGTAGAGGAAAAGAGACTTGACCAAAGGGCAGACAGGGAGTTAGTGACAAAATCAGCATTAGGGCTTGGAACTCTTGGATCTTCAGCCTCCCAAACCAGTACTCCTCTCCCTTTTTTCATACTTGATGGAGCTTTGGGTCTCTTGTGTCTTTTCCCAGACCTTGCTCTAGTTAGACCAATTCAGAAGTCAAAGGGGATAGGGTCTTGGAATTGCTTCCCTCTAAAAGGAGAAGGGAATGACTGGGATCGAGATGATAAAAGTGAGAGCTTCTCTTCCCCCAAACTCCCTAACACACCAGAACTTTGGGCCTGGCTTAGAACCAGGGAGGGAAGTAGGGAACACTTTGGGGGCTTGAGAGCCCTGGGAAGGAGACAGTTAAGTGTTCTTTAGCCCCAGAGCCTAGCTTCTTTGCCTGCCAAGTGCATGGAGTTGGTGCTGACTTGGCATGGGAAAGTGTCAGCCACGGGATGTCACATTTTTTGGGACAAACCATGTGCCTCTTGGGGAGCTGGTCAGGAGACATCCAGAAATCTCCTCAGAGTTCACCTTCACATTCTCTGCCCTTCCCATCTCGTCCTTTTTGCAGTCAGTTACTCAGTTAATTAACTCCTCATAGGTACTGAGTCCCTCCTGTGTACCAGGCACTCAAAGAATATAACTAAGGCAGAAATGAAATGCTACAAGGGGAAATGGAGTTGGGTCTCCTTCATTCTCCTTATCTTTTACCTATCTTGGTGCTTTGTATACATTAGAGACTTAGTAAATTTTATCTGAATGAGTGGTCCACTCTCTAAGGACTGGAAGAATTCAGAAGGAGAAATTATTGTGGGCGAAAGGAGCCAGAGGAACAATAACAAGAGTTAGTATTACAAACTTTTTGAGATGGCAAGATCTCTAGACCACGGTCAAAAGAATGCTAGAGATGTCATTTTTTTGGGAAGCGATCAGGGTTGAGCGATTTGCCCAGGGTCACACAGCTAGTAAGTGTCTAAGGTGGGATTCAAACAGGTTTTCCTGACTCCACGGTCAGTGCTGGATCCACTGTACTACCTAACTGCCCCCAACTTTCATTTTACAAAGGAAGAAACTGAGACCAAGGTAAAACAGGTAGTAAGTAGCAGAATTGAGATTTGAACTGTCTGGTTTCAAGCTGGTGTTTTAAAATTGTTTTAATTTGTTTTTACATCATTTCAGTTTCAGTATCCCTTCTATTCTATCCTCCTCTCTCTCAATAGCCATTCTGGTGTTCTTTGGACTCCCCCCACTCTTTCCCGTAATGCTTAGTGATTATGAGGAGAGAAAGTTGAGATGTGGAGATATAAATTGGGATATGAAAAGATTTTTATAGGCAGATATGATAGGCTGGCACTAATAAAATGAAATCTAGTAGGGTTAGGCAAAAAATCTTATACTTGACTGCATAAAAAGCTCAGTGTATAAGGACACATTCAGCATCTAGGTGGTACAGTGGAGAGAGCACTGGACCTGAGTCAGGAAGGTCTCAGTCCAAATTTTGTCCTTAAGACACTTAGCTTTGTGACCCTAGGCAAGTCACTTCAGCTTTGTCTGCTTTAGTTTCCTCTTCGGTAAAATGGGAAAAAGAATAAGAGTTATGGTGAAGATCAAATGAGATAATATTTGTAAAGTGCTTTGTAAACCCCAGCACTATGCATATATAGCTATTGTTATTTTTTTTATTACTGAGATTCAAACCCAAGACTCTCCTGACTCTAAATCCAACACATCTTCTGATGGATACACTTCCCTAAGAAAGTATAGTGTTCAGAAAGAGGTGGGGGCGACAGTCCTGCTGTCCTTTGCCCTTTGCACTCAGACCACATCTGGAGTGTTATATCTACTTTTTGGGTCTACATTTTAAGAAGGACTTTGCCAATGAATGAATGAGTGAAAAGGCATTTAATAAGCATTGATTTCTTATATGCGTGTATTCATCCTTTGTTTTCGAAGAAGACCATGGCATTAGAGAAATGATGACATGACTTGCACTTGACTTTGTTTTGAGTGAGGGAGTGCTGTGCAAGGTCACCAAGGTCTCCTCCTGAGCCATCTGTATCCTGTGTCATTCATCAGGATGACAGAGATAGCCCAGGATGCAATGGGAGACCTTGGCCTTTTAGGCTAAGGTCTTTTCAGGTACTCAGTTAAAGTGAAGTAATGCCCATTCAGTGACTAGGCCTTTTTAAAAAGTAGTCAAAGGGTTGACCCTTTTAATGGAAAAGAAAAAAAAATACTAGACATAGTGCTAAGCACCAGAGAGACAAATGTTAAAAAAGAAACCTTCCCTGACCTCTTTCTAATAGGAGAAGACAATAAGTACATTAAGGAGAATCAATCAACTTGTATTTAGCACTTACAGGCACATGCAAAACCCTGAGGAGATAGAGAAAGTCAGGAGAGACAACATGCACAATTGTGTGTATACAAACCCCATCCATCCATCCATCAGTCCGTCCATCTGCCTTCCCATCTGTTTGTCTATCTGCATGTTTATGCATTTATACCTGGGGTTAAGAAGACCTGAGTTCAAAGATGGCCTCAGACCCTTACTAGCTGTGTGACTCTAGGCAAGTTACTTATTCTCTGATGCCTCAGTTTCTTCCACTATAAGATGGGAGTAATAACAGTTTCTACTTCAGAAGATCAAGTGAGATAAAAAGTACTTGGCACAGTGTTAGTAGGTATTTAATAAGTGATTCTTCACTTATTCAGTCATTCACATAGTGTAAATGGGAAATAATTTCAGAGAGCAGCCCAGAGGGTAGGGGCAGAAGGTGGCATGACACCTGGAAGAGCCTTTAGCAGAGGGAAAGGTGACTAGAGAGGACAGTTTTGATCTGGGAAGGGGGAAAGGAGGGTGGTGATAGAAGGTGGGCAGCAGGTACATAGTGAGATGGCCTGGGTGGACAGCTACATGGCTGGAAAGGTTGTAGAGCTAGAGCATGGTCTGGGATTTAGGGCCAGTTATATACAAAGATACAGTGGATTAATTAGATGAATTTGCACATAGTCACCAATCAACTGAGTTGGATCCTAGGATGGGAGTTCCAAGAATGAATGAATTACCTTCCCCAAGGACCTGGGCATGACTTCAGCAAGATGTGGGCATGGAGATCCAGGTCTCTTCTGGTGCTGGTCTGGACAGAGAGGAGCAGGTGTTCAGAGGAGGTGACTAGGATGGTAGAGGGTCTTGAGATCTTGAGGGTTTTGGGAAGAACTAGGGACGTTTGACTTGTTGATAGAGAAGATGTATGGGGTGGAGTGGTGAGGAAGACATGATTACATTCTTCATGTACCTGAATAGCTGATATTGGGGAAGGTAATTCATTCATTCTTGGAGCTCCCATCCTAGGGTCCAACTCAGTTGATTGGTGATTATGTGCAAATTCATCTAATTAATCCACTGTGTCTTTGTATATAACTGGCCCTAAATCCCAGACCATGCTCTAGCTCTACAACCTTTCCAGCCATGTAGTTGTCCACCCAGGCCATCTCACTATGTACCTGCTACCCACCTTCTATCACCACCCTCCCTTCCCCCCAGAAAGAGGGGTTATACTTGTTCTGCTTGGCTTCTGGAGGAAGTTTTAGGAGCAATGGGCAGAGATTTCTGCTCTCTATAAGGAGAAACTTTTTAATAAGTGGACCTACCTACAGTGTCATGCACTGCTTCTGAAGGTGGTGAGCTCTCTATCCCTGGAGGCTGGACTCCCTTGTTGGAGGTATTGTGGGAAAGATGTAGGGAGGCTGGACTAGATCTTTTCTGAGGTTTAGAGTGGGAAGGCACATTGGAACATGGAGTCCCATTTCCTCCTTTTACAGATAGAGAAACTGAAGCTCCCAAAGAAGAGGCAACTTGCCCAAGTTCATACAGGTAGTAAGTGGTAGAATATGGCTTGTGTCTCAGGTTCTCTAACTCCAAATTCAGTGATCTTAATATTTTACGGGGCTTCCTCTCATTCAAGATTTTACAGTCCCTCATTTTCCTTAAAGGTGAAGAGACTGGGAAAGCATTACGTACATTGAACCAGACAGTCATATATAAATCTCATGAAGAAGGATTTCATTCATCGACATTCCGTTCATTCTTGTGCATAGTTCCAGGATTCTATAAGTGAAGTGCACATATGGTTGACAATGAATTGGCTAGTGGGGTTAGCCTGCCTCAGAATAGAAAATTAGCCCATTGATGAATGTGGAGGACTGAAAAGCTCTCAAAGCATGGCCTTTTTCATTCATTAATTGAATCATAAGGAAGATGACCAGAGACAAATGGGAAGAATTTGGGGGGAGGAGGCTTTTGTAGGGTCTAAGAGGGATAATGGGCAGGGGATGAGATCATTTGAGGCCTTTAGATTATTCTAGGAAATGATCTTACGACAATTACATCCCCCATTATCTTAGGAAGCATGGCTTGGTGGAAATGGCAATGAATTCAGTCAGAAGACCTGCCTTCAAATGCTGGTTCCAGCTTTCCTAAGCCTCTCGAAGCCTCAGTTTGTTCATCTGTAAAGTGGAGACAATAATATTTGAACTAACCACTTCTCAGGGTTGTTAGAGGATTAAGGGAGCTGGAGTAGAGAAAGTACTAAGTCTGAAGTTTGAAGATTGGGTTGGTATCCTGGCTTTCTCAGTTACTAGTCATCTGTCTTCAGGCAAATTGTTTAACCTCTCTGGGCTGCTCTTTCTTTGGTTATAAAAGGGAAATAATTTTTGCCTTCCCAGACCTCCATGGGCCCATATTAGAAGTGCTGTAAACCTTTAATTTCTATAGGAATGTGAATTACTATAATAATATCACATCTCATCAACCGTGAAAGGGCAGGGTTAAATTTCATTTAATTGGTAATAAAACCAAGAATCAGGGAGGGAAAATGTTTTCTCCAGGGTCACTTGGACGCAATGACTGACCTCAGGCTACAACTGAGAACCTTCTGATTTTATTTATTTAAGAATCATTTATTAAGTGTCTGTTTTGTGCAAAATATCTTGTAATCAGGTCCTTGGATCAGCTGGCTCACCTTAAACTTGGGGGATTGAACCTATCCCTTTTGGCAGTAAGTGTATGTGTGTAGTGAGGGATGGGAAGGGGGTCCTAATTTTTTCCTGTTGACTTTTTGTGGCATTATTGGTATTGGCCTGTCTTTGTCCCTGTCACCCCCTGGCCATCCTGTCTCTGTTCTGTTCTATTCCTGGGTCTAGTGGTAGCTCAGCTTTACATTTTTCCGTGCCTTGGGGAAAAGGACAGTCCCTGGAAAAGGCAGCATCAGGAGAGAGGAGGTGGGCCTTCTTGGCCACATCTGAGTAGTCCAGGCTGGGTCAGATGACTTCTCCCCAGCTGGCCAGGGAAATGTCTCTGGTGCTAGGGTGGTGGGCACAGCTGTTAGGGGCAGGAACTTCCCAGAATTTATGTTACTGGAGAGTGGAACTAGGGACAAGGAGAAAGTGGAATTTAACTCTTCCCCTTCCCCCTAACAGCTCCAGGGAATTTCCATATGAGTCCCTGGAATCATTTGGGACCATCATTCAATATTTCTAGTCTGAGCTCATGAGAATTCCTTCCGTATAGTCCCATCTCTGTCCAAATGGCCATTTCTCACATCTATACCTTTAAAAGCTCAGCCTCAGGGCACCTCCCCCTCTGCCTCTGTCTACCTCTTGACATTATCCATCTTTCTCTTTATTTACTAATCATTTATTTTTAATATTTAATATTTTAAAGTTCCAAGTGCTCTCCCTTCCTCTAGCTTCTTCCTCCATCTATTGAGAGGGAAAGAATTATAATATCCATTATATATATGAAGTCATGTAAATCATTTCCATATTATATTTTTTTTGCAAAAAAGCAAGAAAAATAAAGCAAGTGAAAAAGTAGACTTTAATCTGCACTCAGATTTTATTGGTTTTCTCTCTGGAGGTGCATAGCATTTTTCGTCACGGGTCCTTTATAGTTGTCTTGGATCATTTTATTGATCAGAGTAGCAAAGTCATTCATAGTTAATCGTCATACAATATTACTGTTACTGTGTACAATGGTCTCCTGGTTCAATTCACTTCACTTTGCATCAGTTCATATAAGTCTTCCCAGGTTTTTCTGAAACCACCTCCCCTTGTCATTTAGTATAGTACAAAAATATCCATCACAATCACATACCTCAACTTGTTCAGCCATTCTCCAATTGATGGGCATCTCCTCAGTTTCCAATTCTTTGCCACCATAAAAGAACTATTATAAATATTTTTGTATGTTATATAGGTACCTTTCCTTTTAAAAAATCTCTTTGGAATACAAGCCCAGTGGTATTGTTGGCTCAAAGGGTATGTACCTTTTTATAAGCCTTTGGGTAGAGTTCCTAATTGTTCTCCTGAATGGTTGGATCAGTTCAGGACTCTACTAACAGTGCATTAGTGTTCCACATCCCCTTTTACATTGATCATTTTCCTTTTCTTTGACGTTAGCTATTGGATTATGTTGACTTAGTGACCCACTTTTCTCAGCCCTGTTTACCAATCAGTGTTGGGTGAGGCAGTGTTGAGAAAGGTGACACCAAGTCTGCAGCTTTTTGTATTACCTGTTCTTTATCATGCACCCCTCCTCCTACCTGGATATTGTCACGTACTTTGTCACCTTGGGGAGAAACTGAGATGCAAGGGCCCAACCTCTTTTGCTGACATCTGAATTGTCTTTATCTCATTATGAAAGTTCCCAGTAAAAGCTGGCCCCACCATGAAACCATCGTTGATCTTTGGTGATCAGCCTGTCAACTTTAATTCTGTTTGTCCTGAGTTTTGCCTTATTCTTCAGGGCAAAAGCTCAAAGGAAGAATTTTCTTTTCAAAATAGCCAGTCGGAAAGGTGTGAAGTGGGTACTTCAGAGCTATTTTAATTTTTTCAGTTATTAGTGATTTAGAGCATGTTTTCATATGATTATTCATAACTTTGATTATTGCTCATCTTTCAAGGGCCAAGTCTAATTTTCTCTCTTTCAGGAAGTTTTCTTTCTCTCTCTTTCCCCTTTGTCTCCCCCCTCCACATTTATAGTGATTGCTAATTAGACTTTGTGGGCAAACATTAGTTTTATGTAAGTGTGAATTATTTCACAGCCCTCTGTACTTCCCTTATATTCTAACTTGCATGAAATGTTTTTGGTATTTCTATTTTATCTTTCTCAATTAGATTGTAAAGCTCCTTGAGGTCAGGACTCTCATTCATTTTTGTAGCTTTCTTAGATGCAAGGACAGGGCTATGCATACAGTAAATGCTTAATAAATTCTTGGGGGATGGAAGGAATGATAATTTACATATGTGTAGCGTTATAAAGTTTATAAAGCACTTTTTTTTTGAAGACAGAACAGTAAGAGGTGGGTAGTGCTAGGGGAGAGGGGATAGTATGAATAAAGGATTAGTATGGGAGGAGGGAAAGGAGAGGATGAGATTAAAAAATGACAAGCCTGTTTAGCTGTGATGGAGAATAGACTATATGGAGGGGAGTAATATAAGATACAGTTGGAAATACAGAGTGGCACCTGGCTGGGGAATCTGGTCCATGATGGTCCAAAAGTTTGGACTTAATTAGGTAGCAATGGTGAGCTACTGAGGGCTTCTGGATAATGTAAACCAACTCCATTTCCAGGGCATCTCTTTTATGGTGACTTCTTTTTAGAAAGAAAAAACCCAACACCAAATAAAACAAGTATTTTAATATGCATAGTAGAACAGAAAAAAGACATGAAATTTCATCTCTATTATGTAGAGCTTGCTTCTGTTTTTAAGAGTAACACCTTGGCACCAGAGCCTGCAGGTTAGATTTTACTCTTTTGCCCCCTTTCTACACTTAAGGGAATTGGGGTTACATAATCTCTTTACCATTGGCTTCAGCCCCCACTAATAGTGGTCCCTCCAGTGTTGGAGGGTGCTCACCTGCTCATTAGTCATTTAGCCACTAACAGATTAGCTTTTACACAGAAATATTTTTCTTTTCTTTTTTTTTTTTTAACAATTCTTATCATATATTTATTTTCCATTTAATAGTACTTTATTTTTTCCAATGACGTGTAAAGATAGTTTTCAGAAATATTTAATTCAAAAAGTATAATCACAAAAAAGGAAACTTATTCCCTCAACACATAAGAGGGAATCCTTCCTTTTCATTGCCTCAGTCTTTGGGGAGGCAAAGGGGATTAGGTTCATAATTTAGTTTAGTTCCCATGGAGCTCAGTGCCAATTTCAAGTCCAAAATCTCCCTCATGCTCAAGTACCAGGCACTCTGGGCATCTCAGGAATTTCATGTCAGGCTGTCTCCAAGGTCAACATGGCTCAAACTCCCGGGTCCTGTGAGAATTACCTGTGCACTTGAAACTTAGGACAAACAACACAGAACACAAACACCTCCCAATCCAGTTCTCAGAGCCCAAGGTGAGTAAAAGGGAGGGAGCAGGAAAAGAAACGTCCTTCCCCTCTCACTGCCTCAGTTCACGGCATCTCTTATGAGGGTGAACTGGGATCTTCACCCTCTGAATGCAGCCAATAAGACAGCAGCCGGAAGACAGTGTGTCAGAAAAAAAAACAAACCAGCTGAAAAAGATCAATCAGCTTAGTCTCGCCTGTTTGCAAGATGCAGGTAGCCAATCAATGGACGCTACTCTCCACCCATATGGTAGGGGATACAGGATTCTACATTGCCTGAACTGGGCATGCCCAGACCAACCTGGGTTACATAAGTATATGATAAATTCAACATTGTATCTTTCAGAGTTATCCTACTCGTGATTCTTTGTGACCTTTCTTCTGTTTTCTACTGTGCATTAAAAAAAACCTTCAATTGACCCTCTTTTCTTTTTTTTTTTTTGGCAAATCAATTCCTACTCAATTGAAAAATTGAAAAAAATTTGGAATTTTGGAAATTGAACAAAAAAAGATGCAACTCTTGTAAGCAAATATGCACAAAAACCACTGTCATGTCCAAAGATGTACATATCGTTCTGTACCCTCCATCCTTCCTAAATGGTTCTCTGGAAGCGTGCTTGGTAATCACATTGATCAGAGCCCTCAGGTCTCCCAAAGTTCTTACTGTCACCCTTTGGATTACACTGAAAGCCTGGCCTTCTCTTGCTCCCTCCACCCTCCTTGGCCTTATCTGTAGCAGATCCTTCCTTCCCCATACTCCATGGTCCTTTTAATTAAGTCCAATTATTTTCTTCCTTGCTTACAAAATTCTCTTGTCCCTGGGTTCACATTGTTTATTATGTCTGAAGCATCTTCTCCTTACTATTGGATTCTAATCAAGGACTCCCTTGTTAATTAGTATTGTTAATACTAATACTATTATTATTAATAACAGCTGATATATGGTGCTGGAAGATTTGCAAAGCACTTTATATTATTTCAGCTAGGTTACTGTGGGCCTGGAGTCAAGAAGACCTGAGTTCAAATCCTACCTCAGACACATACTAGCTGTCTATTTGCCTTAATCCACTGGAGAAGGAAATGGCAAACCACTCCACTATCTTTACCGAGAAAACCCCATTTGGAGTCACAAAGACTTGGGCATGACTGAATGACCCAACACTACTAGTAACAACAGGTAACATGCTGTCTTTTCCCTTCGTGTCTTACACTGACTCTCTTCTGTGGTCCTTTCTTTCCTCATCCTATACTTCTTGGAATTCCTAGCTCCATCAAACTTCTGCTCAAGCACCGTCTACTTCAGAAGACTTTTCCTGATTCTCCAATTCTTAATGCCCTGATTTTTGTATATATTTTACATTACTATTCATATACATAGCATAGACTTATATAATAATATATAATATAATATATAATAACATATACAATAACATGTATAATTATATAATATGTTTAATAATATATAATATGATTTATATGACTATTTACTTTGTAATAAACCTGTATTTGTTCCTCTATCAACTCCTATGCAGCTAATAGGTAAAGTGGATAAGATGCTGAACCAGAAAGGTTAGAGTCCAAATCCAGCCTTAGATACTAGCTGGGTGATGCTAAGCAAGCAGCTTGTTTTTTTACTTCTGTTTCCTTATCTATAAAATGGGCTAAAGATAGCACATAATAACCAGGATTATTATGAGGATAAGATGAAATAATATTTGCAAAGGACCAGAGATAATAAGACACATTAAGAATAATAATATTTATACAACATTTTAAAATTTACAAAGTCTTCCAGGATGAGTTCTTTGAGAACAGAGACTGTCTTACTTTTCTATCTGTAGTTCTAGCACCTGGCACAGTGCATGGCACATAGTAGGTGCTTCATTAAATCTTGCTGATCAACTTGATAGATGAAGAAGTAGAGTGTAAGAGAAGTTAAGGAAGTTAAGCTAGGAAATGTGAAAGGCAGGATTTGAACTGGAGTTGTCCTAATTCCAGATTCAAGCATTTTATTCATGGCTCGCACATAGCCAGCAGCTCCTCCATGCTTTAGTAGATGGCTTTAGCAATTTGTTGCTGGACCAAAAATGTCATCACCTAGTAACCAGTTTGATGGTCACATTTGACCTTAGATAACTTGAGAGTGATCATTGGGTTACTACTTGGAGATGGCAGCTGTTGTGGAGTGAGAAAGGTGAAGGTTCAGCCCCCCTCAGTTTACCGATGAGACCCAGAGACATGAAGGTCATACAGAGAGTAAGGGACATTCCAGGTCAAACCCAAGTTTTCTGATTCTGGGTGTTTTTTTTCCCCTTACACCATGCTGCACTGGATTGTGGGTCATAGGACTTGAGAGTTCAAATCATGAGTGAGCTTGCTATGTGACTGGATCTGTCACTCCCCACTTCAGACCTTAGTTTCCTCATCTGTAAAAATGAAGAGATTTTATTTAGTCTCTTGGGACCTCTCTAACTTTAGCCCTCCTTGACCCTCCAATCAGTAACAACATTTCTCTCCTGGGTGGTGGGATCATAAATCTCATGTAAGACATTTTTTGTTTTCAGTACTTTAAAGTATTCAAAATTTTGTTCTTTGGTTATTTGTGTTCTATGTGATGACCTTTCTCCAATACTGCCCCTCAGCGTGGAGGTGACCTTTGCCTCTCGAAGGCTATGCCAGCATGTTCTTCCAAACTGACAAGTGTGAGGACAGGCTTCCTGACCCACTGCTGACAGATGGGAAGTGATGAAAGATGGAAAGGGAAGAGAATGCATTAGGTTGGCTACTCAGCAAGACATTTCTTTGGCCTGGACACTTGAAGTGCCAAAGAAAGATAGCGGCCGTTCATTTGTGTCTTATCCTTCTACTAGACTGTCATTTGTATGAGATCAGGGGACCAGGGCTTATCCAATCTTTGTATCTTCTTAATCTGCCATAATGAAGCATTGTTGTTGTGGTCATTGGGTCATAGTTGACTCTTCGTGAACCCATTTGGGGTTTTCTTGGCAAAGACATTAGAGTGGTTTGCCATCTCCTTCTCCAGCTCATTTGACAGATAAGGCAACTGAAGTAAACAGGATTAAGTGACTTGCACAGGGTAACACAGCTAATAAGTGTCTGAGGCTGGATTCGAACTCAGATCTTCTTTATTCCAGACTCAACACTCCATCTACTGTGTCCCCTAGCTGCTCTAATGAAGCTTAAGAGATGGTTAGTAAAGTGAAATGCTCTGATGATTACCTACCATGTGTGAAATCACTGTAACACATATGGTCAGACCCTGGAATTGCAGTTACATGACCTTCTTCTGTCTTATTTTAGATGATTCTTTCAATAGAGATATCTACTACCCCATGCTTTAATCAATTACATTCATGAATTGCTCTGCCAAAAACTTGAATCACCAGGTGGCCAGTGTTCTGATGATCACCCTCTTCACCTTGGGTAGGCTGGTCCTCAGACAACAGATGAGGTATTGATAGGGTCTAGTGAGACTGGAGCCACTCTTGGATTAGTTTTCAAGAGCCCATGAGTTCCTCCATACTCTGATGAGACAACAGAGGAGAACTGAAATGGAGGGACATTGTCTTTCATTCAGACCACTCCCTGGGTGACTTTTGGGGCTAGAGTATTGAGGGACATATGGTTACACGGTTATCTGAAAACTGTATGGAGTTTTAGTGGATTACAGGTTCAATGAGTAGGTTACCACAGTATGGGATGGTGGCCAAAAAAATCTAATGCCATCTTGGGCTTCATTAAAAGAGGTATATCTTCCTGGAATATGGAGATCAAAGTCCTACTAGACTCAACCCCAGGCAGACCACACTCTGTTCAGTTATGGTCATCATATATTTGGAAGAAAATTGGTAAGATGGCAAGCATGGAGAGGAGTGTAACCGAGATGGTGAAAGACTTCAAGATCATGCTATATGAAGAGTGATTGAAGGAACCAATTATTTCTTGGAGTGTTTAACCTAGAAAAGAGAAAACTATGGTGTGGGGGCAGGACATGCTCACTCTGGCCTCATACAGCAATAATCATCAAATCCTTGATATAATTGAAAGATTTCTGGTGGAAGAGAGATTTAATCTGTTCTGTTTGGTCCCAAAGGGCAGAAGTTTGAGCACTTGGGGAGGTGGGGGAGTTGCAAGAAAATAGATTTAAATTTAGTATAAAAAACAACAGCCTTCTTAATTATTAGAAGTATGCCATAGTGGAATGGGCTGTCTCTGGCGGTTGAGGCTTTCCTCTCCATGGAAGTCTTCATTAAGGCAAATCCTGGATGATTGCTCAGATACGGGGATTCTTTTATGTGCATGTAATGATCAAGATGACTGCCGAGGTGCTTCCAGCTCTGTGAAGTTGTGATTCTGTGGTCCCGTTGGGGACTGGGGGTCGGAGCTCCTTCACCTTCAGGTGAGATCTGGGCACTGGGTACAGTGAGCTCTTTATGGGTAAACAGGAGGATGTTTTACTAGTGTTATGGTCGACTAGTGCACACCTAGATGATATACCCTAGATCTTTCCATCACCCTCAAATACATCATTTCCACGTTTGAGAATTCCTAATCCCCCTTCTCTGACCGTAATCTATTGGCTTTCTTTCTCTCCCTTGGCTTTCCCTTACCAAGTCCTATTCTTTGTCCATACCATGACCTCCAATCCCTTGATCCTTCAATTTTTTCCTAGCAGAAGGGATTGGGGCTAGGTTATGAAGGACTTTGGACACCAAACAGATGATTTTGTATTTGATTCTGGAGATGGTGGGAAGCCACTGGAGTTTATTGTCACCCATTCTGTGTGTGTGTGTGTGTGTGTGTGTATGTGTGTGTGTATGTGTAGGAGTCATGGTCAGCCCTGCACTTTAGAAAATTCACTTTAGCTGGTGAATGGAGATGGATCGAAGTTGGGGAAGACTTGAGTCAGGCAGACCCACCAGCAGACTACTCTACTGAAATAGTCCAAGTATGAGGTGATGAAGACAAGTGCCAAGATGGTGGCAGTGTCAGAGGAGAAAAGGGGATGTATTCAGAGAGATATTACGAAGGTGAAATCAAAAGGCCTTGGCAATGAGCCAGGGAGTGTCTTTTATCTTTTTTTTTGGTATCCCTAGTGCTTCAAACAGTGCCTGGCACATAGTAGGCACTTAATAAATGTGTACTGACTGACTGAACTCTGGCTTTGATTCCACCACTTTTTCTAGTATATCGTGAATAGTGCTGTCACTCACAAGGCCCTTTAGTCCTGGCTCTCAGCTCATCTGACTGTATGATGTCTTCCAGGATCCCTGTTTTGTTTCTTTACCCCATAAGTCGGTTGGCTATGAACACAAAACATTATCATAGACAAGTTATTGGTTCTATTTGAGTACCAGAATCTACTCTAGAGGGGTACTCAATGGATTATATTCTTTCATCTTTTTCTATAAACAGGTCAACCTTGAACTGAGATTTCAGGACCTGGTTCTCTTTCTTAGTCTTTCATTTAACCCTAGGCAAAGTTCGGTCAAATTAATACCATACAGGATACCTGTGTGCTCGTAGGCCCCAAGCTCCTTCAAAGTAGCTTCCAGGTTTTCAAGAATTCTAGACTGTCTGATTCCTAAGGGTCATCATCGCTGTTTCTACTTTGGAGCGGTCTGAATGGATATAAGACAGTGAGGACAGGTAGGGTAGAGAATGTTACTAAGAAGAGGTTATTCAGATTCTTCCCCTCTTCCATCTTGCAGAGCCTGCATTTTTATTCTCACTAGGATTTCTGGATTTACTGGGACAGGATAGGTCAAGCTCAGCCCAGTGGAAATTATTCATAGTAATTAGGAGATCTGGATTCAAGTCTAGGTACCATTCCTTGCTAGTTGTGTGACTTTGGGAAAGCTATTTAATTTGTAAGTCCCAGTTTCCTCATATGTAAAAATGATCGAACAAATATGACAGTAATTAGATCATGCAGTGGATAGAGTGCTAGGCATGGAAGATGAATCTTCCTGAGTTCAAATTTGGTCTCAGACACTTTTCAGCTGTGTGACGCTGAGCAAGTCACTTAACTTAGTTTTCCTCATCTATAAAACAAGCTGGAAAAAGAAATGGCAACCATTCTAGTGTTTCTGCCAAGAAAGAGAAAAAAAAGGCCAAATGGAGTGACAAAGAATTGAAAATGACTGAAATTATTATCTGATTTTACAGATGAGGAAATGGAGATTAAGTGACTTACCCAGGGTCCCATAGCTAGTAAATGTCTGTGACTAGATTTGGACTCATATCTTCCTAATTCAGGTCCAGTGCTCTATCCACAGTGCTACCTAGCTACCTCTCACTTGACTTTATAGTACTTCAAGTGCAATATAAAAGTCAGTTTATTTTTATTCCTAGCTCTTTCATCATTAGCAAGGCATTTCACCTCTCTGAACCTCAGCTGCCTTGTGAATAAAATGGGGATAAAAATATTTGCTTTGCCTACCTCACCAACTCGAGGAAGGGAAAGGGCTGCTTTATAAACCTCTGACCGCCTCAGGATTTGTAGAGGGATGAAGAAACTGATTTTCCTGTTTGGTCTTAAAGGGAAGAGCTAAGATCAATATGGAGATTGCTTTGGGGGAAGCCACAAGGTCATTTCCAGATTTAAAGTATTCCTATAGGAAGGCTGATTTCAGTCCCACATGAGGAAGAATTTCCTAGTAGAGTCACCCCACAATGGGCTGCACTGTCTAAGCAGGTATACCTTAGGTTCTAAGGGCTCTTTCAGTTCTAATAATGGGTAGTTACCTGCATTCTGTGGGGAGGGGGTGAAAGGGGTAAGGAAGAGTAGCTTCATGCTTTAGACAGGGGCTGAACTGGATGCCCTCTGACATTCTAGGATCCTGTAACTCCTAATCCAGAAATGGCAGGTGTACATGGTTTCCCAGCACACAGGAGGCACTTGGTCAAGGTCTGTCAAATGGAACTGAACCGGCTGGCACCAAAAGATAGAAAAACAGGTATATGTATTTAATGCTTAAGTAGATTGTGGCCATCACAAAATAGATCTTTAAACTTTCCATCTCTGAGACCCTGGCAGTTGAACCAAGGAAAGAAATGATTGTGTGTTCACTTTGTCCATCCTTCTCCAGAAGGAGATTCCCAGGTAGTCTCAGATTAAGTTTGGCTCCTCAGGGGTTGAGGAGGCCTCTCTCCATGGCCTGGACAGTCTTATGGACTTGGTTCCATGTTTCGTTCCTTTGGCATGATGAAGATCCGCCATTCCAGTGAGGGTCAGGTCTTTCTCATTCTCTTCCCAGAAACTAGGAGCAATTTAAGAGTGTATTCTGGATGTCTTCCAGGACTTGACGGCAAAGCTCATCTCTGGATTTCAACCCATCCAGATGCACTAGAATCAGAAAAAAATAGTTTAGAGCATGGGACCTCAGGGGAACAGTATAATGGAAAGGACACTGGAACCAGAAGGTCCAAGTCTGAATTTAGACTCTGCCAATTATTAACTGTGTGACCTTGGGAAAAATCACAATCTCTTTGAATCTCATAAAGTCCAAACATAAAATATGAGTGCTGGATTCCATGATTTTAAAGATCTTTTCCACCTCTAAATCTTATTTTTTAAATTAATTTTTTCCAATGATCAAACATTTATTTTTTTCTCCTTCCTACATCTTCCTCCACAACTTGGGGGAAAAATGGAAAACAAAACTCTTGGAACAATTAAGTGCAGTCAAGCAAAGCAAATTCCCATATTAGTCATGACCAAAAATGTGTTTCTCATTCTGCACCCTGCATCCAGCCTATCTCTGTCAATTGGCAGGCAGCATTCTTTATTGTTGGTGCCCTAGAACGAATCATTGTGCTGATTTTAAACTTAGTCCCTTCTAGTGAAAGGCTCTCCAGATGTACTAAGTATGTTAAGGTAGCAAGCAGGTTTTAGTAGATAGGGTTCTAGATTTGGAATCAAGAAGTCTTGGGTTCAAATTCCACCTCAGATACTTTCTAGCCCCATGACTCTAGGCAGGTTACAACTCCTCAGTTCCCTTATCTATAAAATGAGGGGGTTGGGTTCCATGACTTCTAAGGTCTCTTCTAGCTCTAAATCTATGAGGGGGAAGGTTGTTGGATTGAGAGGTAACATCCTCATAGATGGGTTTGAGAGAATAGGTTAGTAGCTATTTGTAGAAGAGGTGGGCTTTGATGGGACATTGAAAGGGTGATGTTTCTGATGGAAGATAGTGATGCATTGGCTTTACTCAGTGATAGTGATGGAGTCTCTGTTGATGAAAGTCCTTGAATCACCTTTTGGATGGTGGGAACAGGCTATCTGGAGGTTGTGGCAGGGACTTGACCTCAAGGCCCTTTTAACCCTCAAGCTTTAGAGAGTCATGTTCAAATCAGGAGTGGTAAAGATATGCATTACTTATGTTCAACAAAGTCCCCCTGACTTCATGGGAGTCCAAAGATGATTTGGCCTTTCAAGTCAAGAAACCTAGGCTAGTTTTGCCACCTAGTCCCTGCGTAACCCTGGGCAAATCCCATCTCCAATATAGGTCTTAGTTTCCTCATCTAAAGGGATCAGGCTAAATGAACGCTAAGGCTTCTTCCAGTTCTATAGACTTTGACAAAGCAAAGAATGCCCCTGAGGTTTAGGGATGTAACTCACCTACATCCACACCGTTGTTGTCCATCTCCTGCCTGTATTTCTGGTACATGGGCCAAACATGACCATCAAAGAGACCTGGAGGGTCAGGGACCTCATAGTTGCGGGTACTAGAGAGAGGAATGAGATGGAAAGTGAGGTTGTGGCACCCAGATCCCTCCTGCCTGGGATGATAGAACACTGAGAGGGACCCTAGAGGGGATGTCAGAATGGGCCCTGGCCTGGGTTTCAGGAGACTTGGTTTACAAAATGTTTTCCTGACATTTTCCCGAGTGATAGTAGGGTATGTAACTATTATCAAGGTAAGAAAAGTGAGGCCTACAGAGGCTAAGGGATGTAAGACATCTAGTAAGTGATAGGGAGCTGTGTTCTGAATGGAAGGCTCTTGAGGCTGAATGACTCCAAGGGCATGTTATAGAGAGAAGGTATGGGTTGGATAAGATGATGGAAAGCATACTGGATTTGGCATCAGATGACCTGAATTCAGAGCTTGGCTCTGCTACCTACTATCGATGTGACTTTGGGCAATTCACCTAATCTCTCTGGGCCTCACTTTCCTTATCTGTAAAATGAGGGAGGTTAGAGTAGATATCCTATAAAGTTCTTTCTATCTTTAAACCAGATCTTATGACTTCTGAGGTCCCTTCCAATGCTGAGATCCTATGATTCCGAGGCCAAAACTCTTTTATCTTTTTCACAGCACAGCTGTCACTGGGAGCCTTGAACCCTCCTTCACTCCCCACCCAATCCTCACTCCCTTTTCACACAGTCCCCAAAGTGTGAGGGTGGGTGAGAATTTGCCCTTGCTCAGTGCTTCCCTCTCTTAGTCTCCAGGCAACACAGGTCAATCCTGGGTTGAGATTCAAGAATTGTTTTGTAATTGGGCAGAGCATTTTGGCCTGGAGACAGAGAAACTTCATCCCAACCAACAAGTCCTTGGCCAACTTTCTGTTTTCGATTTCTCTTTGGCCTCTACATGGGGTTCTGACCCCAGAGAGCATGGGATAGGGGAGGTGCAGCTCATGTCTTGGGGCAAGACAAGGAGAAAACTGCCATTATCTTTTGCCCTAAACTCCTTCTCTCTGGGCTCCTTTGCCACTGCACTATGGAAAGTTTGTTATATGAGTTGGTTGTGTCTCACCTTACCTGTTAGATTGTGAGCATCTTGGCTGCTCTGTGCCTGAGAGGTATTGGTTAATGGGCCTTGTCCACAGCACTTTCACATATGTTTGCTGTACACATGACTGGCTTGAATAGGATCAAAGAATCAACCTGTTCTTGAGTCAGAATCCTCTTTCTACAATATCCTTGACAGGTGCCCATTCAACCACTACTGGAAGACCTCAAGAAATGGGGAACTCATTACCTTATCAGGAAGTCCATTTCACTTTTGGACAATTCTAATTTTAACTGAGGCAGTTTTCCCTTGTATCAAGCCTAAGTACACCTCTCTGCAACTTCTCTACCTTACTCCTAGTTCTGTCTTTTGGGAGCTGGCAGAACAAGCCTAATCTTCCCCAGTACAGTCTTTGAGATACTTGAAGACAGCTATAAATTGATTACATTACTCTCATCCCTTCTGTCCCCAGGTGCCTACGTCCCCCAGGTGACTGTGGGAGGCATCAGGCAAGGAGATTTGTTCACTGGCCCAATGCCTGCGGTCTCAGTTTACCTTCTTCTTCTCTTGCATTCCTCATATGGGACCGCTAAAAAGTAACGGCGACTGTACAAGTCCAACAAGGGCCTGGGAAGCAGGGAAGACAAAAAGATGGATGGTTAGTGTTTCTAGTGATGATTGCCCATCACTGCAAAGACAGTTTGCCTTTCATTGACTCTCAGGCATCCCAGGGGATTGGGAATTGGCCTGACAGTAGTAACTGTTAGGAAACACTTTTAAGTTTATAAAGTGCTTTGCACACACTATTTCAATTAATCCTAGCAACAACTCTGAAACAGATGCAACAGGGGTGATCCCTATTTTACAGATGGAGAAAAGGAGGCTCTTAAAGGTTAAATGACCTGTATAGACTCATACATGTCCGAATCAGGCTTTGACCCTAGACTTCAGATTTAAGACTGTTCACTATATTGCATTGTCTCTGAATTTTTGGCTGGGTTTGCCAGTTGGAAATTTTTTGCTCATTTAAGATTTGGGACATTTAGGCCAGTATTTTCAGTGGCCCCAGCTTGGTACTGATGAGGCTGAGGACACCAGATGGAGCTTCTTGTGGGACAGCTCACTCTTTTCAGCACCCCTCCACCCCTAATATGGGCTAGTGATTTTGATGGAATGTGGGTAAGGGAGTGTGAATGGTTCAACAATGCCCATCCCAAATGATGAGGATACAGCTTAGAATATGAGTCCTATAGTTAGGGAATGGATTTCTCCCCTTTTAGGAGGAAATATATAGGTTATGAATCACTTACCAAAAGGGACCATTTTTATTTAAGCCAAATGAACTAGTAAGGAAATAAAAATATTTTTTAATCTAAGGCAATTAAATTTTTTTTTAGTTATTGGGTTATATCTAACAAAATAAAACAAAAAAAAAGTCTAACCCAAAACCCACCAAAGGAAGGTCTCTAGCAAATTGGAAAAGTTCTCTGTGGAGGATTGTGAGAGGACATAGACTCACACAGGATGAGAAGATTTGGAGATAGGCTGGATGTGCCTTATGGAGGAGAGTATAGATACCTTGATGAGATTATGGGATTCATTCAAGCACTGGAACAGTTGGGTTCTGCCACAGACTTCCTGGGTGACTTTTGGCCCATTGATAAACTTCTTTGGGTCTCAATTTCCTACCTTTACAATAGCTTGGGACCTGCCTACTTCACAGATTGTGAACTTTCAGTGACAGTGTCCAAAGTGCCTCAAAAAATTAAAATTCAAACTCAAGGTGTAGCCTCATAAAACTTAAATTAGCATATTTGAGGAATCAGATGTTCTTTGTAACTGAAATTTCTGGGCAAAGATAATTGGGGTCTACCAGCGAGTCGTTTTTTTTTTTTTTAGGCAATCGGGGTGGGTGAGTTAAGTGACTTGCCCAGAATCATACAGCTAGTAAGTGTCAGAGATTGGATTTGAACTCCTGACTCCAGGGCCACTGCTCTATGTGCTGAGCCATCTAGTTGCTCCTACCAGCAAGTCTTAGACGTCTTCCCTGAAAGTGCTTCAAGCAGGTGGCCAACACCAGCCACCTCCTCTTTGATTGGCTGAGGATTCCCAGTGGAGAGGGAGCAGAACCTCCAGTGGGTCCCCTCCCCCAACTGACCCTGGGATTTTACTGACAGCATCACTTCACTCCCCTGAGGCATTCCTCTTTAGGTCTTGGAAAAATGGGAAATAAAGTCATAGAATGTCATAGTTGGAAAGAGAAAGATGGAAAGAGATTCTTGGATGTAATCAAGTCCAAGACTCTTGTTTTATAGATGAGGAAACTCAGGCCCAGGGAAGGAAGGGACCTTGCTTAAGGTAACAGGCTTCTCTTCAATCAGAGTTTGAGGCCACTCTCTAAAGAAAGAATTGGGGTCAGATCCATATTATGTCAGGCATCTTCTGGAGGTTGTTGAGAAAAAGGATTTAATTTTCAATAAATAAACTGAGTAATTTTTTGTTCTTTTGAAGCAGATATTGTGGTGGTGTGAGGGTGCTGCTGGTTAGTCAGGTTTTATGGGCTAGCACTTCATGGCATCCTCTTTGTGGGTATGCCCTTTATGGACACATTCTCATCATCCCTGTCTCAACAAATAGTTCTCTGGGTTGATGAGTCTCTCCTCACTTAGCAAACCGGGGCCTCAGACAACAGCCCATCACCAGACCAGGGTCCCAAACCTTTCTAGCTCAGTAGGCCCTGTAAGAGACAGCTAGATGGTACAGTGTATAGAGAACTGGGCCTGGAATCTGGAAGATCTGAGTTCAAATTGCATTCAAACTTCCTAACTGTGTGACCCGTGGGCAAGTCACTTAACCCTGTTTGCTTCAGTTTCCTCATCTGTAAAATGATCTGGAGAAGGAAATGGCAAACCGCGCCAGTATCATTGACAAGGAAAACCCCAAAGGTGGTCATGAAGAGTCAGACATGGCTCTAAACAACAACATAAGTCCTTTCAGTCTGGGCCTCCATTGGCATAACTTTCCTGAATCTAGGGTTATCTCTGTGCTAGGGAGAAGCATCAGAGGAGATCATGGTATAATAGGACTATAGATGTAGAGCTAGAAGGGACCAGAGAGGCCTCTGGTACAAAATCCTCATTCTACAGAAGAAGGAACTAAAGACCCAGGGATATTAAGGAACTTGCCCAAGGTCACACAAGTAGCAAGCCTTAGAGGTGAGATTTGAACACAGGTCCTGTGACTTTACACTACACTTTACGTGTTACCTCATTGAACAGAGAATTATTTAAATTCTACTCTTAATATGATATTAACAAGAATATTATATTATCATCGTCATCATCAGATCCTACAGTCATAGTTGGAAGGGAGGTCACCAAGTTCAATCTCCTCATTTTACAAGTGAGGGACTGAGACCCAGAGAGGATAGGTGACTTGCCTGAGGTTACACGAGTAGGGTGTGAAATTTGAACCCAAGCCCTCTCATTCCAAATCCAGAATTCTTTTCCCTGCACCACATGGCTTCCAGCCCCACTCAAGTTCTCTTCATTGAAGACAGGGGTATGCTGGAGCCAGCTTGAACTGTGTTTCTGAGAGCTGCTGTTAATATTCAGGATGAGCATTTGAACTGCAGAAATCAACAAACTCAAAAAAATAAAATAAATTAAAAAAAGAAACCAACAAACTTTACAAATCAGGGCTTGATTTGTTGTTTTTTGATAGTCAAAACTCAAGAAAGTAAAGGAGAAAATAAAGCTAAAAGTTATATTGTATGTACATTTTTTTAAAGAGCAGCAGTTGATAAACATTTATCAATACACTCCTGTGTGCAGATAACTGGGGGTTCTCAAGTCTATGCCAGTGAAGGTCTAGTGGGTCTCTAGTGTGTCCTACCAGGTTGGAATGGCTTTGAGTAGGAGCCAGTAACAGCCTGGATGCCTATGTCTGAGTACCAGCCTAGATGAACCAAGGAGAGAGTGCTCATCACCCAGCTTGAAGACTGACCATCAGCTATTGTTTTTTGGAGGTCACAGCAGTTCATGAGTATCATTTGCTAAGGTGTTGGTGGATAGTGATCTGAGCTAGTGTGCTGGAGGAAATTCTACATCCTTGAAGTATGGCTTAGAAAATGGATGGACTTTGGTCAAGAAGGGTGGAAAGAGAATGCATTCTGGGAATGGCCCTTGTCTCTTACTTGTAACTGTAGAGCAGGAACCCTTCCAGGATGAGGATGTGGGTGTCATCCTCCTCCTGGGAGTTGGGTTGGATGTTGACCCCATGTGTGCGGGCAAACTTCATGGGGTTCCTAAGCCATGCGAGGACCGTGTTCAGCATGGCCTCCATGTCCAAAGACTCCAGCGCTGGGAGGGGAAAGGGAAGACAAAAGGGGAGGAGATAAGCGAAGGCCATTGGAGACATGGGCACACAGAAATGTAGAATGTGTACCGTTAGATAGAAACATTTCTACACATTAAAAAAGACAGAAAAAAAGATACACTTCCTAGAGCAGACACTGTCCTTACCGTCCCATTGCTTAAAGCCGTCTTCCCCGACTTCTATTTGATCTTGTGGCTGAAATATAGTGAGCAATAAAACATTGCTGCAAGCTCAGAATTATCAGTCCCCTAAAAATCTCAAGATGACCACCATATTGGAAGATTTAGAGCTGGAAGGGATTTTAGAGAGCACCTAGGCCAACCCCCTTGTATTTTAAAATAATGAATATTTAGTTATGAAGCACCCTCTGTGTACTGGGAATCTTGTGGCCCAGGGCACACAGACTCAAAAATGGGATAACCCTTCTCCTCAAGGGGCTTATACTCCATTGGGCAACCCTCATAATTTCCAGTGAAGAAGAAATGGGGACCAGAGAGGAGAAAGGATTTCTCTCTGATCACACAGCTGGAACCTGAACCCAGGGTCCTTCAACTCCAGGTCTGTTCTCTTTCTATCACTACACTGCTACTCTGACTATCATAAGATGGTCCCTTGACAAAACTACTGAAGGCAACAGGACTTCAGGGAAGCTAAAGTTCTGACCAGTGGAATTTTTTAGGCATCAGACATTATGTAAGGGAGGCTTTTTTTGGGTGGGGGGAAGGGAGAAGAAGATAGATGCTCCTGAGGATTACACCTATGGGCGTTTGCCATAGTCTACTTCCATCTTCCTAAAATAGGAGGAGAAATAGTAGTGTTTGTGGAGAGCCAGACAAGTAGCAATTGAAAGACAGAGAAACTCTAATAATGGTAAGTCATCAGACACTTGGCATCTGGGTCAGAGCAAGGGTGATGGGTAGGACCAAAGGTTAGTGAGGGGTCGGGCCAACATTGGGACTCTTGTGTTTAATGCATCTGAATTTCAGGCCCAGGATATGTTTCTCTGATACTCTGCCACTGATTAGTAGAAGTGGTAGAGCTGGGAATCACGGGATTCAGGATGCCCTGAGGTCTTGAAGAACCCGGTTAAGCCTGAGCACAATCTCCTTTCACATCACAGTTATGAACAGGCCCTTAGATAAAGAGTGTGTGTGTGTGTATGCGTGTGTGTCCAAGCAATAAGAGAGGTCATTCCAGATGTATGAATGACTTGATGTTTTGTTTGAAGGAGGGCAAGGTCTGTGTCAGGGGGTGTCTAGCCCTTTTAGGCAGAATATTACCTTCAAGGGGAGCTATGATTGAGAAATAGTATTTTGTTCACAATGGCCATATATCCCTATTCTCTCCAGCCCTCAAGAAAAAAAAGAGATCTTCTAATGCTGAGTACCCTGCAAAAAGCCATATGTATATGTGCATGTGTGTGTGTTCGGGGTGGGGAGGAGAGTGTATGTGTGAGGTGAGATGCTATAGGTGCTTATAGCCAGAGATGATGAACCACAACCATAGGAGACCTTCTGCTCTTTCCCCTTGTAGGTTCTCTGGCCTTTTCCTATAACCCTTCTCTTTTATTTCTCTATGTTGTTCCTTTCCTAAAATCTGTCTTGAGATGGGCTGAGGTGTGTGTGTGTGTGTGTGTGTGTGTGTGTGTGTGTGTGTGTGTGTGTAATTGGTGGGACAGGGTGGGATGTGAACAGGACGGTGGAGGAGGGAGGGATGCAGACACCATTCTTAAGACCTAACTTATATTAAAGTCCCAGACTGCTTGGAGTAGCTACAGTTGGGAAGCTCTCATTAGACAGGCCTGTCAGCTTGATTCCAACCTAGGCTACAATCTAACCCTGAAACTTTGGTGTTGTAGAGGTTTCTATTGAAGTATGGGATTGTATTGGATGAGGAGAAGAGCGTTGGCTCTGGAGTTAGAGCATTTGGGTTCTGGAATGGAACACTGATGGACCCAGTTCTAGACCAATATATGAACACTATGAACATATTCTAGGACAGTGAACTATTGTCAACTTTGTTATAAGCAGGAAATATTCTTCCAGTCTGAAACACCAACAAGTTGGCAAATGAAATAATATAGGTGAAGTGCTTCACAAACCTTGAAGGGCTGTATAATACTTATTGTTATATTGCTACTATTAATAATGCTAATGATGTTCTAGGATGGGACGTTGATATTGTTCTAGATTGGAACATTGAGGCCATTATAGATTGGAATACTGATGGTGTTCTAGGCTGGAATGCTCTAACATGCAAATAGCTGAGGTCCCTTGCACTCCTTTCTCCTGTATCGGTCAGAAAAACTCTCTTACCCTCCTGGGCTAACAAACGTACTTTCTTTCGGTGACAATGGTGACCCTGTCTAGGCTTGGGATGATTACCTTATAAAAGTCATCCTGGTGGATCACACAGCAGTTTGGTAATATTTTGATGAGTCTATTGGTCAGTGTGGTTTTTCCTCCATTGGTCATGCTAGAGAAAGAGAATTAAAATCAGGTAATCATGGCATAAGGGCACCCCAAATCTTAAGCTTTAATAGCTTAAGATAGCTTCAAACTGCACCAAGACTTTCAGGACACCTGGTATAATTTATCCTTGGATAACAGTCATAGGCATCAGCTTTTTTCTAGGAAGTGACCATTCACAATAGCCCCTGATAATAATCTTTCATTCATCCATTCAAGATCTATTAAGCTATTGCCATGCCCTGAGCATAAACAGACAGAAATGGAATGGTCCCACCTTCAAGTAGATGGACATCTGGTACATTTAATTTAGGATGTATTCTCTTTCAAAATTATGTTGCATGGTATTCAGCCGGAATTTAGCCTGGGAACCCAGGAAGGACAGAGGACATGTTGATAGAAGAAAATGATGAGATTAAAAAGAAAATAAATGAGGAGGGCTTATGGTGCAATAGGTAGAGATATGCTAGGCTTAAGACTTATCTCTGACACATGCTGGCTATGTGACCCTGAGCAAGTCAGCTAACTTTTTAGCATCCCCTCCCCGAAGGAACTATATAAGGCTACAAACTGTAGCTCAGGTGCCAATCTGTATGGGTAAAAAAAAAATCTATTTGTCTCCTAGAACCTCCTTAGACAAATGAAGTCTAATAAATGAAGTTTATATTAAGTTTAATAAAAAAGTAGAAAGGAAAATGAAAGGCTAGATAACACAACAGAAGTCTATCTTTTTAGAGCCAACGGTTTAAGGAAAACTGAAGGCTTTACATGTTCAGAACAACATTTCTACTTTAAAAAAAAACCAGACGGTTTCTAATTCTGTTATACAAACTGGATAGAAAAGATGACCATTCAGATATAAATACCACTGAGTTTTCATCTACTTCTCTTATTTTTATTTTCAATGCAGGCCTTTTTCTAGAAAGAATTTTATGGGATCTAAGAGCTAGAGTAGAAAGGGGCCTTAGAGGTCATATATTCCACACTCCTCATTTTATGGATGAAGAAAATGAAGCCTGGGGAATTGAAATGATTTGCTCACGGTCCCCTGAATAGGAAGTGGAACAGATGGATTTTAAACTCAGTTCCCATAATTCCAAGGCTGGATTTGAACTCAAGTCTTCCTGATTCTCATCCTCAATGCTACATTGAGATAACTACCCCTATATAACAATAAAATCATAATAATGTTAATTGGTTGTTGTAGATGAATAGAGGTGATAGGGTCCCAGAATTAGAGTTGGAAAGGCTGTCAGAAACCATCTACTGGTCTATAAATGAGATCCAGGAAAGTTAGGTGATTTGCCCAAGGTCACACAGGACATGTTGGAACCAGTCAGACCTTCTGACTCCAGAGCCAGGCTTCTTTCCACCTTATCATTTTTCAAGTATGGAAAAGAAGGAACGGAGGAAACAAGCATTTGTGAAGTACCTACTGTGTGCCAGGCACTATATAAAGTGTTTTACAATATTATCTCATTGGATCCTCACAATAATCCTGGGAGGTAAATGCTACTATTATCTCTGTTTTACAGATGAGGAAACTAAGACTGAGGAAGGCTAAGTGACTCACTCAATGAGGTCATACAGGTAGAGTATATGAGGCAGGATTTGAATTCAGGTCTATAGACTTGAGCTACCTCACTTGCCTCTGAGCCCCTTTCCTCCTCCTTTTCTGAGATTCTAGGATTCTGCAATAAAAATGACAGGCTCCTTTCCCTCTCTAGTTCTAGCACACTGACTGGGTGAAAACAGTCTAGTTGGTAACATCTTGGACAGGAAATCTGCAGGTTGGCCTAGGGAGCTCCATAAAGGATTGGGGGAGATAGGTTAGCATCTCCCTAACCCACTCAGCTATGACAAACTCTCCCCTCTCCACCCCCGCCCTCTGAGATCTCACCCCTCTTTGCCTCCTGCTCTTCCCTCTTTTCTCAGCTGCAGGGTTTCAGAATACTCCATCTTGATTTCCCTGAATCCAGATGGCACAAGTCTCAGTAAGGCTGACTGAGAAAGATCCCAGTCCTGGAATGGGGATGGGCAGACAGATGGGCCTTTTCCCTTTAGGTCCCTTCCCTCCCTCTCTACCATCTAATGACTTCTTGTCTTCCCACTAGGAAAACTTCCCCTGCCACTAAATTCCTATGCTGAATCCTATGGTCTGCAAAGGATGACAAAGGGATACCTCCTTTAACCCCATCCCTGGGAGTGGCTCCATCTGGTGACCACATCACCTCATCTGTCCTTTCTAGTCACCCAGCACCCTTGCCTTCCCCACCTGTTACCTTTCATATTCTTCCTAGAGCAGCCCCTCCAGAACCCTAGCGGGGCTCCCACCCTACCTCCTACTCTTTCTTCTTTCCCCACAAATAGCTCCTCTGATCCCACAGGACCCTCACTCCTCTTCTTTCCCATTCTCTCCAAAGAGCCCCTGCTCTTAGTAATCTTCCAGACTCCTGAGTGTCTATCACAGGTCCATGGCAGCCTCATTTGTGGGGGAAAACAACCCAAACAACAACTCAGGCATACCTTCCATAATGGGATTAATAAATGACAATGATATCTTTCTGTAGGGTCCTGAAGGATAGTTACAGCATCAGTTTGGCAGGGAACCTTAATTCCAGCTCACAATTCTCTAGCACTGTAAGCTTTCCCAAGCACATTTCTTCCTTCCTGTGTCCTTATGAGGTCGCAGTAAAGATATTATTATATTCTTAATGTTGATGATGAAACTAAGTCTCAGAGAAGTAAAGTGATCAGCCCAAAGACACACAGTTTTTAAGATCATTGAATTTTAGAGCTGGGAGGAACCTTACTTAGTTAGATGGCTTCTGGTTAGAGGCAGCGGGGTGGAGTGAGGGTGGGGTGAGTGGAAAGAATTCCAGATCTGAAATCAGAGGAAGCTGGGTTTGAATCCTGCCTTTGCATCCTGCTGTGTGACCTTGGGAGAGTCATTGTCCTTCTAAGGAAATCTAACCGAGGGGGTTAGACTAGATTATCTCTGGGCTTCTCTCTAGCTCTAGCTCTATGATCTTAGTTCAACCCTTTCATTTTACAGAGAAAATGTGGCTCAGAGAGTGAAAGGGATTTGTTTAAGGCATACACTTAGCAAAAGGCAGAGCCAGAACTCAGGACTCAAGCCTTCCGAGCCAGGTGCACCGTGCAGCCTCTAGATGACCCACATAACTTTCTAACATTCTCTTCTTTTCTCCTTCCTCCTCCATCCCCATGCCATGAATTTCACTAAGCCATTGTCATGGACAGCAGGAAGCAGGGCACGCCTGAGGTGGAAAACCCAGGTTTTGGCCAAACTCACCCTCCAATGCCAATGATGTACTTCATCTTCTGTTCCTTCTGTGGGTGGGGAGTGGTGGCAGAGATGGGCTGGGGTGGTACCAAGGTAGGGGAATGGGAGGCAATCTGAACAAAAGAAAAGATTCTCAGGGTAAAGTCACCTCCTTGGTTCAGTTTTAGACTCCCCTCTTGGCCTTCTCTCCTTCTAGTCGGCTGCTCTGTGGCCCCCCCTTACTACTTCATTGAGAAAACCCAGCCTGACTTTATAGCTCCAGGAATTTCCACTTGGCCCCCTGGGAGGAGGAGATAAGGGGGGGCTCCTTTTCCACTCCTGACCAATCAGAAGGGCAGGGCCATTTCTGGGGGCTGGGGAGTGTCTTGCGGCAGCTGCACCTGTTCCTCAACCCCTTCTCTGGTTAGAAATAGCTTCCCTTTGCCTAAATTAGTCATAGGGTATGGGGGAAATGTCACCCTGGCTGGCTCCTCAGGCAGAAGGGGTGGGGGGAATGGAGCAGGGGGTAGGGCACAGCTCAGTCATCACTTACAGAGTCTCTGGGCTAGAAATAATATTGGCCTTTCTTGTCCCAGGAGCCCATCTGTGACATTAACATAGTTCCCTTTCTGTTTGTCACTTCAAAGTGTCAACTCTCACACCTCCAAAATTAGAACGTTTGAGTTAGGGGGGGAAAGCTTGGAACAGAGAATGCAGACTCTCAGACCTGGATCATGGAACACAGAATGCTAGAGCTAAGGGGATCTTAGAACGTTGAATATTAGAGCTGGGCCTCAGAGCACAAGAGTGCTACAGCTGGGTGGAGGGGAGGGGAATTTAGAAAATGAAATATGAATCTTGGAGCTGGAAGGGACCTTCTAACATAGAGATTAGAATTTGGGAGCTAACTGGGAGTGTGGAGATTGTTTTGGGGTGACTCCTCTCACCTCCCAATATTATAGGCAGGAAAGGGGACAGGGGAAAGTGGCTTTCACAAAATCAGTAACAAGTCATAGGTAGAAGCTAAGGTGTCTTGACTACTACTTCTTTTTTTTTTTTTTATAGATTTTTTTTTATTTATATTATTTTATTTATTTATTTATTTATTTTTAAATAAATTTATTTAACTTTTTACATTCAATTTTCACAAGATTTTGGGTTCCAAAATTTTCTCCCCCTTTGTCCCCTCCCCCCTCCCCAATACACTGGACATTCTAATTACCCATATCACCAATCTGCCCTCTCTTCTATCATCCCTCCCTTCCCTTACCCCATCTTCTCTTTTGTCCTGTAGGGCCAGATAACTTTCTATTCCCCATTACCTGTATTTCTTATTTTC
>CM053773.1:191023606-191043507 GCA_028658325.1 Potorous gilbertii
GCGTTTGAGAAAGTCAATGACACGATGTATAGTGTGCCGGGCCAGGAACATATGAGTTCAAATCCAGACACTTCCTAGCTGTGTGACCCCAGGCAAGTCTCTTAGCTTCTGGTTGCCTCAGTTTCCTCAATTATAAAATGGGTATAATAAGAGCACCTACCAGTCAGGTTCGTTGTGAGAATCAATGAGATAATATTTGTAAAGCACTTGGCATAGTGCCTGGCATCTAAGTGTTTGTTAAGGGTGACAAAGCATTTAAAATACCGTACAGGGTGTTTCCTAAGTCTTAGTGCAGTTTTAAGTTGTTAGAGGTTAATTATGTCACTCGATCCCGACAACCATCCTGTGGGATAGACAGTACAGAGAGCATCATCCCTGATGAGAAAACTGAAGCTTAACCTCTGTTAACCTCTCAACCTCAGAGAGATTAAATAACTTGCCTTGTTCACTAATCACCTTCTCTCTATTTCCACACTTGGTACTGTAGATATCACTGAATTTTAAAAGTCAAGACACCGGGGTTTAAATTCTAGCTTTGACAGTTATTATGAACTACAGGGTTCTAGGCAAGGAACTTCATTTCTTTGCTTCTCAGAGAGATCCAGAGGCTTAATCTCTCTGGTCCTCAGTTTCCTCATATGTAAAATGAAGTTCCTCCCAATGCTAGCATTCAGTGTTATATGTTCTAAAGTCCTTTTTAGGTCTGATTGTCTACATTCTAAGGACCCTCCCAGCTCTGACCTCCCTGACCTCCTGTGTCCTAAGCTGTTTCTCAGCATGGATGGTCCACGTTCTGTGTTTTCAGAATTATTCCAGCTCTAATGTTCTGTGTGGTCTAGGAACCAATCCTTTATACTAAGTCAGTGAGCTGGAGACTCCATTTCCCAACTCTGACCTCTGACACAGTTATGAAGAAGAGAATGGAAAGTTGAGAGGAATTTTCCCTGACCTCCTCTTTTCAAGAGTGTGAGGCTTGGACCACGAGAGATTGCTAAAGTTCATGGGCAAATGAAGTCACCAGGATTAGTCAGACTGTTGGAAGAGGCTGCCTCTGCCAAATCCACAGGCCTGAGGCCTTGGCTGCCTGGCAGATAGGATCATCTCGTGAGATGTGAATCTGTGTGAAGGCATGTAAAAAACTCCACAGAGTCCTAAATGAGTGAGATGGTTGAGAGAATACCAGGTATCATAAAGGACTAATTGTATGTGTAAATATACATACACACATATATGTATACAAACATATATATTTTACTAAGTTATAATATTTTACTAAGTGTATATATGTATACATACATATATATGATATTTTACTAAGTTGCTATAATTACGTATTAGGTTTCATTCACTATTATACAAAAATATTGAATTGTAGGGAAGGAAAAGTAACATAGGATATGTAATTATATATATTTAGTTATGCTGAATTAAAAGTAATTGAGCATTGGACAATTAGTTTCCCTTTCAATTTTATTTTTGGTCTTTCAATATATCCCTTGAGATCCCTGGGGTACTGTAGAGTCAGACTTGGGAGTCACCACTCAAAACTTTCAAAGGTACCTCCTTTTTTTCTGGTAATTGGGGTTAAGTGAATCACTCAGGGTCACACAGCTAGTAAGTGTCTGAGGCTGGATTTGAACTCAGATTTTCCTGACTCCATGGATGATGTTCTATGTACTGTGTCACCTAACTGCCCCCAAAGGCACCTCTTTTCTTAAGGATGAAGTCTAAATGCTTTAACTTGGCATTTGAGGCCCTCTTCAATCTCTCTGTTCCTCACCTACTTTTCCAATCTTATTTCCCTTTGCTCCTCTAGACTCACCCTCCACTGCTGGAGGTGTATAGGGTTTAATCATCCCCACAGATAGGTGTTGCTCTGTTCATCCTCCTCCTCCTCCAAAATAGTCATGCCTATTTTGATTGCACTTTAAGGTTTACAAATAATAATAGTGAGTATTACATAGCACTTATACGCCAGGCACTGTGCTAAGTGCTATACCATTATTATCTCATATAATCCTCACAATAGTCCTGAGAAGTAGGTTTACAGATAAGGAAACTGAGTCAAAAAGAGGTTAAGTGACTTGACCAAGGTCACTCAGTTGGTGAGTGTTTGACTCAGGTCTTCCTGACTTCAGGTCCAGTGCTCTACCCTCCTTGTTACCTCCCTGCTCTGAGCGTAAATGGGAGCCAGGAAGAGCAAGGGGATTGTTGTTCCTTTGAACAGATGAGAAAACTGAGGCCTGGGTGGGTGAAGTTACTTGCTCAAATTTGTGGGTCTGGTAAGTGTCAGAGCTAGGGCAAAGTTCTGTCCTCGGTCTTGTCTTTGAATGTTTTTGTCAGTTATTTGGAGCGAAGTATGGATTGCAGGATCTTGGGATGGCAGATTTAGAGCTAGAAGGGACTTAAGAGGTCATTGAACCCGATGCCTTCATTTCACAGGATGCTAAGGATATTGAGGTTCAGAGCATTTACTTAGCACAGGTGGTTAACTTACTAACACAGGTAGTAACTGACAAAGCCTGGGTTCCAACACTGGTCATTTGATTCCAAATATAGTGCTTTTTCTACTGCGCCAAATGGAGGTGTGGCTAGCTAACATGCAAGACGACAGAAGCAGGAATTAAGAAGATCTTAACAGGCCAGAATAGGGGTTCCGAACTTTTCTGTGTCATAGAGCCCTTAAACAAGCTGGTCAAGTCTATGGATCCCTTTTTAGAGTAATGTTTATGAATATATAAAATGAAATAATGGGATTACAAAGAACATTTACCACATAGAAAACATTATCCAAATATTAGAAAAACAAATTTACAGACATTCCCACCTCCCTGAAATCTATCCATGGATCCCTCAGAAGGGCAACAGTCTGTGGGCCCTAAATGAAGAAGCCTTGAGTTAGAAGGACAGGCCATATCCAGTGGATTTTAATTAGAATAAATGTAAATTGAACTGAGACAAAGGTAAAGTTGTTTTTTTTTCCCTTGGGATCAAAAAATCAACTGCACACATGTTGGGTGGGAGAAGGCATGGCTAGGAAGTGGTTTGTGTGAAAGAAAGCTTCTGGGGTCTATAAATAGACCATCAGCTCAATGTGAATCAGTGGTGTGATTAGTAGTCAAAAGAGTGATTAGTATTATTGACTTCATTAGCAGAAGCCTAATATTTAGGAAGTTAAGAGGTCCTTTGCCTTGTTCAGACCACATTGGAAGTGTTGGATTCCATTATGGGTACACCATATTTAGAAGGGAATTTTGTACTGCTTTAGGTGTTTGCCTCCAACAGAGTCCTTCTCTGATGCCTTTTGGTGATGGGACCCATCCTGCTAAGATTTAGGAAGCTGACTTAGGGATGGATTTGATTTATGTGACTGTTTCCCTATCTTGGGGACAGGAGAGAAATCTCCAAATATATTCTGGAGCTAACAGGAATGGGGGAACATTTCATAAGGATAGAGACAGCCCCACTACAACCTTCTCTGAACACACTATATCTGGAGAGTTGTGTTCATTCTGTAAATTAGTTTGGGTAAAACTGTCATTTATATTATATTGGCCCTGCCTATCCATGAACAATTACTACTTCTCCAATTATTGAAATCTGATTTTATTTATATAAAATGGTTTTTAAAAATAAATTTGTTCATAAAATTTTGTTTTGCTTTATTTTGTCTACACCATGATCTTCCCTTTCTCATTTTTATTTTTGGTAATTTTAGGTTTTTTTCCCCCTTTCTTAATTAAATTTGCTAATCATTTAAGAAATTTTTGGAGTTAAATACTTCTCAGACTTGATTGTATTTGTTACTTTAATTGTTTTCTGTTTAAGGGGAAGACCTAGAAAATAGATAACATGCTTACTTTTAGTAGTTGTACCCCTCAGAAGCCAATATGTTAACTGAACAAATTTTAGCATATCCTGTATGAAAAAGACAACAGAAATCTTGCTAAGCAGAGGGAATCTTGGGTGCTGAGAACTCAGATCAGGTCAGGGTCAGGTGTGATTGACTGAAAGCCAGGGATTCTGCAACTCGAGATAGGACCAAGAGTGGAAGTAACCAGAGTCTGGAGAGAAAGCCAGGTGCTGAGCTGGGGAAGAGGTCAGAAAGTGGAGCCTGAAGTCATAGGGAATATGCCTAGCTTGCAAGTGAGTAGCTAATATATTACCTTCCTTCTGTGCTGAGGAGCTCAAGAGGTTCCTTGGGAACCTGTGTGGAGTCATGGATTGAGTGCTGGGCCTGGGCTAAGGAAGACCTAGATTCGTATTTTGCCTCTGACACTTACTAGTTATGAGACATGGGCAAATCACTTCATCTCCCTCATCTGCAAAATGAGAGGGTTGTACTGGACTAGATAGACTTTAAGGACTCTTCTAGTTTTAAGAATGATGTAGGATCATAGGTAACAGGACAGCAACTACTTAAGGATGAATGGAGGGAGAGTTTAATATCTGATTCAATTTCATGTTATTACCTGTTAGTCTGTATAAATGTTTTTGCTTTGAATATACTGTTATAGACTTTCTCTTAAAAAATTAAGTATTAGTGGGGTCTTTTGAGCCTTAGGTTTAAAGAGATGACTAATCCAGTAGTTCCAGGGTCCTGGGCAGGGGAGTTATATAGCTGACAAAGGGCCATGTTGTATAGGGTGTGGGGCCTAGGGCTATGTCTATTTTTATTAATTTTTGCCCTTACAGTAAAAATTTCCCATCTTCTGCTTTCCTGTGGTTTATTGGTTTATGCCTTTTCTAGTTTCTTTAAATGTGGATTCAATTAATTTAATTTCTCTTTTAAAAAAATTTATTGATTGAGGCATTTAGTACTCTAACTTTACCACTAAGTATTGGTTTGGTTCTATGTGTCATGTCACCATTTAAATAATTTGTTATTGTTTTTACAATTTGTCCATTAACTCATTCCTTGTTGGGTAAATTGTTTAGTAATTCCCTTATTAGTCAATGATTTTTGCTCATCTTATTATTGTGTCTTTCTAGTGGAATTGCAGACAATTGAAGAGGAACTACAATAGCAGGAGACCCAATGGCATTGGAGAGACTTTTCAGTTGTTTGTGAGTCCAATGGTTTTCTTGGCAAAGATACTGGAATGAGCAATCCAGCTCATTTTACAGATGAGGAAACTGAGACAAACAGGGTTAAGTGACTTGCCCAGGGTCACACGGTAAGTGTCTGAGGAGAGATTTGAAGATGAAGCTTCCTGACTCCGGGCTTGGTACTCTATCCACCACAGCCACCTAGCTGCTGTCTGTGGTATGTGAATTCAATGGGATATTGAATCTTCTTTTTTTTTAAATTTTTAAATTTTTTTTTGTGCATCCATAACATTTATTAAAATAAGAATAGCTTATATATATGTGATATTTTACGGCATCAAGGTGCTTAATCGGATGCTTTCTCATTGGAGTCTCATAACAAACCTGAGGTAGGTACTACAGTATGATCCCCATTTGTGAGAGTGTCTGAGGTTCAGAGATGAAGCCACTAGGCCGTCCAGAGACCATTCAATGATAATACAACCATAACAGCTAACCTTATATAAAGCACTTTACATACATTATCGCAGTGGATCCTCATGACTATTATCCCCATTTTACAGATGAGGAAACTAAGGCTGAGGTTAAGTGACTTGCTCAGGGTCACACAGCTAGTAAATGTCTAAGGCCAGATTCAAACGGGTTTTCCTGAGGCCAAGGTCAGCACTCCATCTACCTAGTTGCCAAGACACCTACTAAGTGTTTGCTATTTGCATAGCACTGTTAATCACTGAGGACCCAAGAACAAAGGCAGCCAAAGGCCTAGCTCCCAAGAAGGGGAAAAAAGGCAAGAGGTTAAAGTCAGGACTCAAACCCAGGTCTCCTGACTCCCCAAGATATTACCTTTGTAATTTTCTCAATTAGCAAAAATGTTTTCTATCCCTTGCCCCCTACTGAAAAAGAAAAAACAAACTGCTTGTAACAAATATGCATAGGCAAGCAAAACAAATTCCTATTGGCCGTGTCCAAAATTCCATGGCTCATTCTGCAGTGTTAAGTCTGTCACACAGCTGTCTGGTGTACCACCATCATGTTCCTGTTCCCCAATCCCCCTAAAGTCAGACAGCCTCTGGCCACTCGTGGAGGAGGGGGGATGGGCGCCTTCCTCCTCCCTCCTGGAATCTCTATAGAAACATTTGAGTAGGCAGTTTGGGGTAGTGCAGAGAATACTAGACTTGGAGCTGAAAGGCCTGGGTGTGAATCCTGACTTTGGCTAAGCCATGTTGTCTCCTAGGATCAAAAGAGATGGAACTAGGTGTTCCCTCAAGTCCCTTCCAGCTGTTAACAGATTCTAAGTCTCCACATTCACTGTGTGACTTTGGACAAATGCTGTTTCTGTGTTAGATCAAAGTTTCTGCCTCTAAAATAAAGGGGTCAGCCTAGATGATCCGGAGGTTTTCTTCCAGTTCCGGAATCATAGGCCTATTACTTGCCTATTACTTTGTGGCCAAGGAGGGCCACAAAGATGAAGAGCCACACGTTTGGAGTGATTGGGAGTTTCTCAAGTCCAATTCCAGGGCTCTATCTCCCCCAGAAAGCAATGACTCCTATCCCTCCTGTGACATCTCACATAATGCCCTTCATAAGATTTGGATTCAAGACCTTGGAGCAACTGCCAGTGGTGCTACTGATGCTAAAAAGAGAAACCCAAAGTGTCCACAAGTGGAGTGGGCACCCGGAGGCTCAGAGACTTCAAGTCTGAGTGGACCCGAGAGGTCATCTAGTCTAACTAAGTGAGGTAATAGAGGCCCAGGGCTACAGTGTGTGAGCAGCTTCTCTGTCCCCTACTCCAGTGACCACCCCCTCCCCCACTTTGAGGGGAGACTGGAGAGAGAGTCCGGCTCAAGTTTAGATTGCACTTGACCCTAAGGTCCCTTCCAGCTCAGAAATTTGGGGATGAGTGTCAGGTAAACGGAGGTATCTCTACCATACAGTTGTGGTGCTCAACGTGCTTTGGCGATGCTGCGGGCTCACAGTCAACTGTGGGTTTATCTTCCCTCCACCCCATGCCCCAGACTACAAGCTCCACCAGAAAGGAAATTTTTTGATACTTCACTGAACAACTGGCTCTCCTCCTCGCTACCTGAAATTATTCCAAATCTTTTCATTCCTTCACAAGCATCTCATTCTCGAAACTCTCTCAACAAAGGATTTTGCCTCATACTTCACTAAAAAACTGAAGGCATTTGCTCCCTCCTAGCTAGTCTCTCTCCCCATCTCAAACCATCCTTTTTGTAGCTGCCAAGATGATTTTCCCAAAGTATAGGTCTGACCAGGTCACTCTCTTAGTCAATAAACTCCAGTATCTCCTTATTACCTTCAGAACCAAACACAGAATCTTGTTTGCTATTAAAGCCCCTCACAACCAGGTCACTTCACTCTCTCCCTTTCTAATCTTACATCATACCACCTTTCACACACTGGGCCATCTGGCTGTTCCTCACATGTAAACACTCTGTCTCCGAATTGTTCCTTTCCACTGGCTGAAGCCCATGCCTGAACATTCTCCCTCCTCACTTCTACTTTCCCTGTTCTACAACTTTCTTCAAGACTTATCTTGATCTCACTTTCTGTAAGGGGCCTCTCCCAGTCTCCTCCCTCCCCCCCAACCCCTTCACTGCTTTCTCTAGGAGATCACCTGTGAAAATGGGAGTTCCTTGAAAACAATATTACTGTCACTGCTTTATATGTGAAAAACTGAGGCCTCCACAGTAACACAAATCAGTTTCGAATCTTTGGCCTCATAGACCAGTGCTCTTTCCAGTCCCAAAGCATTTTCCATCAGCTGCTCTGCCTGGCTTTGACTCCCATTAACATCACATCCTCTGGTACCCATCATGCCAGGTACCCTCTGGCGGCTGCAGCTTCCTCTTGTATACTGTCTTCATCCTTCAATTGTAAGCTCCTTCAGGGCAAAGACTCTTCTTTTCCTTATTTGTAGCCTCAGCATTTAGCACAGTGCCTGGCACATAGTAGATGCTTAATAAATGTTTATTATTAGCAAACTTCTAGTTCTATTAGAAAGCAATGGGCATCCCTCAACCTTGATACGTCCAAAATGGAGCACTATCTCCCTGCTCCCCCTTCTCCATTTCCTGATTTCCCTACAAATTCTACCTGGGGTACCAAGTCTTCTTTTTTTCAACCTAGTTCGCAACCTGCCATCCTCTCCCTCCCCCCGCCGGCTCCCCAGTCAGTTTCCAAGTCCTACTGATTCTGTTCATACAGTAGTTCTCACAACTGGCCACCTTGTTCTACTCCCATGGGCACACCTGGTGCAAGCCCTCATCTCCTTCGAACCAGGGCAATGGCAATACCTGATGGGGGTGGGGAGATCCCCCACTCAGCTGCCAAGTGATCTTGATAAAGTGCAGGTTTGACCATGTGACACAAGGAGTTTCAGTGGTTCCCTATTTGCCAAATAAAGCTGGCATTGAAAACCTTCCAACAGCACAGGTCAGTGGAAAGCCTCTTGGATTTGGAGTCAGATGTTTGAATCACAGCCCTCCTAATAATCAGGTGAAGGCTTACAAAGCACTTACGTCACAATAACCCACAAGAGGTAACTGGTTCAAGTACTAATGCCTCCATCTTCTAGAAAAGGAAACTGAGGCTTAGGGGATTTGCCCATGGTCACAAAGGTGAGTGTGAAAACCTGGGTTCCCAGGCACCCCAGGCTGGCAGACATATTGAGGGCTCTTTCCACCAGACCACATTGCCTCTCATTGGGACTTTACCTTCCCTGCTGTCCAGTAATAAAGTATCTTGGGCAGTGCTGCCACAGAGGGTTTCCCTCAATTCATCACTTTCTTGTATTAGCTTATTCCCATGGGGTCATTGTGCTCAGTAGGAGCACCAGTGGTCCTCATTACTAGAGTCCTCTATGGATTCTAAGGGGCTTTGCTCACAACAACCCTGTGAGGTAGGTAACAAGTGTTATTCTCCACATCTCCATGGAGAAAACAGGCTCAGAGGAGGTGCTGAGACTTCTAAACCCAGGTTTAGCACTCATCCTGTTATGCCACCCTGGCTGTCAAGTCACTGAGCCAGCAGTGGGACAGAATGCAAGAGGCTGCCATGTGAATATTCACTGTTTGGAGGACAGGCTGCAGAGAAAAAAGAGATCTCATTGATGACCTAGGCCTAGAGACTCACAAAGGTCTGATGACTTGTCAAGATCACTCTTCTTTCTCTACATCCTAGTCAAATCTTTCCCATATTCCTTATACCCTTGTATGCATGCATCATCTGATGTTGAATAAGGTTGGAGCTCTTGCTGAAGGCTTTGCCACATTCACTACATTCACAGAACTTCTCTCCACTGTGAATTCTCTGATGCTGAATGAAGTTTGATCTGCGACCAAAATTCTTCCCACACTCATTACATTCATAAAGTTTCTCCCCACCATGAGTCCTCCTGTGTTGAATAAGGCATGAGCTCTTACTGAAGGTTTTCTCACACTCATTGCATTCGTTGCATCTCTCTCCACTATGAATTCTCTGATGTCGAATTAGATCAGACTTCACTCTGAAGACTTTCCCACACACATTGCATTTGTAGGGCTTCTCACTGCTGTGGATTCTCTGATGGTTAATGAAAATGGCTATCTGCCTGAAGGCTTTGCCACACTCATCGCACTGGTAGGGCTTCACTCCAGTGTGAATTCTCTGGTGTTCAACAAGTTTTGAACTCCCCTGGCATGCTTTTCCACATTCTTTACATTCGTAAGTTTTCTCTCTGCTATGAATCCTCTTATGTTCAATAAGGATGGAATTCTGGCTGAAGGCTTTGCCACATTCATTACATTAATAGGGCTTCTCTCCACTATGAATTTTCTGATCCTGGATAAGGTTGGAGCTCCTCCTGAAGGCTTTGCCACACTGATTACACTTATGGGTCTTGTCTCCACTGTGGAGTTTCAATTTACTTGTGTGTTCTGAACTCAGCCTGCAGCCATGCTCATGCAAATCACATCTCTGGATTCTCTCTTCTGGAGGATCTGTCTCATCTGGAACAGAACTTGAGCTTTTACCACATTCATTTTCTACAGGGACCACACTCATGCAGGTGGTCCCATTACCAAAATCTCCCTCTTGGTTATGTGAGTCTTCCAGTCTTTTCCCTTCTGGCTTTTCCTGTTGTACCGCTAACTTGCCCCCCAATCCAAGAGTTTCTCCAATTTTGGAGTCCTGGGAAATGGACCCTTGTAAACCTACCAATAACAGAAACTTCCTTTGGTGAAACAGACCCTCTGTGATCAGTTTCATTCTTAGAATATGGGGAGGGGCTGCCTTTCTGAGAGTCTCGATCATCAACCTCCTCTGGCTCCGTGATCTGCAGCTTTTCCTCTTCTTCCATGTGGAAGATATTGTCTGACTCAGGAACTGGAAATCATTCCAGCCAAACTGGCCTACCAGCTGTTCCTTGCACACATTCTACTTCTGACCTCAGCGCCTTTGCCCAGGCTGTCGCTGAGGCCTGGAATTCTCCACCTCTTGGGCACACCTCAGGGTTCAGCTGGAGTGCCACCTCCTTCGTGAAGGTGGCAGCCTTACCTATCCGTGCCCAGGCATGGCGCCTTTTCCACCCCGGGCCCTTACGCCAGAAGGTGAGCCCCGTGAGCCCTGGGGCGGCTTCACTTTAGTCTGGCCATCAGCAGCGCCGCCAGCCTGGAGGCCCGGCCCACACTCCTGAGATATTGAATCTTGAGAAATGGAAGAGTCTGAGGACATTTAGAGAGATGACTTGTACAAACTGATGTATAAAAAGTAAACAGGACAAGGGGAGTGATTTACAGTCTGCTCACAAGAACGTAAAGAGAAGCCACATAGGCAAACTTGAGAGCTCTGTTCCATGGAGGGCCCAGTGGTGACTCTGGAGGACAGACGCCTCCTGCCTCCCTGGGCTCTGTGCATGGAATGATGCTTACACGTTAAGACGTGGCCTATTTGTTTGATTAACTTAACAGAGAAGGATGCTATCAGGGTCAGAGGGGAGGAGTCATTGACAACAATTATGTAACAAAAGATACCAATAAAACATTTTTAAAAGAAAAATAATGGGTTCACTTAGTTTGTGGTCTATTAGCAATGAGGATTTGTGAGGGAGAAGTGGTATCTGGGGCACCAAGGGCATGGATGAGCAGAAAAGGAACTGAGCTGGTTATATGGGGAGAGTGAAGGAAACAGATGAACAGCCTGAGTGCTGTACTGATGTCCACAAAATATATAAAAAAAAACCAAACCAACCCTCCAAGCCAGAGAGAATACATTGAGCTGGTTGGGTCCTCTATGGAGGATTGAGTGGAATGAATTAATGGGAAAGCATTTATTAATCACCTACTATGCACCAGCCCTGGTAGCAGGTACAGGGAATACAAATATGAAAGTGAAAAAGTCCTGTCCTCAAGGAGTTTATACTCTACTGGGGGGACCAGACACATAGAAGAGTGGTGGGCAGGGATGGAAGGGATCTTTGGTCTGGGATGTCATAGGGATAGTTAGGGAGGCCATAGGGAAATTAAATAATATACCCTTTCCAGAAGCAATTGTAATATTAATTTAATACTCTGCCCAGAGCAATGGATATAGGGGTTCCAGAATAAGAGGTGAGAAGGTATGACTGGATCCAGAGTCTGGGACCAGTTAGAATAGTGGTCTAGGTGAGTTTGTACTTGCTCATCAATCAGGGCAGTCAAGCCCTTGGCCAAGCTCCAAAGCTCGATGGATCAACTGGAGGGAGGGAGGGAAGGTCAGGTCCAGAGGGTAGCTGTTCCAGGTGGGGAGGAGTGCAGTAGCAGGGCAGATGGAAGACTCATGGTGAGGGTGTGGACAAGAAAGAGTAGGTGCAGATAGGTGTGATCTGCTCTGATAGAGGCACTCTAATGAGATCATGGAGCCAATGAATGACTGAAGTATTTCTATTTTGATTTTAGAAGTCTATAACATACTATATAATGCTTTCTAAATTTATCTAGGACTTCTGGTGTGCTGAAGAACATGATTTTTGCAAGCCTTCCAGTGTATATTTGAGAAATGTCTCTTTCCCTGTTTTTCATTAAATTTATTCCCCCCCCTCTTTTCCTCTCCCTATCTCTACTTTCTCCCCTCTCTGTCAGTCCTTCAGTCTCTGTCTCTTTCTGCCTCTACCCTTCCCTCTCTGTCTCTCTATCTTTGTCTCTTTCTCCCTCCCCCTCTCTTTTTATCTCTCTTTCCCTCCCTCTCAGTCCCCTTCCTTCTCTCTTTCTTCCTCTCTCATTCTTCCTGTTTATTTTACCCTATCTTTTCCCCCCTCTCTCTCCTTTCTCCCTCCCTCCCCTTTCTCTCTCTCAAATCTAGCTGGAGTTAGCAATTTGTTCAAGTCTGTAACATTTCTTATTTACCTTTTTGCTTGGTTATAATATTCTCCAAGTTGACTGCTAGAACCTTCTCAGATTGTTACCTTTTCTATCAGTTTCAGCATGTGAAGATGTAAGTTTTTCCTTGACCCAATCCAACAAATTGGTATGTAACTTGGTGCATGTATATATATATATACGTGAACATTGCATTCAATTCAGATTGAGTGCTTCACTGATGCTTTCAAAATATGAGAAGGAGAAGGACCAGGTTGTACATGTAACTGGGGAAAAAATAAAATACTAAATAAAAAAAGAAAAGAACTGGAGAAAGGCTACCATGTTGGGTGGATGCTCTAGCATTCTGAGTCTCAGAGCCTAGGTCTGAATCCTGGCTTTGCTACTTACTACCTGTGAAACCTTAGAAAAGCCCCTTAACCTTGTTGGCCCCAGTTCTGTAAAATTAAAGGGTTGGATTAGATGCTCCTGAGGCCCCATCCAACTCTAAGTTTGTAATACTATTGTGACATTTCCATGCCAAGTGGGTTAATTGGTTCCCTGAAGGCCAGCCCTTTGACACGGGATATGTCTAGGGAGATGTGACTCCTGATTGGCTGAAAGACCACTGAATCTATAATATGGCAGATGGCATATATATAAGTGAGAAATACTTCAAGGGGAGGGAATCAGAGAAGCAGGTTAAGAGAGAAGGCACAAACTTTTGAATGACCACTGGGATTCTTTGGAGAGGCAGGCATGTGTGGGAAGCTGCCCCCTCCCTGACAATGTGATCTTTACCAACATTGGCATCTCTAGAGATTGCTAAGAGCAGGCTGCTCCAGTGAAATAGTTCTTGCCTTGATTGAAATTTGTTCTTGCTCTTGAGTTGAAGAGTGTATTTTTTCTCTTGTATATTCTATCATCTACCCTAACCTATATCCTCCCTTATTACTGTTTTACTGTTTGCTTGGATAAATGTATTTGGTTGCTATCTGCGATTGTCTTTCACATAATAAGCATTTGGTGAGAGGGATCTAAGTTGACCAAGAGTGAACTGTTACCCTTCCCTTTTGAATAACCAAGGTGAATGGCTTTATCCTGAACTCTGAAAAGAACATAACACCCCTAGACTGCAAATATCTGACATGGAGTAGATAGATATAATTCTAGACTGACATGTCTCTTGGAAATAGGAGAGTAGAGGAGTGAGTGCCAGGTCTCCTGCTCTGCCCAAAGGTGGAAATCACAGTTTCCCTGGAGACAAGGTGGGCCAGATTCCAGATCGGATCATATCTATCTAAATATATCCCTAAACTTGGGCCACCCCTGATTCCTGTGGCTCAGGTCAAAACTATTAAACTATAATTCTATGTTATGATTTGCAGATTTATGTACTAGTGAATGCCCACACAAAATTCTAGATCTATTAGAGTATCTTATTTCCTCAAAAATAGTGATAAGATTTTTATCTTTTTTGGGATTATGCTATGAGACACCAGTAATTCTGATGCCTCCCTTCTGATTCCCACCTTCCAGACACATGACATTTTCCTCCACTTTTGATTCTTTTCCCATTTTTGTTATTTTCTGAATTTCTTTTGTGCACCATGCTCTTAATGGGTGAGGGTTCACCATTCCCAGGCTGACCCAAACAAACCTTTGACCATCTTCATGCTGTGAAACTTAAGCATCATGAAAACTTCCAAACCCCACCCTGGAGCCTTGAGCACCTGATGGGTGAGAGCTCGCCACATTTAGCTGAAACCATATCTTTCGTACTGTTCTCCTTCTAGCTTCATAATGTGCTCCAGATTACATATAGTTACCCTCCCCTCCCCCCGTACTTTCTGGCTTTCTAGCACCTCTAACTCTGGGGAGTTTTAAGTGAACACTTCCATTCCTGGAAACATCATGTCAATCAATTTCCCTATGACTTCACTCATCATTTCTGTGATTTCTCAGGGTACCTTTCCCTGGCCACTGCTCACTTATATTTGTGTTGTTTTTTCTATTAAAATGTAAGCACCTTTAGATCGAGACTGTTTTCCTTTTTGTATTTGTATATCCTCAGTGCTTAGTGTAGCATTTGGCATCTAGTAAGAAGTGCTCAAAAAATACTTTTTCATTCATTCATTGATTAATTGATTTTCCATTTCAGCTGCATTGCCTATCCATATTTATCTTGAATTATTTCAACTTTTTGAAGACAATTCAGTGAAATGTCTCAGTTAACAATCCTGCTATACTTTAGGATCATAATATTTAGAAGGACTTCAGAGATCATCACCCCTTAATTTTACAGACAAGGAAACTGAGAGCCAGAGGGAAGTGACTTATCCAACTTCACTTGTAGATAACAGAGCAATGATTTGAACTCAGGTCTTCTGACATCAAGTCTGGTGTTTTCCTCCCTCCATATAATATCCTGTCTCTTTATTGTAGTATGTTGTCCTTGCTGTTATTTTCCATTTTTATCAGACTTTTTTTCATTCTCATTCAAGGTTTCTTAACTACATTTATTTCTTCCCAAGGATTTGTGCTCAACTATCTTATCCTACTTGAATTCCAGTTCCTTGAGAGATCCAGTGTTCCATTTCAAACAAACCTCATTTCAGACCTGGAAACTGGGCTAAGACTGAGATGAGGTGGAAGGAAAGGGAAGGGAATATGTACTTATTAAACATCTACTATATGCCAGGCAAAACAATAAGTATGCTTTACAAATATTATCTGATTTGATTCTCACAAGAACCTTAGGAGGAAGATACAATTATCATGCCCATTTTACAGTTGAGGAAACTGAGTCAAACAGAGGTTAACTGACTTGTCCAGGGTTGCACAGCTAGTAAGTATCTGAGGTTGGATTTGAACTCAGGTTTTCCTGACTTTAGGACCAGAACTTTCTCCATTTCACTATCAGCTGTCTCTGGAACTTAAGATCTTGGGTCTCTATCTAGAGGACGATTGGGATTTCCATGGTCTTTGGGTTAAATGACTAATTCCGTGCTAAGCACCAAAATGAAGTTTTTGCTTTTTATCATATCCTGTTTACCTCCTGGGTTGGGGTGGTGGTGGCAGTCAGTTTTATCATTCCTATTTGGATTGATCTTGAGATGGGGCTCTTGGAGAGGATATGAGGAGAGGAGGAATTTTGGTTTTGATCTTACAGGTTTGGGTTTGTGAAGTCTGCTCTTATTAGGTAGAGTTGTGCCTAGGCTATGACTCTGTGCTTGAAAACCAGCTAGGCTTCCATAGGTCTGATGAACTGTTTCTTCACTTTGTGTATGGTGAGGAAGGGTTCAGCCTAGTAAATACAAGAGCCAAGTCACCCTCTGCCCTATTGCCTTTAAGTGAATTGCTTAGAATATTCAGCAAATATTTATTAAGACTTTCTTAACATCTACAGGAGGCATAAGGAGGGATATACAACAAGGAAATGAAGAACGGGTCAAGGAGACGGAAGCTGGGGGAGGGGGAAGTGGTGGAAATAAAGATATTTTAATTGTCCTCATTCTCGCTCAAACTCCCCACACTTGCATCTGGACAAGTTTTCTCATCTGTAAAATGAGGGAGGTGGGACCAAGTGACTTCTCTGTTTCTTTCTACTTTGTGATCCCAAGCCTATACTTTGGGTGAGATGGGAGATGCACAAATTTAGAGAATCCATTGAAATGTTCACATGGACTATTGGCACCTGACCTTTTGTGGTAGAGCTTTCCAAGCTCGTATTGGTCTGATCTGCTACAATTGGACACGCTGTAACTTGACTCTAGCATATTTCTCTTGGAGAATGACGGACAATGACCAACAAACCAATCACCTTGAGTCACCTTGTGCCTTTCTCTTTTGACCTAAAAAAACAGAATAGCCTCTAAACACCTCAACAAACAGGCTACTGATCTGACCAAGTGTGGAACTTTTTAAGTATACTTCCCAACTGGATGGTCATGGGCATCTCAGCATCCATTTCCTCATTTGCAAAGCAGACGACTGTGAGAAAAGTGCTTTGCAGACCACAGAGTGTTGAAATCTGAGCTAATATTATTATTTGTTCATTTTCATTTGTCGTTTGTTAAGGAGAAGTTTAAGGATGTTTAATTAAGCTCTACCCTTTAACTGAGGTCATGGTCATAAAGGGCAGCTCTTATCTCTCCCACAAACCATTTCTCAAGACTCTGGTCAGATATAGAAGCCTGGGCTATCTTGGATGGATCATGGTTATATAAAAACCTGGAAGTGTGTGAAGAAAATGCTTCATAAACCTTAAAGCGCTCTAGCTCTGTGAGTGATCGTGAAAAGATCGGTTCATAGATTTAGGGCTGGAAGGGACCTTCGAGATCAGCCAGCCCAAATTCCCCATTGTACAGATGAACAAACTGAGACCAGAGAAAGGAAGTGAATTGCCCAGGGTCACATAGAGGGTTGGTGGGAAAGCTTGGTCCTACTTCATTAATTCTGATTTTACTACCTCTAGTGGAGAGCCAAAATTCACAAAATTTGGATTAGAAGCTAGAACACTTAACACCTGTGAGCACTTGGAAATATTACTATGATTCTGACTACATTAGGACTAATGATCCTGGCAACCCTTACCTCACAGGGCTGTGGAAGCCAAAAGTGCTTATAAACATTGAAGTGATACAAAAATGGATACTGTTATGTAAGACACATTTAAAAAATTATAGAATTAGGCCTTCCCTTACACATTTAGATTTTCCAATATACAGTATATACATTATACAATTGATGCTAAAATTCCATGCAGTGACCTATTAATAGGAAGGGGCATGTTGGGATAGGATGATATAACTGGTTATCCCCCAATCCAAAGAGCCATCTGAGGTCAGTGGCTTTGAGTACGTGGGGAATAATTCTGAATGTCCATGGTAATGTGAAATCCTTCCTTCAAAATATTTCCCTTTAAAAAGAAGAAATATATACCCAGCTAAAAAAATCACCAAGTTTGATGAAATCATATTATGTTATGGAAACTCTTGTCTGTCAGCAACATGACAATAACTTGTTAGAGCTGGGAGGACCCTTAGAACATAGAGTGTCAGAGTTGAAAGGGACTTTAGAATATGAAATGTTGGAACAGAGAATATCAGAGCTAGAAGGGATCTTAGGACCTAGAATGCAGAATGTCATAGCTGTAAAAGGACAGGGAATATTATAGCTGGGAGAGGTATCTTAGAACAGAGAATGTCAAAGCTGAGAGGGCCTTAGAGCACAAAATGTCAGAGCTGGGAGGGAATCTTAGAATATGACACAGGTAACATCAGAGCTTCAAAGGATCTTAGGACCTAGAATGTAGGATGTCAGAGTTTGGAGAGACCTCAGAACAGAAAATGTCAGATCTGGGAGGGCACTTAGAATACAGACTGTCAGAGCTGGGAGGGCCTTTAGGATACAGAATGTCAGAGCTGGAGGAATCTTAGAATATGAAAAGTTAGAGGAAGTCAGAACTTTAAGACATCTTAGGAACTAGAATGTAGGATATCATAGCTGTAAAAGGCCTTAAAACAGGAAATGTTAAGAGGTAGGAGAGACCTCAAAACAAACGTAGAATGTTAGAGCTGGGAGAGATCTTAGAACACAATGTCAGAACTTGGAGGAATCTTAGAACAGATAATATCAAACCTGGGAAAGGCCTTAGAACAACAACAGAGAATGTTTGAGCTAAGTTTCCTTAGAATAAAGAATTCAGAATGTCTTAAGAACAGAACTAGTCTAGTTAATCCTGTCAACCAGTACTAGACAATTAGCACAAATTAGCCTGAATTACAGATAAAGATGCTCTAAATCCTATTCCTTCAGCTGCTGAAGACCAGCATGGTCTAGTGAAAAGAGCTCCAGATTTGGAGTGATGGCACTTGTTTACCTGTATGATGTTGGGCAGTTCACTCAGCATCTCTAGGGGTCAGTTTCCTCAACTGTAGAGAAGTGGTTTGACTAGGAGCCTCTGAAGGCCCCCTTCAGTCTAGATGTTCTGTGGCTATCTTCTAACTGCATGTCCAGTTCTAAGACCCATAAACATATGACAAGGTGGGCATCCCCGATGGCCTGGCAGGTTCTCACCTTAGGCTCGAATGCTACAGAGATATGTGATTTCATTAGGGTGAGTGGTAAATTCAGCTCCTCTTTACCATAGCAGGAGGTCTTTAGGAGTTTCTGTGGCCAAAAACCCCTCAAATCATCCCCTGGTAGACAGAGTTTTGGTGGTGACTCTGAGCCCAAGTTCACTTCCTTAGGAAAGAGGCTGCAAAAGATTTCTGCTTCTCTGTAGGAGATCTTGATTCCACAGCACGTCACAGTTTTTCAACACTTTCTTCCTGAGAAGTTGGCGAGGCTGAACAATTGACCATACAGGCTAAACTCTCAAAGCCTTTTCTGGTATGTTAGCACTCACCAGGGCTCGGGTTCTAGGGGCTCAGTCTCTGAGAGCCCAAGGTCACTGGCATCCATGGCGAGGGAAGGCTTCAGAGGGGCACCAGAATTCGCCAGTTTTCATTTTCATGAATTTGGTTAAACAGTTAGATGTAGGTCTTCTCATTGGCACAGGTCTTGTGGAAGTCTCCTTGCTTTAATGACATTTTGCTTACAGAACTTGGATCATAGGGTCATAAGGTTAGAGATGGAGGGAACCTTAAAAGACATTGAGCCCAATCTGACTCATTTTACAGATGAGGAAACCGAGGCGTAGAGAGGTCAAATGACGTGTCTAGGATACACAGCTAATAAGGGTCTGAGGCAAAATTTGAACTCTAGTTTCCTTAACTCCAAGTCCAGTACCCGATCTATTCAGCAATACTCCCTCTATTTGAAATCATTTGCATCTCTTCTTAGCATGTGGCCGCAAGGTTGGACAGTCACCTTGCACTGTCATGTCTATTTCTAGGCACAAGATTGCAAGAACCTTAATGAATATTGATGTCTATCTCATTTTTGGAACCCATGAAGGAAACCTGCGTAGGGAAGATTTGCACAAAGTAACTGCTAACCTAGGTTTCATTCCAGTTTGGGTGGAGAGAGCTGGCATAAAATAGTGTCTTGGTTCGGGCAAAACCTATCATTTATTTAATTGGATAGTTATACGGGGACTTACTCCCTCAGAGAGTATTGTGGTTTCTTGGGAACTGGATAGACTTAATGAGAGTGAGAGACAGGGCTGGTGAATGAGTATCAGAACTATCGAATGTCAGAGCTAGGAGAGACAATAAACAGAACCTCAGAACTGGGAGGGCCCTTAGAACACAGAATGTTAGAAATGGGAGGGCCCTTGGAACAGATAATGATGTCAGAGCTGAGAGGACCCTTAGAACACAGAAGGTCAGAGCTGAGAGGACCCTTAGAACACAGAATGTCAGAGCTGGGAGGGCCCTTAGAACATGAAATGTCAGAGCTAGGAGGGCCCTTAGAACACAGAATGTCAGAGCTGGGAGGGCACTTAGAACATGAAATGTCAGAACTGGGAGGGCCCTTAGAACATGAAATGTCAGAGCTAGGAGGGCCCTT
>CM053773.1:191044007-191086791 GCA_028658325.1 Potorous gilbertii
GAACACAGAATGTCAGAGCTGGGAGGGCCCTTAGAACATGAAATGTCAGAACTGGGAGGGCCCTTAGAACACAGAATGTCAGAGCTGGGAGGGCCCTTAGAACATGAAATGTCAGAACTGGGAGGGCCCTTAGAACACAGAATGTCAGAGCTGGGAGGGCCCTTAGAACACAGAATGTCAGAGCTAGGGAGGGCCCTTAGAACACAGATTGTCAGAGCTGAAAGAAACCTTTAGGATACAAAATATGGGATGTCAAGCCTGATAGAAACCTCAGAAAATAGACTGTCAGACCTGGGGGAGGGTAGGGGGGGAGGGAGGCTTAACAATTATCTGCTCCAGTCTCTATTTTATAGAGGAGTAGACTGAGACCCAGAGAGGAAAAGTAACAAAGTCACACAACTTATTAGTGGTAGAACAGTTTAGGCCTTGGTCTACTAGGTTCTAGTCCAAGGTTTTCCAACTACCCCATGCGGCTGCAATTCATAGTGTCAAAAACATGTTTAAAACTGTAAGATTTAACTCAGCCCAGTACTTTCTCTTTCCAACCTACAAAATGTTCCAGGGGCCAAGGAATCTGGTCTTGTAAGTGAAAGTCGATGTCTATGTGTATTTTTTCTTTTTGTCTTCTCAGAAGTGAATAAATCCCAAACTCACATGAGCTCACAATCAAAGAATCCTTAGGTCTGGAAGGGACATGAAAACAAACCTTCTCATTTTACAGGGATGAAGTGACTTGCCCAAGCCCATCCAGCAAGTCGGTGGTAGAGACAGGGCTATTCCCCAGATTCTGTGCCTCTCAGTTCCACTGCACAATGCTAGTTTGCTGGGATGAACTTGTATGTTTACCAAAGTTGCTGACTGCCTTGACCCTATGACTCTGGGGTTTAAGAGTCAGGGCAGAGTTTTTGAACAGGATGCAGAGGGAAAGACCAATTGCCCATATTGGGATGGGTAGGAGTAGGGAAGTGGCCAAAAGGGTCACGTCTTAATCACTCTGCTTTCATTTTTCCAAGGGCTGCCTTTGTCTAACAATGGGAGTCAGAGAATTTGTAGGATAACCTTCCATCCCCTCCTTTTTTAAAAGGCATATAGTCCTTGGGGGTGGGGCAGATGAGGAACTATTGGAGGAAGCTGGCAGCAGCACAGGGAAACAGCCCCTTGTGTGAAGGTGCTAGGCTGGTCTGGAGACCTTCGGTAAGATTCCTGGAGTTTGAGGAACATCTGTGGTTAGAGGAAATCCTGGGTTTGGGCCCCAATCAATACATATTTTCAACAATCCCAAGGCCCTCCCAGCCCTCACACTTCTTTTCTGATGAAGAGATGTGGTGAGCAAATCATCTGGGTCCTTCCGGGCCCCATATCCTTTCCAACGAGTGTGGAGCAAGTGGGACTCAAGAAAAAGATGAGATAAATATTCACATGTGCTTGGAGCTCATCAGTCTTATCTAGCCATGAAACCTCTGCAGGTCTCAGTCTTCCTTGTTCCTTAAGAAGACTCCCTAGCTGTAGTCAGTTTAGAAAAACTTCCTCAGTTAGCATTGCCATCCTTTGTAGCAAAGGCAGATGGCCCAGGTTCAGTGACCTTGGAATAGAACTGTAATGGAAATTGCAGTTTAGATCATGGGAGCTGCTCAAGAAAGAATCCAAAGTGCTGCACACATCCATTGCTTAAAGAGAATTGCTTGCTGATTGCCTGCCTCTCCTGTCTCCCCTTCAGTTTTTCTAAGCTTCTTAGAACCACAGGTTTTTGGGAAAGACCACTGAGACTTCATCTTGTCTTATCTCCTCCTCACCAGTCTTTGCTAATTTCCTTCAGTGACCTTGGGAGGCAGGCTGTGCCACTGTGGATAGCTGTCCTGGTTACTTTTCCTTCACCGTAGAGATTCACTTCCCTAGGATACTCTTTTGTCCTAGTTTTGCTCTCTGGAGTCAAACAGGACAAGTTGCCCTCTTCTTCCATGTGACAGCCTTTCAGAGATCTTGTCCTTGGATGGAAAAATGGAAATTCTTCTGAACTGTAGAACAAATGCACACAAACATCCAATAGTATGGTGTCATGTGCTGTCCCATCTGCAGTCCTGGGATGGTGGCTAAGGGACCTTCAGAATCACAGAACAGAGTGAGAAGGAATCTTGAACGTTGTCTCATCTAACTCCCTCATTTTACAGAAAAGGAAACTGAGTCCGGAAAGAGATGAAGGGACTTGTCGGAGGTTATACAAAGAGCTAACGGCAGAATGGAGACGAACTCAGGGCATCTGCCTCTGAGTGTACTGTCCTCTCCTCTATGCTGTGAAATCCTGTATTCCTAGAGACAAGGTGTTGGGGCTAGGTTCCAGGTAGCCACCTCTCTGGAGGAGGTTCTTTGTGCAAAGGGACAGCTGAGTTTCTCACTAAGGGGAACAGTAAAAGAGAGGCAGTTAATCCCTACGATAAGAGGTATCCTTTTGTGATGAATTGTCCATTGGAGTGGCAACCACAGAAAGGAGAGGTCTAAGTGGCATCCTGATCCCAAGTCTATTCTTGGGACCAGTTCAAGGCTTTTAAAAAAAGTTCCTTTCTCTCTTTTTCTTTGTTTCTTTCTCTCTCTCCCTCTCTTTCCTTCCTTCCTTTCCCCTTCCTTCCTTCTTTTCTTCCTTCCTTCCTTCCTTCCTTCCTTCCTTCCTTCCTTCCTTCCTTCCTTCTTTCCTTCCTTTCTTCTTTTTCTGTAGGATGAGATTGTTTGGGGCTGGAAGGGACTTTAGGTCATTTAGTGAAACTTCCTCATTTTACAGATGAGGAAGCCAGGGTCCAGAGGGATAAAGCATCTTGACCAGGTGACCCAGGCAATAGATTCAGGGTTAGGATTAGACCAGAACTACACACAGAAGCCACACAGTAGCCTCTGCCCCCCAGGTAACAGTTCTTGGGGAGAGGCTCATAGAATAGGTTGTCAGGCTCAGGTTCCACACAGTCTGGGTGGGTCTGGTTCAGCATGGATTCATTGCCTGCGAGCACTGAGAAGAGATTCAGTGACATGACCATGATTATATAGCAAGTATGTGACGGAGGCAGGACTCAGCCTAGGTCTTCCTGACTCCAAGACCACGCTGAGCTGAATCCATCTGATCATGTTCATTTCGGAGGAAAGATCCATGAAATTCAAAGTGGTCTTGCAAGTGGAGCTTGTCAGGGCATAGCTACATCTTGGGGGAAGTGTTCATGTCAGAGACTGGTGGGCACTTTGCCAAGTACTGAGAGGAAAACCAGGGTGTCACTTGGTGCCCAGGGCACTGGCTACATGATGCTTAAAAAATGGTCGTGGACCAAACTATGAGAGGATTGGATGTGCTGATCTGCCCTTTCATGTATCATTTAATTTGGGACTGAAATTAGAATAAGGAGTACAGAGTGAAGGCTATCGGAGATGAAGACAGATCCCTTCTATCTCCACTTCTTTCTTTTCTGCTCACATCCCTTTGAGGGCTGTGGAGTGGGAAAGGAGAGGGGATGGGAGAGTGACCCTGTTTGAGAAAGTGCCAATGCTTGGCTGTTAAAAAAATAAAACATTTTCAAGCAGCTGCAGAGGATGAAAGATGTCTGAGACAGACGGGAGGTGGTGCCCTTGGTGGGATGGTATTTAGAATGAGATGGTGATGAACTCTGGTGGGCATCAGGAAGTACAAGAAGCAACTGGTAACTGGATTTCTTCTTTGCTTCCATGTCTGGGAGCTTGGATTCATGACATGCTAGAGGAAGAAACACAAGTTTGGTTAATTTTAGAAAGAAAAAGGAAAGTCAGTGATGGACATAAAAGAAGGCATCTTCACTCATCCTTCCCCTTCTTTACTTACTGGTCATGTTTGGGGAGTTGTGATATTTCTTGCTCCTCATGCTACTTCCAGATTCTTCCTCTACCTAAGCAACCTTCCTTTGAGATTAATGCCATTCAGATTTATCATTCAATCATGTCTTGGTGCCTATTCTCTACTAACTCTCAGGCCCTGTGGTGTACTGATAAATATTTAAAAACCAGCTCTTCAGAAAAAAAATGTCCATACTATACACTTTTAAGTTTAACTTGCATCATTAATATTTCCATTATCACTTTCTTACATGTAGAAATCAACAAAGCAATATATCAAGCCCTGATTTGTAGCATTTGCTGATTTCTAAGTATAAATTTTAATTTATAAAATTTAAATGAAATTGACAAAAATTTAGCAATTGGCTCTCAAGTGATGGTGTGAGCTGGCTCCAGCACACTTCTGCCTAGGAAACCTTTCTTCCTTTCCTAATAAGCTAATTGCCTTCCTTATAATCTTTCTATTCACTCAGACTCCTACTTTCATACTAGAGGATTTCAACAGACATATTAATACTCCCTCATACAATCTAACTTCCCAGTTTCTTAGTCTACTTAGTTCTCATAACCCACTCCTCTATTCTATACCTTTGATCTTGCCATCACCCACCAGTTGTTCTTTTTGCCATGTTTAGAAACTTCAAAATTCCTTTCTCTGATCACAATATTTAATAATTTTATCTTTTGCTTTGCCACATGACCGCTGATCATGTCCTTCATTCTCACTGTAATTGCCAGTTTCTCATCACTCAGTTCTTTCCCAGGCCGTCACCCTTGGACCAGCTACGTATACTCTCTTCCTTATCTCGATTTCTGGGAGATTCAATTCAAATCTACATTATCTTCCACACTTGAATCCCTTCCCCCTTTGTCCTGTTACCAATTGTACCTTACAAATCCTAATTTTGGATTGCTCTTATCATCCACTGCCTTGTTTCCTATTCATGCGCTGCTGAATGGAATGGAGGAAAAAAATCACAAAATGATGCTGAGTTTACCATAAATCTATGGCACATAATCTCAGCTGGGCTCTTACTGCAGCAAGGCATTTCTTTTTTTACATCTCTCTACTCACCATACTATCCTATTCTCCATGGCAGCTATTCCAAACCTTTTCATCTTTTCTTAAGCCCTCCTCCACACTTCTTCCACTCTTCCCTCACTCTTCATTTAAGAGTCTATATTCCCATTTCACTGAAAATTTTAGGACATTGGTTAAAAGTTTTCTCTTCTCCCCTTCCCACCTCACATCACTCAGATATCTTCCTCCACTGTCTTCTTCTTGACCCCTGTCTAGTGAAGAAGCGATACTTCCCCTTCCTCTATAGGTACTTGGATCCCATCCCCTACTGTCTTTCCCTCCTTCCTTGAAGATTGCCCCTCCCCACTATCATCCGCTTTCTCAAATCTTCAAAGTTTCCCTAACAGCTCTTTTATACATACACTTGCATCTCTCCTTCAAAAATCTGTGCTGGATTTGATTATTCCCACTGACTATAATTCAAAATCTCTCTGGTTTACTGTTGAACTCCTCTACAAAGTCATTCATACTAGTCGTGTCTACTTCCTTTCCTCTCACTTGTTAGTAAACCCTCTGAAGTCTGGCTTCCAACCTTATCACTGAATGGAAGCTGCTCTCTCCAAAGTTATTAATGGTTTTCAAGTGGTCATCCCATGGCCTTTTCTCAATCCTCACCCTTCTTCTCTCCGCATCCTTCAACACTATTGATCATCCTGCCTGGTTTTCCCTCTTTAAGATTGTTCTTTCTTGGTTATCTTCTTACCTGTCTGACCTCTCCTCAGTCTCCTTTGTGGGATCTTCATTTAGGTCATACTAACTATGGTTGCCTCCCAAGTTTCTGCCCTAGACCGATTTCTCTTCTCCTTCTGCTCTATCTTGTATCTATCTCCAATGATCATCTCTATGCATGATTGCTAGAGCTGTATATCCAGCCCCAGTCTCTTTCTTGAGCTAGTTATTTCCATCACTCAGTATTTTTTGGTCATCCTGAGCGGGATGTCATTAACATGTCCACAATAGAGCTTCTTATCTTTTCCCCAAACCCTCCCATCTTCTCTGTCTCATCTAGGCTCATAACTCTGATGTCATTCTTGACTCCTCTCTTACATTCATTGCACATATCCAACTGATTGCCAACCTCTGTCATTTCTGCCCTCACATCTCTCATGTACATTCCCTTCTCTCTGCTCCTACTACCATGTCCTTCGTACACACCCTTATCACCTTATGCTGGGATTAGTGGTTTATAATTGGTCCCCCTGATTCAAATCCCTGCCCATTCCAATAAATCTTTAACTCAGTCACCAAGCTAATTTTCCTAATGCACAAATATGAACATGCCACTCCCCATTCCTCAGTAAGCCCTCGGAGTTCCCTATTATCTCCAGGGTCATGTATACAGTCCTCTGGCATTGAAAACCCTTTACAACCTGGCCCCTTCTGACTTTTCCAGAACACTTTCCTCCTCTCTACTCAATCTACAATCCAGCTACACTGGCCTCATCCTTCTTAGCACAAATACCACCCCACAGCTCCCATTTTAGGGTTTGTTTTGCATTCCTGAATACTATTCCTCTTTAGTTTTTCTTAACTTCCTTTGAAAACAGAGTTCAGATCCCATGTTTTGCAGGAGACTTTCCCCAATTCCTTCCCCATCCCCATCCCCAGGTACTTCCTGTCTTTCTGATGAGATTATTTTTCATCTAGTCTGAATTTACCTTGCATTTACATGGCATCTCCCCAATTAGAACCTGAGCTCCTTGAGGGTAGGGACTGTTTTTTGCCTTTGTATTGTATAGTATTTAGCATGGTGCCTGGCACACAGCAAGTGCTTAATAAATGCTTGTTGATTGATCAATTTATATCATCCCCAACAAGAGTTCACCCAGCCTCCACTTGAAGACCTCAGTGAAGGGGAACTCACTACCACTTGAGGCAACCCATTTGGACAGTTGTTCAGAAGTTTTTCATTATTTCCACCTTAAACCTGCCCCTCTAAAATACCTCCCAATTTCTGTGCAAAGTTCTGTGCAAAGTTCAGAACTTCTAATAATTTCAGTGTGGCCACATCCCCTCTAAGTCTTCTCTTCTCTGGGCTGAACATCCCCAGTTCCACCCATAGTTTGAGGTTAGAGGCTATATAAATGCTACTTATTATTAATTATTATTAATTACTGTTATTATCTGTGTGTCCCTGGCTGTTCATTGAACCACTAGCACTCACAGTTCACTTGTGAAAATGAGAGGGTGGATTAGAATAGTACTTAAATAGTATTTTAAAGTTTGCTGAGCACTTTACAACTGTCTCATTTAATCCTCACAACAATCTTGGGAGATAGGCACTACTATTATTTTCCCCATTTTACATTTGAGGAAACTGAGGCAAATGGAAGTTAAGTGACTCGTCAAGGGTCATACATCTAGTAAGTGACTGAATTTGAACTCAGGTCTTTCTGACTTTAGGTCCACAGCCACCTAGCTCGAAGGTCCCTTCTAGCTCTGATATTCTATGAATCTCTGAAATAAAGAACTCAACCTCAAGTTTTGTCCACGAACCTTGTTTCCTGGTCTTCTGTGACCACTGAAGACCTGTTGAGGAGGCAAAGGAAATGGCAGTGAGGTGATCAGTCTGTGTATTACCACTTCTTCAATACAATAAAGGTCTGAGATCTCTAGGTGGGCCCTCCTCTCTGATTCTCCATCAACCAAGATGCTATTCTTCTATGCCTTTGTAGACAATTCTCCTTTGCTTGTAGTTGATAAAGTCTATTCACACCTAGTGAGGAGTGAGGGTCCTTCTATAGGCAGGCACATTATCTCTGATTGGGCGGATACAGCCCATCATGCAAAGTAGCAATACAAGAGTCTATGCCCTATTGGCATAGCCTGGTAGAAACCAGGGTCCCCTCCATGCCCTGAAATATGAGGAGAAAGATGGTCAGGGTGTGACAGCCTAACAAACTCTGGGTTTCAACTCCACAAAAGGTAACTCAGCACCTACTCTGTGTATAAACCCTACTAAGACCACTCCATATGTGAGGTGTAGTGGATGCAAAAATAAAGCAACTTCTGCCGTCAAGGAACTTATATTTTGCTGGTGGGGAAGGGGATTCATTATAGATACAGACAAGTAAATATAAAATCATTTGAGGAAAATAAAGCACTAATGATGGGACAATCAAGGTAGTGTTCCTACCAGAGGAGGTGTCTGAGCTAAGCCCTAAAGGAAGAGAAGAATTCTGAGAAGCAACAAGTTTTATTTCAGGCATGGGAAAGGCTGATTGTGTAAATGTTTGGAAGTGGGAGCTGGAATGGCCAATTGGGATGGAATGGAAAGTGCATGAAGGGGAGTAATGCAAAAGGAGACTGAAAAGGCAGATAGGAGTATAAAAGGCCTTAAATGCTAGGATAAGGAGCTTACATTTTATTCTACAGGCCATCAGGAGCCACTGAAGGTTTTTGAGCAGAGTAGTGACATTCTCAGACCCATGGCCTAGGCAGAGTCCTTTGGCACATGTGTGGACGGAGGACTGAGAGATTAATGGCAGAGAGATTGGTGAAATAATAAAGGGTTTTTGGAGTCACTGAGGGGAATACAAGCTCAAGTGTATCTTATCATTCTTAAAAGGCTTTAGGTACAAGTTCTCCACAGAATCCCTCCTAGCTAAGCTGTGAGGGACTGAGGAGCTTTCTTCAGCCACATCACCTGATTCCACTACTGATGAGCACAGGAGCTTTGACTTCCTCTGTTACCAACTTTGGACAATTTATCCTCTTTCAGCAGCCTGGTGTGGGGCTCACAATATCAGTGTGGGACTTGGTGTAGATGCCCAGTGGGCTTAGCCCTCTGACACACAGAACTCCCGAGTGCAAATGAGCCATTAGCCTCAGCCTCCCTTGTAGCAGGCCTCGTAGGCATTCACTACCATATCTCGTCACCTGGGAATTTTCTTGAGAGTTTTCAAGGAAGGTGGAAGTTTTGCAAAAATTTAGTGGACATGCAACCTTTCTGGACTAAGCCCATTATATTTTGTTTTAGAAAATCATAGAACCTCAGCGTGGCAAAGGACCTCAGAGTCCATTGGATCCAACCCAAGCCTAGACAAGCATCCCCTTTACAACTTAATTTTCCTTTTTAAAAAGCTAATTTGATTGATTTTTTTTGTATTTACATCACCTCCATTTCTGAATATATCCCTCCCTTCTCTCCTGCCTCTCCCCTTAACCTTGTAACAAAGAATAAAAAAAAAGAGCAAAAAACAGAAGAATTAATCAACACGCCACCTGAGTTTGGAAGTAAATGCAACGTTTCACACTCATGGTCCCCTAGCTCTTCAATCAAGGGAAGGAGGGAGGGAAGTGCATTTTCTTACTACTGGGGTCAAATTTGGTCATGATAATCATACAACGTTCATTTTAATTTTGGGGGAAGTACAAGATTAATTTTTAATAATCTTTTATGTGTAGTTATAGAGTGGCTGCCATGTGCTTCTTTTCCTCTCCATCCCTTCCCTCGAGGGCTCTTCCTCCTTGCTGACCTTCTAGATTGGTTAAAGGCATTCACCATCAAGGTATGATGGAAAGAAACTAGGACTGAGGAAGACAGGATTCAGAACTGCAACAATATCCTTGTACATCCTTAGACATCCTATGGTCTAGCTGGGGAAACTGAGGTCTAGAGAAGGGAGGTGACTTCTAAGGTCATATAGTGGGTGAATTATAGAGCTGGCATTTGAATGAATGTCTTCTGACTCTAAATTCATAGTCCTGCTTGTTATGCCAGGCTGTTTCTTGTGACTTTGAGTCACAAAACCTATTTTTGACACTTGTTAGCTGTGTGACCTCAGGCCTTTAGGGTTATGATTGATCATAAGCCTCAATTTCCCCATCTGTAAAATGGGGAAAATCGTCCTTGCCTGACTTACTTCATAGGGCATATTGGGAAGAAAGTGATTTTTAAACCTCAAAGTGCCATAGAAAAGGACTATTTACTGTTATTAGATATTGCACCACAATCAATTATTTACCTTTCCTCCATTGTCTCTGGCTTTTCTTCTGACCTGTAAGGAACCAAGCACATTTGTGATCCTGGGAACTCAGAGACTCAGGGGGTTAAGATGGTCTTAGAGGACACCTAGACTGTGAGATGAATAGGAACCCCTCTCCTCTAATAGACGTACATGTGGTTATCCACTCTCCTCCTGAAGGTCTCCATTTGTCATATCCCCCCAGTGCCTTATGTCATCCAGGCCCACCTCAGCCCCTCCCAAGGGTACTTTCCTCTGAAAACAGAAACTAAGAAGAGTTCCTATTCCTATAATCACTATACAGGCCAAAGTTGGATCTTACAACTTTTCATTATGACTTACTCCATACATGAAGATAGTGTGTTTGGGATCTAATTGACCAGGTCATAGCCTACCCTGAGGGCACAGACTCTCGAGCCTCTGTTCCTCTTAGGGTATTGCTCCAAAGTACCATGGCTCTCAAGTTCTCACAAGCAAGGTCACTCACTTTTAGGTGAGAGCTATGCTCCCATCCCAAGTCTCAAATGCACATTCATAGATCCCAAGTTCCTTATGCATACTTCCTTGCATTGGTGCTCTCATGCACATCCATAACAATCTTTCTATGTAATTGTTTTCATAATCCCTTGGCAAATCTTCCAAATTAATCTTTATCTATTTCTATATCAATTAATTAATAAGAATTTATTAATCACCTACTATGTGCCAAGCACTGTGCTAAGTACTAGGGATAGAAAAAGCCCTCAAGGAGCTTACAATCTAATGGGGAAGACAAAATGTAAACAACTATATACAAAACAAGCTATATAGAGGATAAATATGAAATAATTAAAAGGTGGAAAGTACTGGAATTAAGAGGGGTAGGGAAGGCTTCCTGTAGAAGGTGAGATTTTATTTGGGACTTAAAGGAAGCCAAAGAGGTCAGTAGTCAGAATAGAGGAGGGAGAGCATTCCAAGCACAGGCCGGGGGAGAGAAAATGCTGAAAGGGAGGGTCTTGGTCTGTAACAATCAGGAGGCCAGAGTCACGGATTGAAGGGGTGAAGAGTAAAAGAGCGAGAACATCAGAAAGTTAGCAAGGGGCTAGATGCTGCGGGGCTCTGAATGTCAAACAGAGAACTCTGTATTTGAGCTTGGAGGCGGCAGGGAGTCACCTGAGTTTACTGAGTGGTGTGTGTGTATGTATGTGTGTGCATGTGTGCGCGTGTGTGTATGTATGTGTGTGCGCGTGTGTGTCTCTGTGAGTGTGCGCGCGCGTGTGTGTGTGCGTGCGTGTGTGTGTGTGACGTGATCTGACCTGTACTTCAGGAAAATCACATTAGTGGCTGAACAGAGATTGGATTGGAGGAAGGAGAGACTCCCTAGCGGGTTATTGCTGTAATCAAGGCAAAGGTAATGAGGGCCTGCATTAGGATGGTGGCAGTGTCAGAGGAGAGAAGGGATGTAAATCTGTCTATCTATCTATCTATCTATCTATCTATCTGTCTGTCTGTCTGTCTGTCTGTCTGCCTGTCTATCTATCTATCTGTCTATCCAATCTGGTGCTCCAAAAGTCTTAATGCAATTTAAACCTTTTAATAACAGAAAACTACACTGAGACTTTTAGGACACCCTGTATATATGTTATACATACATACATACATGTGTACAAATACACACATGTAGTATACATACATGTATTTATGTGAATGTGCATGCATACACAGTCATTGATAAAAGTAGCACTAGCATGGGACCAAGAACAGATTCTTGAGACCCTCAATTAGATCTCCCTCCAATCTGATATAGACATATTTTTGATAACTCTTGGAGTCTGGTTAAAATAAGTGGTTCTGAATCCATTTGAATGTACATGGTCAGCTATCCAGATCTGTTCATCTTTTTCATAAGCAAGGTCTCCCTGAGATACTCTGTCAAACTGTTGACTATGCTAAGTCTATGGTATTTCCTAAGCCTATCAAAAATGGCAGTGAAGTCAGTCAGTTATTTAGTCAATATGTGATGCTTCTTAGTCATCATGGTTTCCATTTGTAAATCCTCACATCAAGATTCCAAGGTGAGTCCACTGGGGAAGACTTTGCTCTTGGCTCTTTCCTAGAAAATTAAGGTATTTTCCTGTCCCTAGTCCTGTTGCATCATTGTGGGCATCTCAGCAGTCACTTTTATCACTTTCAGTTTCCAAGGATGTAACTTGTCCAGTCTTGGTGACTTGAATTCATTGAGGGCAACATAGGTAGGCACAGAATCTAGATAGTACTAATGCTAATATACATACATACATATATATGTATCTCCTTTGGAGTGGATACTCTCTCCTCATTCATCATGGGTTTTGATTCTCTATTAACAATTTTTGTTTCATCCTTCTCAGTCTTAGATCATTGCCCTTGGCAGAGAAAACAGAAGTTAAAGAACAAGTCAAATTATATTTCTGAAGTACTTAGCACAGGGTCTGGAGCATTGTAAGTATTTAATAAATACTTATTCCCTAAATAAGCATTGAAGGTTCTACCTTCTTTCTCATTGATTCTTCTACTCCAAAACTTGATTCTATCTTTTATTTGATTTTCTTCTTGGACCTAACAAAACTAAAAATAATAACACCAAAAACCCAAAAAATTGAACACAGCTTTTCCTTAGAGGTATTTCATAATTTATAACAATATTTTCAAGGTTTCTTTTGACAGTGTCATTTATCCCCACATAAACTATTAGAAGCAATGAGTGGTCATCTGGTTTAACAAGTCTTGGGAAGCCCTTCTATCACATGCAAGATACATGCTGATCTTTTTAATTGTTTATGTGAGGTCGCCAAACATGAGCCTCAGTACCTATTGATAAAAAGTTATCATCTGCCACTATTCATCTTTTCTTCCTCTGCCTCTATCTCCTGGTATCATCTGTGAATCTACAGCAGGATTCCTTAGCATCTAAGCAGATTCTTTCTCTTTAGAGAATCCAGCTTTTCCATCTATAGCATGGGTATTATGAAATCCTTTATCAGTCTAGTAAAACCTGTGGATCCTTTCTCAAAATAACATTTTTAAGTGTGAGAAATAAAATGCAAAGGAAACCAATTCTACTGATATGTAGTTATCAATATATACATATATAGGCATGTGTGAATACGTCTGTGTATGTGGGGGGGGTACTAGGTAGCATGGAGTCAGGAAGACTCATCTTCCTGAAGTTGAAATCTGGCCTCTGATACTTACTAGCTATGTGACGTTGGGGAAGTCACTTAACTCTGTTTGCCTCAGTTTTATCATCTGTAAAATGAGCTGGAAAAGGAGATGGCAAACCATTCCAGTATCTTTGCCAAGAAAACCTCAACTAGGGTCATGAAAGGTCAGATACGACTGAAAATGAGAGGACAACAACAATATATGTGTATATGTGTGATACACATATATTCATGTGTGTCTATCTATATCTATCCCAATTTCATGTCCTCCAGGTCAAGAACCTGTGATTTACAGGAGGGGCCTCATCTCAATTACTCATGTCCAAGTGCTCAGTCTTCCTTCTTCCTTTCCTCTCTGTGTCATATTCACTAACTGACCAATCGAACTCTTCATGTGGGTCAGAATATCCTATCTCTTTAGATCCTTTTTTCCCTTTATTTTTACATCAAAGACCTCTTCCATTTACTTTTTAAGGAACACTTCAATTTTTTTTGGTAACATGGTGGATTCTAGGATTTTGTAAATCTGCCTTATGCTCATTCCACTGGTGGGAGAGCTAGATATAGTATGTTGGTTACTAGATTCCAGTATGGCCACCGACTCCTCCCCAAAGCCCTCCTGCCCACATGCACAAAAGTGTTACGTACCTTTCTCTCCTGGCCTTGATTCTTTCTTCTTCATATCTGAAAGAAAAAAAGAAAAAGCATAAGACATAGCTCATAGCTGTATGCAGCAACATGAGGAGAAGTCCTACACCCTTCTGTTCTGGTACACATTAGATGCCCTTAGGTAGAGAGTATATTTTATTTTTATATCCCAGTAAGATTAAAATATACGGTAAACTTTTACATCTACTATTGCTCATGTTAATATAGTCAGAGAGGCAGGGCAGCTACCAGCTGTACTAACTAATGAAGATGAGCTGCATGGCTGCATGGCTAACTGTTGGGGAATAGTCCCCAGCTTTACTCCCTTCTATGGATTCTGTGATCCAGCCACAATGGCCTTCTTGGTATTCCTTGCACACAACACTCCATCCTCCAATTCAGTTTATTTTTACCAGCTGACCTCCATGCCTGGAATGTTCTTCCTCTTTATAGCAGAATCCTGACTTCCTTCCACATTCAGCTGACATCCCACCTTCTGCAGGAGGCTTTTCCTAGCCTACCCACTGCTAGTACCTCTCCTCTGAGATGACCCATTTACACTATATGTATCTCATCTGCAAATAATTATGTTTATGTTGTCTTCCCCAGTAGAGCATGTGAACTCCTTAAGCATAAGGACTTTCCCCCTCTTTTCTTTCTTTGTTTTCCTAGTACTTAGCACAGTGCCTGACACTTGTTTTAAGTGTCTAGTAAAAGCTTTTTGACTAACAGCAGTTGAACTTGAACAGTTCCAACATTCTGAGACACAGGACAGAATCATCAAGTCTTGCTGTTAGAAGGGATTGGGGACATCAGGTAAATGAGGCAGAGATAGGAAAGGGTAAAGCTCCAGAGTCAAATTTTGACTTGATGTAAGGATAAATATTGTAGCAATCAGGGCTGTCTAAAAGTAGAATTGGCTGTCTAAGGAGAGCTAAATTTCCTATCATTGTGATTGTTTAGGTGGAGACCAGATGAGCATAGTGCAGAATGTCAAGTCCTTCTGAGGTTTCTTCCAACCCTGAGATCACATGGTCCCCATTTGAACTACAAAACACACTCATTCCTTCTATAAGGTGGCCCTTTAAATATATAGACAAGGATCGTATGTGTTGTCCTTTCCTTTCAACTAAATCTTCTCTTTTCCTATTTAATTACCTTTAGTTCCTTCAACTATTCTTCATAAGACATGGTTTCCAGATGCCTCTTCATCTTAGTTCTTTCCTTTGAATTCTTACTCGTTCCAAAGAACTTGCTTGTATGGACTTCAAAGGATCTCTTATTTCATTGGTATGAGAAATGCTACCATTAACTGAGATTGTAACACTCTACATCCCTTATCAGATAGTTTCATGAATTTCTACACACACACCACACACATACACACACACACACACATACTTCATCGCCTGGTAAACAGCATTCTGATGATGAAAGTCACTGGCCCTTCTGCCAAAAGATATGTCAGTCCATCATGAGACCCCCTATATGAAGCCTTTCTCAGTTGGTGAAATCTGTCCCAGCTTGAATTCATTCCATTGGCACAACTTTTTGAAAGGCTGGAATCCCCCTCTTGGCCTCAAGGAAGAATGAGAGGGAGACCTGAGTGGAGGATTTTGCATTTCAAGTGTGGTTCCCAGGAGAGGACACAATGCTTCTAATGTACTCTGAGTATATAAGAGCTTGAGTCCTGAGAGGTCTTGATGGGATCTGGCAAGACAGGTCATGGAGAGGGTGCTCTGGAGGAGGTGAGCATTTCAGGCTTTGGGGCAAAACTAGCACTTACTGTTGGATGCAGTCGGGAATCTGCACGTGTTCCATGGGAATGAGCTGTTCCAATTCTTCTAGGCTGTGCACGTATTGGATCTTACTGATGAACTTCACACTAGGGAGAAAATACCATGGAGTTGCAGGTAAAATTGAGGTGGGAGGTGAGTGGTGAAAAGTGATCAAATATTTTAGAGTCTGAGAGACAATCTAGGAATCATTTAGTTCAGGAGTTCTTAACCTGGGGGGGGCGGGGTTCCTGAACTTATTTTTTTAAGTTTTGATAATGATATTTCAATGTAATTGGTTTCCTTTGTAATTCTATGTATTTTATGCATTTAAGAACACAATTCCAAGAAGGGGTCCATAAGTTCCACCGTATTACCAAAGGGACAATTGCCAGAACACATTAAAATGTTACAAATGCCCGATCTAGTGCAACCCCCTTGCTGTATCAATGAGGAAATTTAGGGCTAGAGAAATGACTTGCCCATGGTCATATAGCTAGCAAAGGGCAGATAGAGAATGAATAATGGACCTCAGAGCTGGAAGGGATGTTAGAGGTCACCTAAAGCATGCAGACATGCCTTCTATAGCAAAATTGACAGGCATCATCCAGATATCACTTCTAATCATCCCCATCATCTCCAGAGATGATGATGAAGGTGGTGTTGATGATGATAATTCTCTGTCTCTCTTGCTTTAAGATGGGTATACATTATCTTACAACAGAGACTGGGGGCAGAGTAGGCCTTCACTAATGCCCAAGGGGGCTGATTTACTGAATCAAATCTGGAAGGAACTTCAGAGACCATCCACAATTCTTTCCTTTTACATATAGGGAAAGTGAGACTCAGCCAGGAGATGGGAAGAGCATGTTATAGTGGAAAAAGCCCTATATTTGGAGTCTTGGACCTGTGTTCAAATTTTGGATCTATCACTTCTTGCCTGTGTGACCTTGTCTCTGTGGGCCTGTTTCCTTAACTATAAAATAAAAGAGTTGTACTTGATGGTCTTCAGAGTCCTGTACAGCTTTAAATTTATGATTCTAAGAAACTTGCCAAAGTTCACACAACCAGTAAGTGGCACACAACCAGTAAGTGGCAGAGCAGAGACTTGACTCTAAGTTTGGTGCTCCCTACTTTTTGCCACATTTCCACTGCCGCTCAATTCAGCTGCTTTTTGGCCCTGCATGTCAGAGATCAGTGACCTCTGTTGGAGAAACTCCTCTTTGCTTCACCCCTTGACCCACACTTGTCAGAAGGTTCCTTGTTTACCTGATGAAGGGTCTGGAGATAGCCAACACTGTTCGAATAAACCAAGAGGGGTGGACAATGATTAAGGATTTCAGGTTTTTCCGAAGTCTGTTGGAAAAGATAAAAAGGAAAAAAAAGAAGATTCATTCAATCATCAAATGTAACTTTACATTCTCCTTCCTTCCCCCTTCCTTCCTTCCTTCCTTCCTTCCTTTCTTCTTTTCCTCCTTTCTTCCTTCCTTCTTTCCTTCCTTGCTTTTTTTCTCCCTTCCTCCCTCCTTCCTTCCTTCCTTTTACTCTTTCTAGACAGGGACTCATAATTTTGTTCAGGCTGGAAGTGCAGCACCTCATTCCCTGCCTGAATTCTACTACTGATCAGCACAGAAGTTTTGAAGTACTCTGTTTCTCACATGGGCCAGTTTGCCTCTCCTTAGGCAGACTGGTGGTCCCTTGTTCCTTGGGGTTCAAATATATTGGATTTCAGGTATCAATTTAGCCCACTGCAGCTCAGAACTCCCAAGCTCAAGCTATTCACTAACCCCGGCCTTCTAGGTAGCAGGAATCCTAGGTGTCTGCCAGCAAGCTCAGTGATTGACATATATTTCTTTACTCACCTTGTATAAGACATAATGCTACTATACACTGAGTTAGCTAGTTGGTACAGTGATGGAGTGCTGGACCTGGAGTCAGAAAGAGTTCAAACTCAACCTTAGACACTCTGCCTGCCTCAGATTCCTCATCTGTAAAATAGGGGTAAACATAGTACCTACCTCCCAGGTTATTATGAGGATGAAATGAGATAACATTTGCAAAGTGCTGTGCAGACTGTCAAATGCCATATAAATGCTAGCTAATATTATTGTTACAACGCTCTGGGTAATATAAAAGTGTCTTAAACATTCAAATCCTGCCCTTGAATGTGGGCAAATCACCTACTCTCTTTGTCTCTCAGGCAACTCTTTCAGACCTATAGGCTAAAGCGAGGTGGTGATCTGAGAAATTAGAGGGAATTTCCATAGCAGTGAAGTCACACAACACAACAATACTAATGGATGTAGAATGGCAGAGCTAGAAGGGCCCTTAGAACACAGAAATGGCAGAATTGGAAAGGCTATTAGGTCTTAAGAGAAAGCATTTTAGAGTTGGGATGGATTTTGGTAATCATCTAACCCAGGGGTTTTTAACTTTTTCTATGTCATGGACCCTTTTGGCAGTTTGGTGAAGCCAATAAGACCTCCTCAGAATAATGTTTTTAAATGCATAAAGGATCATAAAGAAAACTAAGAATTAGTGAAAATAAAGATTAATTTTTTTTCCCAATCCAAGTTTAAGGACCTCTCTCGTTTAGATCAAGCCTAATCCTCTCATTTTACATATGGGGAAACTGAGTCACAGAATAGGTAAGTGATTTGTTCAGAGTCACATAATGCTTCAGTTGAGCAAGCTGGGGTTTGAACCCTTTCTTTGTTGACTCCAAATTCAGCATTTTTTCTACAACAACATTACTTCACCTGGTACTCACCTTCTGTCAATCATCTGATAACATTTCTTCAGCCAGCCAATCCCTGGCATCCTCCGCCGTGGGGTGGCGCCATTCAGGTACACAATCATATAATCTTCAGCCACAAGGAGCTCCAAACTGCTAATGACATACCTGGGAATCAAAGTTAGGAATCTGTGAGTATGATGCCCCTGTTTTCTGTAACCAGATACCTGCCTCTGATACTGGTTCAGCAGCCCCTCACCCTCACAGCCACTCTCCACTTGTGACAGCCATTGATATGTGGTACTGCTGATGGGGATGGCCACTAGCCCTTTGCCTACCCTTGTTCTTCTTGATGCTAACTCAGGATGCAACTATCTATTTTCTCTCTTGTACACACATGGTGAGAATGGGTGGCTCCATAGCATGCACCAATTTTTGTAAGTAGACACAGGCAGTATTTTGTAATGGAAAGGGAATTTAGGAAACCTGGATTCTTGTGCTAGCTTTACCAGGAATTTGCCTAGCATCCTTCAGCAAATATTTTTGCCTTCCTGGCGTCAATTTCCTCAATAGTGAAGGAGGGAATAAACATTTATACAGCATCTAATATGTGCTAGACACTGTGGTAAATGCTTTATGAATATTATTCCATTTGGTCTTCATGACAATCTTGTATGTTATTATTCCCATTTTTACAGTTGAGGAAACTGAGGCAAACAGAGGTTTAAGTGACTCACTTGGGATCACCCAACTGGTAAGTGTCTGGGGCTGGATTTGAAGTCAGGCTTTCTTTTTTTGAGGCCCATCCCTCCATCCACTGCATGACCTAGCTGCCTCTTTCATCAATGAAAATGCAGGGATCAGACTCGATGTTGCTAAGGTTTCCTCCAGCTCTAACATTCTAAGAGTCTGTTTCCTAGATATTGTCTCCACTTTGGTCACCTGTTTTTGCCACTAGAAGGACCTGTCATCCTGGGCAGTGCTCACTACTAAAGACAGACTGATATTAATAAGGACCTATGCACTGCTGGCATTTGAGATGATTTTGGTGGATGCGGGAGCTACGGCTATGATTTATGGTCAGTGACAGGGCTGCACAATGGCCAAGCATACAGCTGAGTCTGGATCCTCAGGTGAAGGACCACTTTATTCTCATACACAGAACTATAGAATTGTTTTGGAAAGTCAGATTCAATTAAATGTAGCAAACATCTCTTAAATATCTACTATGTGCAAGGCCTTGGGCTTGGTTCTAGGGATAAAGAGATGAAAAAGTACGCTGCTGTTCCTGACCTCAGAAAGCTTATATTCTAATGGGGAGGTGGGAAGGAATTTATGTGTATATATTTACATATATGTAAATAAGGTAGAATGTATGCAGATTTACTAGGTGGTGCAGTGAATAGAATACAGGACTTGGAGTCAGGAAGGAATGAGTTCAAATTTCAGATTTTTTAGTAGCTGGGCAAGTCACTTAACATTGTCTGCCTTGGATTCCCCATTTATAATACTAATACCTACCATATGGGGGTGCTGTGAGGATTAAATGAATAAAAGTATCAAGTGCTTTGCAAATCTTAAAGCGCTATATAAATTCTAGCTATTATTACTATTGCTGTATTATTTTCATCAGGCAAAGGAGAGTCCACTAAATACAGTGAAGAATTTGAGGAGGAAGATGTACTTTCCCCTAGGGAGAAGTCAGGGAAGGCTTCGTGCCATCTTAGTTGGGCTTTGGAGTAAAGCGGGGGGCTTTTTTATTCATCAGATAGAGGTTCTTAGAATTTAGGACAAATCCCCCAAACACCTCTTGCCCTCTGTCTCCTCCATGCAAAGAGCTGGTCTTTTCCACCTCTAATACCCATGTGATCTTGGGGAAGTCACTTCTCACTTTTCACATCTTTAAAATCAAAGGCTTGTACTAGATGACTTCTGGTCATCTTCCGGCTCTAAAGCTATGACTGTATGAAAGTCAGAGGACCAAGTATTCAAAATCCTTCACTGCTCCCCTCTCGTCCACAGCGGAAGAAATTCAGACTCCTTTGTTTGTAAGGTTCAAGGACCTTTACAATCTGGCGCCATCCTGTCTTTCCAACCTTATCTCATATGACTTCTTTCCATATACTCTGTGACTCAACCTGGACAACTCTCTGTGGCCTGAGCTCAGCCTAGGCTTTACTATCTTACTACCTTTGCTCATGCTGTTGTCATGTCTGGAATGCCCTCCTTTCCCTTCTTTGCCTGTTGACTTCCTAATCATCCTTTAAAGCTCAACTCAAGTTATAATAACTCATAATCATGTATCATTTTACATATATGATTTCATTTGATACTCTCAACAAACCTGTGACTTTTATTATGCATTTTATACTCATTTAACAGATGAGGAAATTCAGACTCAGAGAGATTAATTTAGTTGCCTGTGGTCACCCAGAGAATGTCAGAGACAGACTTTGAACTCGGGTGCCACTTATTACTACATCATGCTGCCTCCCTTACTTAAATGCCACCTGCCAAAGAAGCAATTTGGGGGGTCCTCTTTAGGTCTCTGAGAGCATCTTGGCATTTATGCAGTTATCCATAAAATGCAGTTATCTATATTTGTCTTATTTCCCCAGTGGTACCACAGATGTAGGGATCATCCAAATTTCGCATCTCCTTCTACACCCAGTTGAGTGTTCATCATAAAAGTCATCTCATTCCCAGACAAGTCTGTAGCCCCATGCCGGAAGGCTTCTGTGAGGCTGAAATCCTCTTCTGCTTGACCCAACTTACAAGAAGAGATTTTCCATTATGTAATGGTAATCCGGAGAGTTACTGTCAGGGAGATAGCAGGCTGCAAAGACGATGATAGCATTCAGACCTTCACCATAGTACCCTGGGAGAAAAAATAGATGGTGTTATTACAGAGTGAACACTACAGCAGATTCAGTGCCCTTCGTGGTCCTTCCAACTCTTTATTAGTGCATGAATTTGAAGCAAGTCAGTACTTCCCTGCCTTCTTTCCCAACTCACCAACCTGTGCATTTCTCAAATGTTTCACGAGTCCACTCCAGAGTCCCTAATATGCCCTCCACTACCAGCATTTCAAAAGGCCATAAATTATGCTACTTAATGCTCCTCTATCCTAGGGCTAAAATGGACCCAGAGAAGCCTAGTTCTCTGCCTTCAGCTAGTGAAATGAATATTATTCCATTTTATTTTTATTATGGGCCTGATACAGACAGGTTTATTATCCAAGGACCAGAAAAGTTCAGAGGGGCTGTAGGCCATGACAGTGATGCATGACAACTGCGTACTGAGGCATAGGGTGAAATGAAATTTATGTTGGCGGAGACAGTATCTGCATCCAGGAAATCACAGAAATGTAAAGAATCATTTTTTTGGAAAAGTACTTCTAAGTTTCTAAGTGCCTCACATAAAATATCAGGGCTAGAATGTATGTCAAAGATCATCTACTACAATTTTACTGATAGAATATACAACATCCTTGACAAGTGAGTTTTCTAAGGTTCTCTGCGACTGTATATAATTCTATCTGAACTCCTCCCACAGGTGTGTGTTAGCACAGTGCCAGGCACAGAGTAAGTGCTTAATAAATGCTTGTTTCCTTCTTCCTCTCCCTCCCTCCCTCCTTCCTTCCTTCCTTCCCTGCAGTGATGTCTAGGAGGATCTGAGCTCCCCTTTCCCACTTCACTTCCTAGCTCCCCTCCAACCGATCAGAGGAGAGGTGGAGGAGACAAAGGGGTTGACACCTCCCCTTGGCCCTTTGGCTGTTTTCATCATAGTGTACAAATGGAAGCCTCTTCAAGTGTGAGAGAAATTATTATTTTCCTATTATAGTAATAACCAGTTATTAAATTGCAATCCAGGCTTTTCTCCTTTTATTTCCTCATCTAATGCCCAGCGTCTGTAAAACAGTCAGTCTCTGAAGGATGTGGCTGATTGATGAGCTTGCCTTAACCCTCAGGGAACAAGCTCCTCAGTCTTGGGCCAGAACTTACCCAACTAGGAGACATTACTTCAGATTAGTAAACAAAATCCAGTCTGGGAAGGTGCTTGCCCTAAGGAGAACAGGTGTGTCCTTCTACCCCTTCATTAGAATTTGGGGTGACCAAGCTCATAAAGGAGAAAACCAACCAGAGTGGTCTAGGCAGAGATGAATTCCTTTGTCCAGATTGCTGGAGGTGGCTGAGTCTCGTGATTAAGAGATGTTATCAGCAGGAGGAGTTGAAGACTTCTAGCCCACCTCCTCATTAAATATCCATGAATTAAGGATGATTTTCATTTGTCAGGGGGTATTTAATTTAAAAAGGAATTAAGATTTTCAGGCTCTCCATGTTTTTATCTTTAGTTTTCCAAGAGAAATTGCTGACCATCAATTTATTGATTATTAGCTAGCCTAATTAATAAAGTGATTATTAATTCCCCATAAACTCTGTCTGTCAGGTTTTATCATTTGTCATAAGTGATTATTTGTGTATCTGTTTTTACTCAAAAAAGACATACAGTCATTGACAGTGACTTGTGTACAAGCCTGTTTGAAACTGAAAGGGTATAAGTTAACACCAGAAGCTGAGGATAATTTTCATCAGCTTAGGCTGAGATGAGGTTGGGGATGAGGAGTTCATCTGAGAGAAAATTTCTGCAAAGTAAGTGATTTCTGAGTTATATATAACTCTAGACTGCTTGTGAATCCAGAGAAAGACTTAATAAGGAAACAAGCCAGGAGCAGTAAGAAGTGGAAGTTGGTGTGTTTCTTTAGGTAACTGCTGTGCACATAACATTCAGCCAATGATCCAACTTCTGTTTAGAGACCTCTAGTGACAGAGAACCCACTACTTGAGGCAGACCACTCTACTTTTGGAGAGCTTTAGTTATTACGATGGAGGCAGTAGATTGCTTATTAGATAGAACCTTGGACTTGGAGTCAGGAAGACCTGAGTTCAAATTTGACCTCAGATACTCAGAGTCATGTGACTCTGGGCAAGTCATTTTTGACTTAAGTCAGTTTGCCTTCAGAAGGATATGGCAAACCACTCCGGTATCTTTGCCAAGAAAACCCTATACAGGGTCACGGAGAGTTTGACATGACTGAGCAACAGCAACCACATCATTAGGAAGTTTTTCCTAACGATGAGCTTCAATCTGCCTCTGCAGCTTTCCCCCATTAGTCTATTTTCTCCTCATTATAGTCTTGAGAAAGTAGTGATTTTTATCTTTTTTTTTGATTGATGAGAAAACTGTGGCCCTGAAAAATATAATAATTAGACCAGGGTCACATAGATAATAGGTGGAAGAATTGGGATTTGTTCTTAATTTCCTGACTCCCATGTTTGAAATATCCCAAGAACAGTTAGAAGAAAAGAAAAAGGGTTTTGATAGACTTAGTCCTCCACAGCAATGCAAGGACCTAAAACATTTCCAAAGGACTCGCTGCAAAATGTCATCCATATCCAGAGAAAGAACTATGGAGTCAGAATGCAGAATGAAGTAGACTATTTTCTTTTTTGTTATGTTTGGTTTTGTTTAGTTTTACTCATGTTCTCTCCCATTCATTTTAATTCTTCTATGCAACATGACTAATGTGAAAATGTGTTTAATAAGAATGTATGTGTAGAGTCCGTATAAGATTGCATCCTGTTGTGGTGATAGAGGAAGAGAATTTAAAACTTACAGAAGTGACTGCTGAAAATTGAAAACAAATAAATTTGAAAAAAAAAGAAAAAGAAAGAAAGAAAGATGTGAAACTTATAGGAATTTTGTTTTATTGTGCCTGTCTCTTTGGACCTTCCAAGGACCCAGGTGAGTCAGAGAGGGAAATAAGGCAAATTAGATGCTGGGACATCTCTTCACATTAAAAGTTTGCCAAACATGGGGTGGGGTGGACTGTGCTAGATAAAAGACTTCCTGTGATAGAGGACATTGTAAAAGGCTGTGATTTATGGCCATCAGGATTACTTGGTGGAGTTGAGGTCAATGGCAAGGCCTAAAGGAGGAAGAAATATAGGCAGAATTTGCAGAGCATGAAGGGGAGAAAAGCCACTATGAACAACTTTATTTAGAATCTCTGAAAGCTGCGCAACAGCTGCAATGAATCCAGTTTAATGATCTCTTAGGATCAGACTGGATGATTTGGCAAGAATCTCTGTTCTTTTGCTCTTTTATGTCCTTGAGGAATGTTGCCAGCATCTACCATTTCCCCCTACTCATATGAGCCACTGGAGCAAATGGGGAATCTCCAACACAGAAGAATAGATGAGGGAAAGAATGAAAAGGGCTGAGATGCCTATCCTAACTAAAGGAGCTTATAACCAAATGATGAGGAGGATAGAATTTCCCAACTTATGCATTAATTTTTCACAAGTTAAACTGCAGGATGCCATCTGCCATAATTCACTGGAATTAGAGGGAAGAGGAAAATTCAGAGAGAGAATGATACTAAGGTGTGGGGGCTGAGCCAAGATAATTGAACCGACCATATTTAAGATTAAGATTCATATCCCTTTGATATGAATGTAGGAAGTAGCATGAGGAGAAGGGAAAGAAGTTTTTGGCTAATGAAAGCCAAAGGCAAAAAAACTCCTTTCCTTTAAAAGGAACAGTTCAGGCTTTGAGTGTCCTCTAGTGTCCATAGGCGATAACTCACTCGAGTTGGATAGTTTTATGGATTAAGCAGGTCAGAGAGAGAACAGCTCAAGCAGAGCACCACCTTGTGGCTGTCTTAGATGTTACACTCTAAATCATTTCAAATCTTTCTGCCCAATTGTATGTGCCCTATGGATGTTTAAGTCAAAGTATCACAGATGAAATAAAGGAACCCAAAGACATCCTCAGCACTCACCTCCATGGGTCACCACCTTCATATAAGGCTTGATCATCTGGAGGTCAATTCGGTGCTCCTGCTCACCAATGATGACTGTTCTCCACAGACGCCCATTAGCAGCACCACCTTCTTCAGCTGCCCCATCCCCAAAGAGATCTGCACTGTCACCAGGCATGTTCTTAGCAGTGGCCACAGGGGTGTCATCTGAAAGTAGGACATGAAAAGTCATTATTTTTGTCTTCCCAGGCAGCAGAGGATGAAAGACTTGTCATTGTCCTTAAGTTCATTGGTTCAGTGAAAATCCATTCATTCAACAAATGAATTTATTAAACTCTATGTGTAGAGCACTGTTTGGTGAATGGAAAGCTTGGATAGACATAATTTCTGTCCTCATAGAACTTAAATTTATTGGATACTTATTGGATCCAATTGCGTTGGCACTGTAGGGATATAAAGATAATTCCTGCCTGGAAGAACTTACCACTATTTGGGGAAGACAAGACAACAATAGCAATGATAGCTCCCATTTCTACAGTGCTTTGAGTATTATGAAATGCATTTTCTACAACAACCCTATGAGGTAACTAGTGCAGACTTTCTGCAGATGAAGAAGCTAAGAACTTCAGCAGTCATTTGCCCAAGGTCACAGTTATTAGATGGCCGAGCAGGGACTCAAACCCAGGTCTTCTGACTCTTCCTATTAGGATCAGACTGGGTGAGGTGGGAAGAATTTTGGCTCCTCTGCCTTCTTTTTTCTTTGGGTAATGGTACCAGAATCCTTATGAGCCATGGGAGTACATAGGGAATTCCCAGCACGGAAGATCGAATATGGGAAGCAAACAAAGAGGGAGAAATATCCATCTCATGTAGAGATTAGAGATGTTCCAAAGAAGAATGGGCTCTTTTGAGAGGGAGTGCAACCCCCCTCCTTGGAGGTCACTAAACAGAGGCTGCCTGATCTTTTGTCAGGTATGTTATAGTGGGGATTCCTTTCTTAGACAGGTTGGACTAGATGGCTATTGAGGTATTTTATAGCCCTCAGTTCCTGCGACATTGTAACTCTGAGACAAATGCTCTTTTTACAACAGAGCACTATTGCCTTTATGAGACCATCTGAATCATACAGCTTAGAAAATCAATTGTACGCTGCCTTGAGTTGTTTAATATTGTTGTGGGTGTTAGATTCTCCTCCCAAACTAGACTGTGGTCTTTGTGTGACAAGAGACAACGTCTCACATCATTTCTTTAACCCTGGTTGTTTCTAATATAAGGCTAAGTATGTTCAATAAATATTTGCTGACTGTATGTTCTTTAGGCCAACCCAGGGTCCATTGTAATTGGAGGTCAGTCACTTTCTTATGAATAAACTTGGTCATGTTTATTCTCTGCTCAAAAGCTTTCAATGGCTCCCTATTGCAAACCAGGTAAAATTCAAACTCCTTTGATTGGCCTTCACGGTCTATGAACCCTTCCACACTGTGGTTTAGCCAAACTAGAGGACCCCTGTCTGTATTCTGAAGCTCTGCTGACTATTCCTAAATAAATCTGGAAAGGAATTTAGGCCAGTACTTTCACTTTACGGTTAGAAAAGAGAGGACTGGAAAGGGGAAGTAACTTGTCCAATGTTATAAAAGTACCAAGTCAGAATGTGAACCCATGTCTTCTGACACCAAGCAGCTAAGTGGTACAATGGATAGACTGTCAGAGTCAGGAAGACTCATCTTCTTGTGTTCAAATCTGGCCTCAGAAACTAGCTATGTGACCTTGGGCAAGTCACTATTTGCCTCAGTTTCATTATCTGTAAAATGAGCCAGAGAAGGAACTACTCCAGTGTCTCTGCTATGAAGACCCCAAAGGGGTCACAAAGAGTTAGATATGACAGAAAAATGCCTGAACAACAAGTACTGACTTCAAATTCCATGCACTTTCTACTTCATAATGCTGCTTCCCCATATTTGAGATGTTCTCCCATCCTCCTTTTCACCTGTTGAATCCCTACCCATCATTAAAGTCCAAGCCAAATAACATCTCCTCCAGGAAGTCTTCCCTGATTTCCTCTCCCCCACCCCCACTGATAACTACCTTTCTTCTCCAGACTTCACATAGCATTTTGTTTTGTGCTGCTCTAATGCAAGTATAATGTAATATTGTGTATTATTGTTCCCTGAATTTGTGTCTTATTCTCCTACCGGGCTCTAAGTGACAAGAAGAGGGCAGGGACTAAGATGTTGCCAAACTTTGAGTCTCCCCTAGCGCTGAGCATAGGACTCTGTATACCACAGGTGCTTAATAAATGTATGCCCAACAAAGTCAAATGAAATGAAGAGATGAGTGTGCTTTGTTGCTATTTAGCCCTCTGTGGGTGACCAACTCTTTAGCACTGTCCTTAAGATGGCTTTGTAAATAGTCACTTGTCAAAGGCTAAGATTAGCCTGACTACTGACTGCTTCAGACACCAGGAACTGGTATTTTTAGCTCCAAGGAGCCTGTGGGGTTAGAGGTTGGGAGATGGGGTGGAGGTGGGGCAGGAGCTAAGTCAGGAAGGGGCTGGGAAATCTTTGTCTCTGGGACAGGGTAAAGTAGAGTGATAAGTCATGAAAGAGGGGAAATTTGAGGATCGATTGAAGCAGGATTCTACTTTTAAAATGGGCATTGTGGAAATCTCTGGGTCCTGCTTACTAGCTTTGTGAACATGTTAATGGTTCATTTAACCTCAGCTTCCCCATCTGTAAAATGGGGATATCATTCTCCCTGCCCCATAAGGCAGTTATGAGAAAGGGTTATAAAAAACAAACCTAGATCACTGTAATTACTGTAACCATTATTAAAGCCATCAGATCCTAATGAATTGGTCCTAGAGAAAAAAAAGGTCAGAGCTAGATGGGGCCTTGCTTAGAACATAGAAAATGACTGTTAGAGCCTTGGAAACTGAGCATTGTAAAGGGAAGAGCTCTACATTTGGAGTCTGAAGACCTGGGTTTGAATCTTGACTAGGTTACTGGCTAAATCTGAGCAAATCAAGATCTTTTTTCAGGCTCAGTTTTTTCAAATGTAAAATGGAAGGGGGAGAGGCAGGGACCAAATGGAGGGGACAAAATGATCCCTAACATCTCTTCTGCCAGAAAAGCCTATGAATGTAAAATGTTGAACTGAATAGGACACTTTAAAAGTCATCTAGTCCAATCCCTTCATTTTACACATGGGAAAACTGAGGCCCATAGAGATGAAACAATTTCTCGGTGGTCACATGGCTAACTTGTAGCAGACTCCAAACTCAAACTCAGGTTTCTTGATTTCATTGCACCAAAATATCTCCTAATGTTTATTGAATGCTTACCCATTGCCTATGAAATTTCACATTTTTATGTTAGTCTGGCCCAAGTTAGAGACTCAAGTAGAGATACTGCCAATGAATTAATACTTGTACTAGCCATGGTATAGACTGGAGTTGAAATGAGAAGATCTGAATCTACTACTTACTCCTTGTATGAATTTGTTCAAATGCTTTCATTTCTTTGGGTCTTAGTTTCCTCATCAGTAAAATGGGGGCACTGAATTAGATGATATTTAATGTTCCTCTCAGATCTGAAATTCTATGTTCTAAGATTTCTCTTAGCTCTGATACTGTGTTCTGTACTCCAGGAGCCCTCCCTAATCTAGCATTTTGTGTTCTAAGTCCCTTCCAGTCCAGGTGTTTTGTGTTTTTGTGTTTCTTGCTAAGAGTGGTGAACTTCTGAAGTTTCTTTAGTACACGTATGGAGAACTTGAAGAAGGCCTAAAATATCACTCAGGTGGGGTGATACACCAAAGACACCTTGAGAAGCCAAAATAAGGAGCCAGATTCCAAGACGATTTGTTTTTTCTATAGTGCAGACAGCAATAAGGAAATGAATTGCTCTTTTGAGTCTTCAACCAGAGACCTGGTTTATAATCATTGATAAAAAAGGAGATTTATGTGGGATAGGACTTTAAGGCTTGCTAAGGATTTTATACTCATGATCTCTTTTGAATCGCATTAGAATTAGTATTCCCATAGAGATAAGGGAACTGAGATTTAGATAGACTGATTTTTCCAAGGTCAAGCAGCTACTATGTTTCAGAAGCCCATATGAATTTAGATCTCTCCTAACTCTAGCACCAACATTTTCAGAATTAAAGGCAAAATAACACTCCCTGGTCATTACCTTCCCACTCTAGCTCATTGCCATTTCCTAGGAATTCCAGGGAATCTGTCTCATCTGGGGTTTCGATGTCATCCACGTTGATATCCAGGTCATCAGGGGTGTCCAGGAAATCATCAGACAAGACGGAGCCCTCACTTTGGTCCAATGAAATGTTGATTTCAGGAGCAACGAGTGTCTTTCGTTTACGATGAGCCCCATTGAAGTTTAAAGTGTTTGGAGGACCTGGAGGTAAATTTAAAAATTTAATAAACATTTATGAAGGCCTGATTATGTGTAAGACATGTTTAGTGCTGAGAATTTAAAAAAAAAACCAAAACAGAGCCTGCCCTCATGAAACTTACATCCTTCTGAGGGGATAGATGGGGATGGATATGCAAATAACTCTGATACAAATTAGAATAAGAAAAGAATGTGCAAAGTACAAAGAGAGGCATGAGAAACTGGAGAAGAGATCACTTCTAACAAGAGGGTTCAGGCAAGGTCTTAAGAGAAAAGTAGCACCTGAGCTGGCAACTGAGGGAAGGAAAGGTGTTTCACAGGTGGAGATGAGGAGGAGTGGGTTCCTGCTAGGGAGGAGGACAACCTGCAGAGATTCACAGAGGATGAAAGAGAGGGGCAGGGCAATGTCAGGGAAAAGTTAGTAGTAGTTTGATTAGAACAGCATGTGGGTCTAATGAGCTATCAGTGAAGCTGTGAATGAGTTCAACCATTCTGGAAAGCAATTTGAAATTATGAAGTGGCTAAAATGTGCATTATCTAATCTAGAGATTCTACTCCTAGGCCTATACCAGGAAGGTCTCTGACAAAAAAGAAAGGTTCTCTATATGCCAAAACATTTATAGCAGTACTTTTTGTGGTAACAAAGAATTAGTAAGACACCTGCTGATTGGGGAATAGCTAAATGAATTGGAATACACTGTGATGGAAGAAATGCTGTGAGAAACAATATGATGAATACAGAGACACATGGAAAGAAAATTGATGCAAAGTGAAGCAACACAAATCAAGAAAACAATATACACGCTGACTACAAACAATGTGAACAGAGAACCACATCTACCAAAAAATCTAAACTGAATGTTTTGGCGAAAGCCACAGCAGCCCACGAAATGAATAAAAATGCACATGGGCCCTTCTCTGCTGAGGGCCCCTCTGCTTCTTCAATGACAACAGTTGGAAGGAGGGCAGAGGTGGTGACTACCTAGAGAGAACCATTACAGGAAGAAAAAGACAAGGGTCACACAGGCTGAGGGGGACAGCCTGGGCGTTTGATGTAGATTCCATAAAATACTGAAGTGTTAGATAGCAAGAAGTTACTGAGGGAATGGTTGGTGACGGGGTGACATAGTCAGCCCTGTGTGTGAGGAGGATTATTTTGTCAGTTATGTGAAGGATGGACTGCAGGGGTGGGGCACCCTGCAGGGAGGGGACTACATAGAAAACTATTGTTATAGTTTTTGGGAAAGGTGATGGGAGTCTGAACTGAAAAGCTCCCTAACAATTGATACTTACTACAGTGCTTGGCACATAGTAGGTGCTTAATAAATGTTGGTCGACTTGCAGCAACTAGAATTCTCCAAAAGTGGAATGGTTTGCCTTGGGAGGTAGTGGGCTCCTCATCATTCAGAGGTCTTCAAATAAAGGTTAAATGGCCACTTGTTGGGCCACTTATGTGTATGTTCTTTGTCAGTGTGAGGGACAGATGCGATATGTAGAGGTAAAATGAACAGGGTATAGGAACTGATGGATTATAGATGAGAGAGAAAGACAGAGACAGAGAGAGAAAGAGAGAGAGCAAGAAAGGGAGAGAGAAGAGAGAGGAAGAGAGAGACAGAAAGACAGAGAGACAGAGGGAGAGACAGAGAGGGACAGAGAGAGGGAAAGAGGAGGGAGGAAGGGAAGGATGGGGAGAGAGAGGGAGAGGGAGAAAGAGTTAAAGACAATTTTCAGTGAACAAACTTTTATTAAGCACTTACTACATGTGCCAGGCATGCTATAAAATGAGTTGCAAGTAAAGATTGTTTCCATCTTTGGCGGTGTATCCCCAGCATCTAGCAGAGTGCCTGGCACATAATAGGTACTTAATAAATACTCACTGATTGATTGATAGGAAGGAGAGTGGAGAAATGAAGAAATTGAGAGGCTTGGGGAAACAGGGGGAGAATATGATAGATTTAATTTGGAACATGTAGGACATTCATGTAAAACACGAATTACAGGATCTCAGAGTGGGAAGAGGCCTTGGATGCCATGTCTCTGAATGAGAAGTCCTGGCATGATATCTCCCCAGAGTGGTCATTCAGTTTTTGCTTGAAAGACCTTTAGGGAGGGCCCTCACTGCCTTCTAAGGCAGTCCTTTCCACTTTTGGATAACTCCAAACTTCAATCTGCCCTTTGGTAATTCTCATGTATTCCTCTTTTTTCAGTTCTCTGGGAACAGGTTGAATCAGTGTATTCCCTTTTCCACACATTGGTTCTTCAAATATGTTATGATATCTTTCAAGTCTTTTCTCCCCCCAATTAAATAACCCCAGTTTCTTAAACTGATGCTTATATGTTCATATGATACTAGAGCCCTTCCCTGCCAGGACCACTCATATTTGGATTCATTCCAGCATCATAATGCTAAAATCTGAAATTGAACACAACACTCCAGATGTAGCCATGGTGTCCATGCCTCTCTTCATTTAGCTCAAGCTTCCATTAGCCTTTTTTCACTACCATATCACAGATCTGGAGTGTAATGGATAGAAAGTTGACTTTGGAATTAAGGAGTTCTGCCTCTGACCTGTAGTAACTGAATAGCCAGTCATGTAACCCTTCAGTGACTCAGACAAATCCCTAAGATGATAAGTTACAGAGAAATTGCTGATATACATTAATGGAGGGAGTTGCCACACTAGAAGTTCCCCACACAGATGAAATTACAGGTCCTGCAAACCAAGAAGTCATAGCATTGACTCGTATCAACTTTTCAGTCCACAAAACAACTACTGTATAATTGTGCCTCTCCTCTCTTGTGCTGATAAAGTTGACTTTTTGAAACCAAGTCTAATACTTTGCATTTATTCTTTTTATACTTCTTTACAGAAAGTTTTTATCGAGGGGGCAGAGATAAGATAAGATGGACTTGCTCTAGCTCTACCCTCATAGCCCATAAAATACCTGTAAAAAATGACTCTAAACAAATTCTAGAGCAGCACAAGCCAAAAAATGACAAAATGAAAGAGATTTCTAGCCCAAGACAGCCTGAAAGGCCTAAAGTTTTGTCTATCACACCAGGCTTGGAGCACAGTGCAACCCAGCCTTGACCTGCTGCACGGTAGCACTGGAGCAGGCTTCAGGGCATGGAATCATGGGTAGCAGCTGTAGTTCCCAGATTTATCAACCCACAAATGCCAAAGACAACTTCAAAGGTCAGTGAGAAAGCTCTTTCACCTTGGTGAGAAGGGAGCAGGGTTTGGCCACAGCCCTGGCCCTAGGGCGGCAGCAGCCACTGCAGCAATAGCATCCATTTTTGGAGCTCTGGGCCTAAAGACCCTGGGGGAATTGAACAACTCATCTGGGTCTCAATCCTGAGTGGCAGTCCTGGGGTGAGGAGGAGCACTGGTGTGGTGGAGCTGGTGGAGGGTCTGTAGGGGGAATCCTACTCACTGATTCTGGGCAGAAAAGAGGCTCGTGGTTGCTCACAGACCAGAGTGCAGACCAGGAGAGGAGTAAACTCCTCTCCCTTGATTGTGCCGCCTTGGAGGAACTGAGAATTTATAGGTCTCTAGAGTATACCCTCCACTTGACAAAGGACTCGAAAGTCAAGTAACTGGTTGGGAAAATGCCCCCAAAAGGGGAAAATATAATACTATAGAAGGTTATTTTCTTGGTGAACTGGTATTTTCTTCCATCCTTTCAGATGAGGAAGAACAAAGCATACCATCAGAGGAATCCATAAAAGTCAAGGCTCCTACATCCAAAGCCTCCAAAAAAATATAAAATGGTCTCAGGCCATGGAAGAGCTCAAAAAGGATTTTGAAAATCAAGTAAGAGAAATGGAGGAAAACTTGGGAAGAGAAATGAGAGCAATGCAAGAAAATCATGAAAAGTAAGTCAATAGCTGGCTAAAGGAGACACAAAAAATGCTGAAGAAAATAAGACCTTTAAAAATAGACTAACCCAAATGGCAAAAGTGGTCCAACAAGCCAATGAGGAGAAGAATGCTTTCAAAAGCAGAATGGGCCAAATGGAAAAGAAGATTCAAAAGCTCACTGAAGGAAATATTTCTTTAAAAATTAGAATGAAGCAGATGGAAGCCAATTACTTTATGAGAAGCCAAGAAATTACAAAACAAAACCAAAAGAATGAACAAATAGAAGACAATGTGAAATAGCTCACTGGAAAAACAGCTGACCTGGAAAATAGATCCAGGAGAGACAATTTAAAAGTTATGGGACTACCTGAAAGCTGTGATCAAAAAAAGAGACTAGACATCATCTTTCATGAAATTATCAAGGAAAACTACCTTGATATTCTAGAACCAGAGGGTAAAATAAATATTGAAAGAATTCATTGGTCACCTCCTGAAAGAGATCCCCAAAGGAAAACTCCTAGGAATATTGTAGCCAAATTCCAGAATTCCCAGGTCAAGGAGAAAATATTGCAAGCAGCCAGAAAGAAGCAATTCAAGTATTATGGAAATACAATCAGGATAACACAAAATCTAGTAGCTTCTACATTAAGGGCTTGAAGGGCATGGAATAGGATATTCCAGAAGTCAAAGGAACTAGAATTAAAACCAAGAATCATCTACCCAGCAAAACAGAGTATAATACTTCAGGGGAAAAAATGGTCATTCAATGAAATAGAAGACTTTCAAGCATTCTTGATGAAAAGATTAGAGCTGAATAGAAAATCTGATTTTCAAACACAAGAATCAAGAGAAGCATGAAAGGGTAAACAGAAAAGAGAAAACATAAGGGAGTTACTAAAGTTGAAGTATTTGCATTCCTACCTGGAAAGATAATATTTGTAACTCGAGACTTTTCTCAGTATTTGGGTAGTTGGAGGGATTACACACACACACACACACACACACACACACACACACACATGTATACAGAGAGCACAAGGTGAGTTGACTAGGAAGGGATGATACCTAAAAAAATAAAATTAAGAGATGAGAGAGCAATATATTGGGAGGTGAAAGGGAGGAATGGAATGGGGCAAATTGTTTCTCATAAAACAGACAAGAAAAAGTTTTTTCAATAGAGGGGTAAAGGAGGGAGGTGAGAGGGAAAAAGTGAAGCTTATACTCTCATCACATTTAACTTAAGGAGGGAATAACATACACACTCAATTTGGTATGAAAATCTAACTTACACTACAGGAAAGTAGGGGAGAAGGGGTTAAGTAGGGTGTGAGGGGAATGATAGAAGGGAGGGCAAAAGGGAGGAGGGAGTAATTAGAAGTAAATACTTTTAGGGAGGGACAAGGTCAAAAGAGAGAATAGAATAAATGGGGGCAGGAAAAGATGGAGGGAAATATAGTTAGTCTTTCACAATATGACTATTATGGAAATCTTTTGCATAACCACACATGTATAGCCTATATTGAATTGCTTATCTTCTCAGTGGGGATGGGTGGGGAGGGAGGAAGGGAGAGAAGTTGGAACTCAAAGTTTTAGGAATGAAAGTTGAGAATTGTTTTTGCATGCAACTGGGAAATAAGAAATACTGCTAATGAGATATAGAAATCTATTTTTCCCTACAAGAAAAGAGAGAAAAATGGAAATAAGGGAAGGGAGGGTGTGATAGAAGAAGGGAAGATTGGGGGAAGGGCTAATCAGAATGCATAGTGTCTTGGGGTGTGGGGAGGGGAGAAATTTTGGAACTCAAAATCTTGCGGAAATGAATGTTGAAAATTAAAAATAAATTTAATTTAAAAAAGCTTTTATTGATGTATTTTGTTTTAAATTTACAAAGTTACAATTATACCCCACTTCAAGAAAGCTCTCTTGGAATAAAGTAAAACAATTCAGTAAAACTAACAATACAGAGACATTATCTGAAAATGCATGCAACATTCCTCATCTGGAACACACCTGACTTACTATTTTTAATTTCTTTTAATGAACAGAAATCTCTTTTCTTTCCCTTTCACCTCTGAACTCTTTATGGAAGAAAGAAAAAAGATAAAACATGTTCCTTATGACAAATATGCATAGTTAAGCAAATTAAATTCCTCCATTGGCTGTATAAAAAATGCATATCTCATTTTTCACCCTAAATCCATCACCTTTCTGCAAGGGAAAGTGTATTTTATCCTCAGTCACCTGAAATCATGGATATTCTTTCTATTGATTATAATTTTTACAGCTTTCAAGGCCATTGTCATTACAATGCTGTTTTTAGTTTTTAGTTAACAAATGATTTTCCTGCTCACTTCACTCTGCATCAGTTTAAGCAAGTCTTTCCATTTCTCTCTAGAAATCATCTATTTAACATTTCTTATAGCACAATAGTATTCCATCACATTCAAAAACCACAACTTATTAGCCCTCCTTCAATTGATGGGCATCTGTTTTTATTTTTAGGTTTTTGTACTGCAGAAAGAGTAGTTATGAATATCTTGGTACATATAGGATCCTTTTCTGCTTTTTTAGTCTCTTTTGGCTATAGGCTTGTCAGTGGTATAACTGGGTCAAAAGACATGCACTAGTTAGAATTTTATTAATTATTAAATTAACTAATTAATAATTATTGAACAATTAACTATTAAATTTTATGTCATTAGAGTCAGATGAACATACATTCAAGCCTGTCAGAATCTGTTTGTATCCTGAATCTGTCATCCAACATGTGATCTATTCATTAATATTAGCTAGTCTCTCTCTTCTTGAGGTCCCTGATTTTTTTTTTAAACAAGTCATTCATCAAATTTACCACAAAGTATTCTCAATTCAAAGTTCATTCCTGCTGTTATATCATATTGTTTCTAGACCAGAGCTAGCTATCTTACCAGTTCTTTTCTTGTATATGACTGTTATGTGTCAGGAAAGGCATTGGACCATGCTGTATCTGAACCTGGGTAATAGATTATGTTCAAGACAGGCTTCTGCTGCACTTCACAAATACTTATGGAGCCACTTGACAAATGGGAAAGAGAACAAGGTTCCCGGGTCATGCAGGTCCTTGGAGTTGATCAATAGCAGATGCAAAAAGAGAATTGGGATAGGACTACAGTTCTGTGGCAGCAACTGCCAGGGATGCTGACTCAGAAATAACATGGTCCTCCACTGTGTTAAGCCTTATTCACTCCTACAGTTGTGCCCTTAGACACTTTAAGCATGATAGGTCAATAGAACATGAGGATGATCCCTTGAAGGTTGGATGATCTTCCTATGTCAGTTTTATAGGAAGATATGTACAAAAAGAACTCCACAGGATGGGCAGACATGGGTGGATCAGCACAATAGTGACAGAATGAAAAAATCATTTGTTAAGTGCTTATTAGATGCCAAGCCGTATGCCAAGTGCTAGGGATACAAATAGTAAAAGCACCACAGTTCCTGCTCTTAAGGAGCTCACACTCCAATTGAGGAGACAGGACATAAAAGAAAGTTAGCTGTAGGGCATATGGAAAGACTGTGAGGGTGCAGCTACAATGGCAGGTCAGAAGTCTGTTACAGGATATTACAGAGTGCCTTAAGAAAATGCATGAGGCTAATTATCTGTACTTATGGTTCAATGATAGGAATGTTCTTTTAGGCATGGGGTTGCAGCTCTGTAAGGAGGACCACTTGCTTGGGTATAGTGGGAAGAGCACTGGTTTTGGAGTCTAAGGACCTGGATTTGGATACTACCTCTGATTTCACCCTCAGGAGGGGAAGGGACTTGTCCAAGATCATAGGGAAAGTTAATGGCAGAGCCAGGGCTCAGACCCAAGTGTCCTGATTTTCAGTCTCCTAGGATTACAAATTGACCAAAATTCATTTCCATCATTGATAAAACTCATAAACCAGTGTCTCTGAGCAAACCCAGGTGGGCAAACTCAGGTACATACTTACAGGATGTATCTTCAACGGGACTTCCAAGGGTGTCCATCCCTGTCTCTTCTGGGAGAGGTCTGTCAAACCAGTTCAGGAAGCATCGATCATGGCCAATAGGCAAAGCAAATGGAAAAGCCAAGAGGGTGAGTTGAGAAAAGCAGGTTCAAAAAGTGCATTCAGGGAAGGAAGGAAATAACATTTTCTATCATCAGTCAGTGTTCATTCAAAGCTTGTTCAATTCCTAATTGGCTTAAAATGTCATAGACATAATGGAACAAACTGGGAAGGACCTTCCAACTTTAGGTCATTAGCCAAGCTCTGCTTTTTTTTAAAGACTAAGTGTCTCAGTGTTTGAAGGACTATCAGGGAGGGTTGAATCTCAGTCATATCTAAGCAGAAATTCCCTTTACAACATCCCAAGGGCTCATTCAGCTTTTGCTTGGAGACTTCTAGTCAGAAAGAACTTAGTACCTCTGGGAAGTTCTTCCTACTGAGTGTCAATTGTATTCCCTATAATTTCACCCAGACTTTCAGCACTACAAAGAAACTCAGAGGGCAACTAGTCTATCCCATACCTGGACAGAAAACCTCACTGCAACATCCCCGGAAAGTAATCATCTAGTCTTTACTTGGATACCTTTAGTGATTCCCATTCCAGTGTGGGATAGCTATGATAGTCAGGAAGTTCTTTCTAATGTTCACCCCAAATTTGCCTTCATAATTTCTACCACTTGCTCCTTGCTCTGTTCTCTTGGGATGAGCAGAGAACAGTCTCATCTCTCTTCCATGTGATGGCCTTCCAAATACTTGAATACAAATAACATGCCTTCCCAGATGGAAGAGGGAATGTGTCTGCTCCTTCTTCCATATGTCTGTATTATGTAAACAAGTGTTTGTTTTCACATTCTACCCCCCTGTTCTCTAATTACTTGTTAGGTGTGAATCTTAGCTCCCCAATCGGACTATCACCTTCTCCAAGGCATGGATTTAGTGTTACCTGCTAATCTGGCATCCCACTGAGCCTAACATAGGGTTGGGCATGAAGCTTGTTATTCAAGAAAGACTTGCTGGCAGATATCTTGGTATCATGTTCCAGGGTTGTGAAGCTTTGTCTGAGCTCTTAAAAGTTCAAGGGGTATGTGGCAGACAAGTCTAGCCTTGATGGAGAAAGTTACAGAAAGAGTAGGTGCTAAAGAATCAGGCCACAAGGTACCTCTTAATGCCTTTGTTCTGTGCTACAGTGGATAGAATGTTGGACTCTACAGTGAGAGTAGCTGGATTCAAAACTTACCTCTGGATCACAGTACGTGTGGGAACCTGGGCAAGGTATTTAACACCCCACCTCCGGGGCCTCAGTTTCCTTAATTGTAAAATAAGGGAGTTGGATTTAGATGTTTCCTGAGGTCCCTTCTGGCTCTCAATCCATGATCCTCCTATGATCCTTGTGAAGGAGGCAGGGGAAGGATTCTCAGCCCTCTTTTACAGACAAAGGCTCAGTTAAAGGGAAGTGTTTAGAAAGCACTCCCTCCCCACCTCAGTTCAGAAAGGGAAATTGATGCCCAGAAGGATAAATTACTTGTCCCAGGCCACCAAGCTCCAAATACATTTAAATAGAGACAATGCTACACGGTGCTATGTGGGGCAGTACATCCACAGAAGGAGAGGTAGGTTTGCAAAGCACTTGATACAGTTTTATCTCATTTAGTCTTCTGAACAATCCTACAAGGTAGGTTTTGTTTTTGTTCCCATTTTACAGATGGCTGAGAGAGGTTCAATGATTGGTCCAAGATCACACAGTCAGTATAGATCAGAGGAAGATCTTGAAGTCAGGTCTTTCTGATCTTGGGCCCAGAACTCTGTCCGTTGTGCTACACCATGTGGCCTTAGTTCGGAAGATCTTGGTTGTGTGTGTGTGTGTGTGTGTGTGTGTGTGTGTGTGTGTGTGTTTGTGTGTGTAGGGCTTACAGAGGAGATAAGGCATCCCTCATATTGACTGGAAGTAACTTAGAGACCTGAAACTGGGAGACCTATGAACCTTCCTGCCAAAGCCTAAAGAAATCTACCACTCTGGCTCTATCCTGCCCTTGCTTTCCCTTTCTTACTCTTTGTATTCCTGCCCTTGGCAACCTCTGGGGGTTCCACGAAGCTTTCCTTCATGTGAAGTAACAATGCTTGTAATAAAGGCCACTGCTTTCAACATTAATTGTCCAGTCTTGCTTTTTTTGCAAATGCCTCTAAGACCCCCATATAGACTGGGATCCATGCAAGCGCAAACAGGGTTCACGGACATTAATTCCTTCAGACTGAGCTGGTCTTGACTTGATCATGAAGGGAATGTACCCAAAGCAGATTTGGTTGAAAGGTCTCAATTATCAACCTTTGGGAAATTTACATGGTCAAAATTTAGCATGAGGAAGAGCCCTTGCCCAAGCAGAGACACTCAACTTCAAGAATTCTGTGCTTAGCCATCCTTTCCCTTCTCCTGCTAAAGAAAAAAACCACTGTGCTACTTCTGGACAACCAGCTTTCCAACTCTAACTACCCTTTGTGTGATATTTAACTCTATTAGAATGGAAGCTCTTTGAAGTCAGGGGCCACCTTGCTTGCTTGTCATTTTCGATAATATTAATGACAACATTTCTATGGTGCTTCAAGATTTTCAAAATATTTCTTTACAGCAAGTATGTGAGGTAGATGGTGCAAGTTATCACTCTCTGAATTTAAAAAGCTGAGGCCTATAAGGGGGAAGTGAGTTCCCTGGGCTCCCACGAGGTATGATAATGACAATTACAATAACAACTCACATTTCTATGGTACTTTAAAGTTTACAAAACACTGTCCTCACTGCAAATTTCAAAGTTTGGCTCTGCTACTTAAGATCTACAGGACCACTGTTTTTGGACCTCCGTGTCAAGCCTTTCACACTGCTCTCTTCTATGACCTAAACCAGATTAAAATGTAATTGGGAAACATTTAACAAAGCAAATAAAAATATGATAAAACATAGATACCATTTAAAAACCAAGTCAATATGTGACCCACCAAGGTCCTTATGTAAAGTTTAGTGTTCCCCATTTCTATTTGAATTTGATAACACCAGTCCAGATGATCTTTATGAATCAGTTTTGGCTTTAAATCTATCATTCTATAATTCTTTGCAGATACCTTATGCAGTTATAGCCATGGGATAATTCTATCTTGGAAACTAGAGTTGAAAGGGGTCTGACATATTGTAATAATTTTGTTGCTGAGTCATTTTTCAGTAGTGTCTTACTCTTTGCGACCCCATTTTTGGTTTTCTTGGTAAACATACTGAAGCAGGTTGCCATTTCCATCTCCAGCTCATTTCACAGATGAGGAAACTGAGGCTAACAGGGTTAAGTGACTTGCCCAAGGTTACATAGTTAGTAAGTGTCTGATGCCAGATTTGAACTCAGGTCCAATGATCTATCTATTCAGCCGCCTGACTGCCTTAGTGGTTTTTACTGATGAGAGAGAACTGAGGGCTCAGAGAGCTGAAATGATTTGGCTAGAGTTACACAATAAATAGTAACAATAACTTGCATTTCTATAGGGTTTTAAAATTTACAAAGTATGTTCTCTCCAACTCAGTGAGTTATTAACAATGGTACCAGTATTGTCACCTGCATTTTACAGGTGAGAAAACTGAGGTGTAGGGAATGTGTGACTTGTTTCAGGTAACACAGGACACCATGTCTTAGAAACTAGTATCCTCTGCTAGTCAATCAATAAGCATTTAACAAGCATTGTCTATATATCAAGGTGTTGGGGATGAAACAAAGAAAGGCAAAAACAGTTCAGGGAGCTCACATTCTGATAGGACAAGCCAAAGAATTAATCCTTAGGGGCCTGAGCTGTTGTTGGCATGAATGGAGCAGATTTTCTCACTCTAAAGTCAGAAGACACAGGCTTACATCCTGACTGTGCTACTGATTACCTGTGTGACCTTGGGAAGATAATTTAATCTCTCTGGGTCTCAGTTTCCTAATCTGTAAAATGAAAGGGACTAGATTAGATGATCTCAAGGATCCTTTCAGCTCCAGATCTTTGATTCTCTGGTGCTTCGAGGGGATGTTGATTGCCCTCCCTCCTCTCAGTCAGACACCTCCAAATACCCCAAGGATTTCCACAGTGCACCTGGAGCCTGACAATGTATGTCAGAGGATTTTTTGAACACAGACTCTATGAGGAAGTAAGAAAAAATGTCTTCCTTACCTTTCAAGAGGATGCTCAGAAAATTCTCCCTTTGGGATTTGGCTCCTTTTGTTTAAATCTTACCTGGGTCCTGAGCCTCTCTCCATTTCTGAATTTTCTGAATCAGGGGAGCTTGTTTAAGGCCCCAGCCCCACCATTTTGGTCTGTACTGGTCAGATGATGCTGAGTTTTACCCTATAAGATACTGGCTCTCTGGCAGTGAATGAGTTCTGACTAGGAAGATGCTGGGGACCCAGTGAGCATGCTCCAGCATCTTACTCCTCCCTCGGGCATCACTACAGCATCAATGCAGAATGGGAGATGCACCAGCAGACCAAGCCTTTAGCAGAAGGACACGCCTCCAGGGAGAAAGATGCTTATCCCTCCCTTTCTAGTCAGCTCATTCTCTTCTTAGGTTACACCAGTCCACTGCATCCATCTCTCTGGGTCTGACTCCTTACATCCAGCTGCCCTGTTTGTCTGCACCCCACCCTCCTAATCTGGAGGTCAATCCAGATTCGTGCTCAGTTTGACCTCCCTATTCCCTGCCTGTAGCTCTGGACTGGGACCAACCATGCCAGTGGATAAGGGAGGATGTGCTATGGGGGGTTGGATGGGAGAAGAGTCAGAAGATCTGGGTTCTAGTTTTAGTTATAATTCTCACTAGTCGTCTGACTATGGGGTAGGCAGCATGTTGCAAAGCAAAGGGAGCTAGAAATGGAGTCAGAAGGCTTGGGTTAAAGTCCCAGCTCTGACACTCACTACCTGTGTGATGTTTAACCAATCACTTAGCCTTTGGGTCTCAGTTTCCTCAGATGTAAAATGAGGGAGTGAGATTACAGACTCTTTAAGGGCCTTTTCAGCTCTAACTCTATGATGCCTAGTAGTCACATGCTAGAGCCAGGTTGAACTGGCTCAAAGAGCTAGTCATTAAATTTTCATTGCGAGCATTTACATCTCAGACATTGGCAGATGCTGCAACTCAGGGCTCGGTGCATTGTTTTGTCACTTACCTAGACTTAAGAAACTGATGACAGAACGTCAATAATGCAGATTTAAGTCTATTGTGTGCATTTTTTTCAGAGAGCCAATAGTTAAATGTTTACCAGCATACTACTGATCCTATGTCCAGTTTCCTTAACTGTAAAATGGAGACAATGTATTCCATGCCTCACAGGGTTGGTTTTTATGAGGGAGGCCCTTTGTCTACGTTAAACTGCTACAGAAATACAGACTATTATTATTTATACCAGTGACTCTCATTCTTTTCTGTTCTCTCAGGGCAATGGAC
>CM053773.1:191087291-191102346 GCA_028658325.1 Potorous gilbertii
GGGGACAAGAGAAGGGAGGGATGATAGAAGAGAGGGCAGATTGGTGATAGGGGAAATTAGAATGCTCAGTGTACTGGGGTGGTGGGAGGGGACAAATGGGGAGAAAATTTTGGAACCCAAAATTTTGTGAAAATGAATGTAAAAAGTTAAATAAATACATTTATATTAAAAAAAAGAAAGAAAGAAAAGGAGTAGATCCAAATGGAAGAAATGCATCTCCGAGCTGAAACCATGATTCACTTTTTCCATCTAATACACAAATTGTGCACAGGTTTTTGTTGAAATTTAGCTAATAAATTTTTATCTTCCTTGACATCATTCAGTTGAACTTGCAAACCTTCGAGATATGCTGAACTTCAATCTATTTGCCAAATAGGTTCAAAACTCGTGAAATTTTTGGTTTGGAAGATTTTTTTCAAACAGATTGCAAAATTTTGTTTCCAGTTTTCTATGAAGTGTACAAATAGAAGTTTTACAAGTCATTGTTTTACATCCTTTTCAGCAACAAAATCTTAGTTTTTAAATGTCTCTGTCATCCCTGTGACTTCATAAAATCAGCACTTTGGGCAGGGTTTGTTGTGAATAAAGAATAGTAACTGTAAATCCACATTTCAAATAATTTCTTGATAATTTTACATTTTTTCATTCAACTCCTTATCAGATATCATGAAATCATTTGTGGTTTCCCCTTCTTAGTATGGTTGATGAGGAGCTCATACCAGAAGCAGCAACATCAGCTTGGCCACATCCTACTAATTCTATGCTCACACCATTGGTGTTGTTTTTGATCCACAGGTTCTTTGCAATAATCTTTGTAAATTAATTTTTGCTTTTTTGAGTTAGCTTAATTATAACTAGGTAACATGCTCCATGAATTCACTTAATTATGCATTCATAAACTGCAGTACGTCATAATATGTTGAAAGTGATCCAGTGAGTAGGGACACCAGTATCCACCATTCATTGCTGTAAACCTCTCACTCTTCCCTCAGAATCCCTCCAGTACTATATAACATATGTGACTATATGATATATAGACAGATACAGATCAAAATGTCATATACAGGCTAATATTATATGTGCGTATACTTCTATGTATATATGCAGATATGTGCGTTCATGTATACATATTCATATATGTGTAAAGCTTAATTTCTGATTTTTTCAGATAAAAAGTAAGTAGAAGTGCTGACATTTGCTCCCAGCACTACAGTGAATCTTTCTGTGTATGTCCTAGAGTTTATGTATCCTGTTTTGGAGATCATTATCTACAGGGAACTAAGATAATACAAAAAACAAAGGGTATGTTGAGAATTATCCTAATTTTTAAAAACAGAGACATCTTCTCAGAAGTTTAATAATAACCATCAACCAATTGCAAAGGTAAGTGAGAGATTAAACTGTTAGGAGAAATTGAACTCTTAACAAGGTATTTTTATAAAAAATTTTATATCATTGAATTTAATCAGCCTATAATTTACATCAGGGAAAGGGAATATAAATTTTGTTGCAGGCCCTTGAGGTACTGGGGAGGGAAGAGGGGGAAATGAAGGGAAACTCAGCAGTAAATTACATGACAATAAGTTAATTAGTTAAGAGTATGGGAGTTTTTTTAAAGATGGAGAAATATTTATCAACTTCATTATTTTTTAATTAAGAATATAGAACATTACTCAAATCTAATAGAGTATTCTAATGAGTTTTCTTTATCTCCAGATAGCTTTGACCACTGCCAAGAGGGAATGGCCTCAAGGCACAGTTAATTTTCTTAATGTTTTAATGATGTCTTTTGTCTTTACATCAGTCATTTCATATACATCCCACAGATTGAACACTCACTTGCAACAAAAAAACAAAAATATCCAATACAGTGATTGTATCTGACAATATATGTGATATTCTGCCATCATAGCCCCCATAACTCTGATGTGAGGAAAGGGGTGTACTTCCATTATCTTTTCTCTGGGGTCTTCATTGATTTTAAACTTAGTTTGACTTCTTTTTAGTAAGCTTTTTATTTACTTCATCATTGTGTATATTGTTCTCTGCTTATTTCCTTCTGCAACAGTTCAAAAAATGCTCCTAATTTTCTTTAATTCCTCATATTCTTGCTATATCTCATACATACCACCACCACAGCTCTGTCTTTCCAAGAGCTAGATTATTAATTCTCAGTGTAAGCACTGACAACTCAGAAACAGGCAATTACTACAAATTAGGACTTGATTTATTGAATGTATAGACTTTAAAAACTGTTAATATTTTCCCCTTCACTGTAAAAACTCTTCCTTGCATACCTCTTTTATGTGAGATTTTCCCCGTTATTCCTCCCCATTCCTCCTTCTTCCAGTATACATCTCTTTCTCAGACTTTCGTTTTTCTGAGATTATTCCAATTAATAGACTCACACCCATGCCATCTGTCTAAGGACACTCCTTCTAACATCCTAATGATGATAAAGTCCTTGGAAATTACATATATCATCTTTGCATTTGGTAATATAAACAGTTTAACCTTATTAAGTTCTCCATGATTTCTCACTTATACTTACCTTTTTATGCCTCTTTCAAATCTTGTTTTTAAATGTCAATTTTTTCTATTAAGTTCTGGTCTTTTCATCAGGAATGCCTGAAAGTCCTCTGTTTCACTAAATGACTATTTTTCCCCATATGATTATACTTAGTTTTGCTGGGTAGGGTTATTCTTGGTTGTAATACTAGCTTCTTTGCCTTCTGGAATATTAGATTCTAAGCCCTCCACTCCTTGAACCTGGTAGCTGCAAAATCTTGTGTGATCCTGATCGTGGCTCCATTGTAATTGAATTTTTTCTTTCTAGCTATCTCCAGTGTTTTCTTTTTGACCTCAGAGCTCTGGACTTTGGCCTACTACTATACCTATGAGTTTTTATTTTGTGATCTCTTTCATGAGGCAATTGGTGTATTCTTTTAATTTTTATTTTGCCCTTTAGTTCTAAGACATTTGAGTGATTTCCTTTATGTTTTCTGGAAATATGATGTCTAGATTTTTTTGTCATGGCTTTCAGGTAGTCTAGTAATTCTTAAATTATATCTCTATGATCTATTTTTCAGGTCAGATTTTTTTCCAATGAGATATTTCACATTTTTCCCATATTTCATTCTTTTTACTCTGTTTTATTATTTTTTGATGTCTCATGAAATCATTAGCTTCCACATGACCAATACTAATTTTTAAGGAATTATTTTCTTCAATGAGTTTTTGTAGCTCTTTTTCTATTTGGCCAATTCTGCTTTTCAAGTTCTTTTCTTCAGTGAGATTTTGCCCCTCTTTGACAATTTTGTCAATTACATTTTCAAGGAGTTATTTTCTTTGTTTTTATGCCTCTTTTACAATGAAATTAATTCTCTTTTCATAATTTTCTTGCATTGCTCTTATTTCTTTCCTAATATCTTCTCTACTGCTCTTGATTTTTAAATTATTTTTTGCTCTTTTTTAGCTCTTTCTTTAGCAATTCTATTAATTCTTATTATGCTTATGTCCAATCTGCATTATTCTTTGAGGCTTAGCTTATAGAAGTTTTCACATTGTTATCTTCTTCTGAGTTTGTATGTTGAGCTTCCCAGTCACCATAGTAGCTTTTTACTGTCAGGTTCTTTGCTGTTATAGTTGTTGTTTTCTCATTTTTCCATCTGATTTCTTGACTTTGGACTTTATGATGAAGTTGGATTCTGCTTACCTCAGAAAGGTAGGGATGGTCATTGTTGCAAGCTTCTGATATTTTCATCGTGGTGTTTTCACAGCTAGTTCTAGGGAATCTATAAGTTTTTGGTGGTTCCAAGTTGATGTGATTTGGAAAAAAGGGTGTGGTCACTGTACTTCTGGTCTGTGCTATGGTCCTTACCCAGGAAGGGCCCCTGCTCTCTCACAACTATAGTTCACCTCCTCCTTGGAACTGTGACTCATTTCTTGGTAGAGCCCCTGCTCCTTTGCAACTGCAATCCTTCCTCTCCATCCTAGAACAGTGACCTGACCTGAAAGTGGGTAATGGGCAATGGGGTTGTCAATAGCACTTGGTCCTACAGTTTTTATTGTATCATAATCTTTAGGAGGAAGAATGAACAAGTGGCCGGAGGGCTGGCCTAGGTTCAAGTCCTAGATCTGTCATGTAGTAATTGTTTGATTTCAGTCAAGTCTCTAAGACTATAAGTTTCAAAGAAAGTGATGACCTGCATTGGTAGAGGGAGACTTCTCACCTGGGAATTTACCATATCAATTAAATCATAGGTTCAATACCTAAACTATAATGGCTATGTTTGGTATTTCTTCTTTTTACATTTATTGGCAATTATTCTATCCCCAAAATCATGGTATATTTTTTGTTAGAGTGATATGTGGTATTGATACATATATGTGTGTGTATTCTTTTTCCATCCCATTCAGAAAGCACCATTTTTTTTTAGCTCTAAATTTCTCCAATAGTTTGTTCAGTTCTATGTCTTTCCTTTTGTTTATATTTCTGTTGGATATGTCTAGCTTTGAGAAAGGAATATTAAAATCTTCTACTTGAGTAGAGTTACAATTTATATCTTTTTGCAGTTGAGTTCACTTTTCCTTTATGAATTTAGATCCACATCATTTGGTATGTATGTATTTGATATTCATATTGGTTTGCTGTTTTAGCTCCTTTAGGCGTAATGCTCCTTTATCATTTACTTTTATTGAGGATATTTTTTTTGTTTTATCTAAGAACATAATTGAAACTCCTGCTTTTTTGGATTCACCTAATACACAGCTAATTTTGCTTTGTTTTGCTCAGTTTGATTCTATGTCTGTTTCTGCTTTTTAGATGTGTTTCTTTGAAGAAATAGACTATGGAACTTTTTTTCTTGTCTGCTACTCTATTTTACTTAAACTACTTTGATGTAGTCTTATTCCCACAGGCTCTCTTCCCCCAACTACCTTCATTCATATTACCATTTGTCAACTCTTTCCCTAGACTTAAAATGTTATTTAAATTATTGATTTATTTAGTTGTCTATTCTGTCCTTTTCTTTTCCTTTCCTTTTCCCCTCTCAGTTAAGTAGTAAATTCAAAATTCATCCTCTTCTCCTCCCCTCCAATTTCCTTAGTTCGTTAGAGTTTTTCAGCCTCTTTTTCTAAGAATTTCTTTTTTTTGTTCTTTTTATTATTTCTCTACCTATATATTCTGAAATTGTACTCTCTGAATTGTAGTCTATATCCTTATATTGTCCTTCATAATATCTAATATAATAATTTCCTCAGAAAGTTGAAGCTGAAGTACAATATTTGAAATCTCTCTTCTAACCAGTCTCTAATTTATTGCCTTTATAGCTTTTGCTTCATCATCCCTTTTTTCTGATGTGCCTTTCCTTACAGGCAGGAAGTTATGTGAAAGTAATGTGAATAAAAACAATATTCCTTGGTAAAAAAATAATCATTCTGTGTCCTAAATTGTGGGTTCCAATTCTACCCCTTTCTGTCCTTTTGATTGTACTATCCTCCATTGCTGGGGGATTTATGCTTTGTGTGTGTGTGTGTGTGTGTGTGTGTGTGTGTGTGTAAGACAGAGAGAGAGAGAGAGAGAGAGAGAAGAGAATCATCTGACACTCATCTTTCCAGGATCCCAAAACAGGTACTTTTGATGAAAAGATAATAGAGCCTCCACTTAAAGGAGTGACATCTTCCTCTTGAGATTGTACATATGGATACTAGCCTAGATCCTAACAGAAGGAGAGGACAAAATATTCAATATCCTAACTTTAAGAGGAAAAGGTCTCAGCTTGTCAAGAGAGTTGCATATAAATGTTTGCTTGGAAATAGGCATTCTCTAACAAGCCATGTCAATGTATTCACATTCACCAAAGAAAGGTGAAGATGCCAGTTACAAAAACCCACAAACATTTTCTTACCTACATTATGAAAAGGAATGAGTTAACCACAAACTAAGTATTACAGAATATATAACAGCAATCACAGTTTAACTGGCCCTATTATATGCACCCATTCACTGAATATACCCAATTTGATCCAGTCAAGATTTATCATGTAGTGTCCTATCACAGTAAGCACAATTAACTTAAAATAGAAAGCACTGTTTTACCACGAAAGTATCAAGTGACAAATAACATACAGTACATTGAATATACAGTGCCTCCTTGCCACCTCCTCCTATACTCTCCACTCAGTCCATGGATAGGCAGGGTTAGGAATCTGTTTCCTGTTTACCATCCAATACCTGGGCCCTATGATCTAAGGAATAGACAGAGTTTAACAGTTACCTATCAGATGACCACCAAAACTAGAGAGGTTTCTTTTTTTTCATGTATAATTTATTTCAGCTATTAACATTCACTTCCACAAGAATTTGAATTCAAAATTTTCTCCCCACCTCTCCCCACCCCTCACCCCAGGATAGCATGCACCCTATTCACCCCTTTCTCCAGTCTGTCCTCTCTTCTATTACCCACCCTTCTTTCATCCCCCTTCCCCTCTATTTTCCTATAGGGCAGAATAGATTTCTGTACTCCATTGCCTGTGTAGCTTAATTTCCAGTTGCATGCTAAAACAATTTTTAGCATTCATTCTTAAAGCTTTGAGTTCTATATTCTCCCCCTCCCTCCCCACCCACCCTCATTGAGAAAGCAAGTAATTCAATATAAGTCATACATGTGTAACAATGCAAAGCACTTCTGTAATAGTTGTGTTATAAAAGACTAACCACATTTCCCTCTCTCCTATCCTACCCTCCATTTATTCCATTCTGTCCCTTGCCCTGTCCTTCCACAGTAGTGTTTGCTTCTGATTATTCCTTTCCCCAGTTTGCTGTCCCTTCTATTATCTTTCCTCTCCTATCCCCTTCCCCCTTGCTTTCCTGCAGGGTAAAATACAGATTTCCCTATCCATTGGAGGGTGTGTTATTCCCTCCTTAAGCCAAATTCCATGAGAGTAAGGCTCAATTATTTCCTTTCATCTCCCCCGTCTTCCCCTCCATTGTAAAAGCTCTTTCTTCCCTCTTTTATGTGAGATGATTTGCTGTATTATACCTCTCCCTTCCTCTTACTTCTAGGGCATTTCATTCAACAGTAACTTTTATTTTTTTTTTTGGTATTCTCCTTTCATATTCAGCTCACTCTGTGCCCTCTGTCTATGTGTGTGTATGTATACATACATATACATACACTCATGTACATATACATACCTACACATATATAACATACACATATATACATACCAATACCCACCTACATATATATATTATATATACACATATATTACCTCTACCACCCTAATACTGAAAAAGGTCTTATGAGTTACAAATAGCATTTTTCCATGTAGGAATGTAAACAGTTCAACTTTAATAAGTTCCTTAGGGCTTCTCTTTCTTGTTTACTTTTTCATGTTTCTCTTGATCTTGTATTGGAAAGTCAAATTTTTTATTCAGCTCTGATCTTTTCAACAAGAATGTTTGGCAGTCCCTTATTTCATTGAGATTCCATTTTTTCCCCTGAAGTATTATACTCAGTTTTGCTGGGTAGGTGATTCTTGGTTTTAATCCTATCTCCTTTAATCTCTGGGATATCATATTCCAAGTCCTTTGATACCTTAATGTAGAAGCTGCTGAATCCTGGGTTATCCTGATTGTATTTCCACAATACTTGAATTGTTTCTTTCTGGTTGCTTGTAATATTTTCTCCTTGACCTGGGAACTCTGGAATTTAGCTACAATATTCCTAGGAGTTTTCCTTTTGGGATATCTTTCAGGAGGTGATTGGTGAATTCTTTCCATTTCTATTTTACCTTCTGATTCTAGAATATCAGGGCAGTTTTCCTTGATAATTTCATGAAAGATGATGTCTAGGCTCTTCATTTGATCATGGTTTTCAGGTAGACCAATAATTTTTAAATTTTCTCTCCTGGATCTGTTTTTCAGATCAGTTGTTTTTCCAGTGACATAGTTCACATTGTCTTCTATTTTTTCATACTTTTGGTTTTGCTTCATAATTTCTTGGTTTCTCATAAAGTCATTAGCTTCCATCTACTCCATTCTAATTTTCAAAGATTCTTGAAAAATAAAGGGAATCACTTTTATAATTTATAAGTGTTTGAAATTCATGAAAGCCTCAATGAAGAGGTGGAATTGGAGCTGAGCCTTGATGAACAGTACAGAATTTAAGAGGCAAGGATAAGGGGTGAAGAAGAGTCCATTAGAAGCAAAGAAGACACTGTGTAGAGCACAGAGACATCCAGTTTGGCTGAAACAAGGAGTATGTGAATCTCCACCATCCCTAACTTCAAATGTCCAACTCAATCATCACCTCCTCCATAAAGTGTTTCCTGATTCCCTTGGAGGATAGCCTTCACTCTCTAGTTCAATAATTCTATTTAACCTCTCTTTTTCTCAGTGTAAATTGTATGTATATGTGTGTACTTATCCCAAAATAATAATGAGATTTAGAGCAGAAAGGGAACTTAGAAATCATTTGGGCACAAGAGTGGTTCTGAAATCATCTGTATCACCCTACTTGGCCCTAATGCATTTATCAGTGAAATCCATTATCCATTGTTCACTATATGGGAAACAGGCCTGGAAACCTATTCAGATAGGCTGAAGCTTTTGGTTACATTTCTTGGCTCTTTACAAAATCAAGCTGTTGGAACCAAAATTAGGTATCTGGAATTAGGAAGGAATATGAAAGCTTTGAAGTGCCCAGAGGATTCCAGATTCTCCATCTTCCAGTCAGCATCCTAGCAGTGGCCCCAGACATCCTGGGTCAATACAACTGGGGTCAGTGTCTGCATTAGGAACCAATGATAGACTGGCTGAAAATTCTGGTCTCTACAAATAGCCTAGCAGGAAAAAAGATATACTGTATTTAAGGGGAACACCTTGAGGACACTAGCAAAAGGAATTCCAGGACCTATGAGTTCCCTTTTGCCAAAACCTCTAAGTTTGAGCCCACTTTCCCTTGGACTCTCTGACTCTCTCTCTCTCTCTCTCTCTCTCTCTCTCTCTCTCTCTCTCTCTCTCTCTCTCTTTCTGTATACTTATACATATATGCGAGGTAATATGACACATACTTTTGGAGGAAATTATCTGTAGCAACTTGTAGATACCAACTTAGTAAGCACCCCTTTCTAAAAGTTAATTAAGATTGACTAAGTGATTATCATGAGGAAAAGCACACCAGAGGAGGCTAATGAGATACAGCACTAGAAAAATAAACAAACCCCAACACACACACACCGCCCCCGCCAAGGCTAACCCTAGATCCCTAAGGGAAAGTAATAACCAGAATCCTTTAGACTTAACTTACCAGTGTGAGTATGGATTGGTAGAGTACCTTTAAATGGCTGATCTCCAGTGCTGCTGATCTCCCATCAATGTGTTGCTACCTTCATGTGCTTTTATAATAAACTCTTATTAATTCTCAAAAAAAGAGTACCTTTAAAGGATGAACTACAGAAGCCAATCCCTTCATTTTGCAAAAATGAAGAAGTTGAAACCCAGAAAGTGAAAAGGATTTGCCTAAGATTATACAGATACAATAAATCAACGATCTAGGATTCAAACCCAAGCCATTTTAAAATCATAAATCTAGATTCATAAAAAGATTCAGAAGAGACCGTTTAGTTCAACCAACTCCTTTTACAGAGGAAACAAACCCAGAGGGGGCTGAAACTAGCTCAAGGTCACATAGTAAATGACAGGGTATTCAAATTCAAGTCCTCAGGTTCTAAATTCAGAGCACAATGTGGGGAGGAGAGGAAAAAGCATTCGTATATAGTGCCAGGTGCTGTGCTACACAGTTCACAAATTTCTCATTTTCATCATCACAACAGCCCTATCAGGTAGATTCTATTATTAACCCCTTTTTACAGTTGAGTCAAATAAAAATTAAGTGATTTGCCCAGGATCGCACAGCTAATACATGTCTAAGGCTAGATTTGAACTCAAGTCTTCCTGACTTTGGGTCTAGCACTCTATTCATTGCACCAGCAGCTGTCTCTTTCCTATGTCTAAGCCTTTGTTTTCTTTTTCCTCTTACCTTTTGAATATCTAACCATGTTCTTTCTAGCCCATCCCAAATGTCACCTCCTCTAGGAAGCCTTCCTTGATCTCTCTCGTTGGCAATGACCTTTTCATACTTGGAACTTACACAGGACTGCTTATATCTCTCTGATGTATACACATATCATTTCACATGTGTGTGCTATCTCCCTTTTAGACTTTGGATTCAATGGGGGAAGGAATCGAGTCTTCTTTAAACTTTGTATCTCTCCCCTCATCCCCACCCCACCCCCCCCCACAAACTCAGCGAAAGACTATGCATACAGCTTAATAATTACATACTTAATAAATGTTTATTGAATTACTCAACATTTTTCTCTCAGAGAAATTTGTAGCACAGATTCTTTAGTTAAGGTGGAAGAGAAGCCAGTTGTGTCATTTAAAGGACATACCTGTGGGATCATTTTCTCCCTCACCTGGAGGCATCATGGTACAATACAAAATGAGGAACCCTGTGATCTAGTTTAGGCTGTGCCACAAACTCTCTTAACTCATTTAATTACTAACTATTTCTTGACCTCCACACTTCATCTCCAAAATCTCACTCCCACCTCCATGCATTTGTGTATGTCTACCCTCAGTCCTGCACATCTCTTGTCTTCTCTGTTTCTCAGCATCCTTGACTTCCTTCAAGTTTCAATTCAAATGTCACCTCCTTTGAGAAGCCTTTCTTGATTTCCTCTCTCACTTCCTCCAGGTATTGACTTCCTCAATTTACCTTGGATAATATTTATTTGTAAACATGCAATATCCCTCTCCATCTCCACCCTCAGTAGAATATAAGCTTCTTAAGGGTAAGGAATTCTTTTGTCTGGTTTTGGTTTAGATTTCAGTTTGGTTTGGTTTCCCAAATGCCTAGTATAATGCTTTGATCATAGTAGATACTTTATAAATGTTTGATGAATTCAATCTGTATGACCTTTACAGAGTCACTAGCTCTCTTTGGGCCCCAAATTCCTCCTTTGAAAACTGAAGAGGTTGCTTTAGATATTTTCTGAGCTCTGACCTTCTATAATCTCTTCTCTAAGGTTCCTTCCAGGTCTCATATTCTGTGTGCTATGTTCTAAAGTCCCTTCCTGCTCTGTCAGTGGGTTCTATATTCCAAGGTCTATTCTAGCTCTGACATTCTATGTTCTCTGCTCAGAAACCTCCTTGAGATCTGACCTTCTCTGTGGTACATTGTAAGGTTCATTTCAGGTCTGACATTCTGTGTTCTGTGCTCTAAATTTCCTTCCAGCTCAGACATCCCATGTTCTGTGGTCCCTTCCTGCTCTGACATTCTATATTTTATGCTCTAAATTCCCTGCCAGTTCTGATATTGTGAATATGTTCTCAGATCCATTCCAACCCTAACATTCTGTATTCTGTGTCTGAGGTCTTTTTCTGCTCTGCCAGTCAATGTTCTATATCCTAAAGCCATTTCCAGCCCAAATAGTCTCTAAGAATAAGGCCACTACTGTTGTAGCTCCCAGTGCACCATCCAAGAATCATTTCTTCTGTCTCTGCCTATGAAGAGGCTTCAGAAATATTTACTCCTCTTCCAACCAATAGAAGGGAATGAATACTGGAAGGGGGATGTACTGTTGTATCAGACATCTCACACACACACACACACACACACACACACACACACACACACTAGCAGCATAATTGTCTTAAGAGCCCTAAGCCTCAGCCAGCTGTGAGCTGGGAATAATCAAATACCTGAAAGGCAGCGGATGGCTAAGGAAGCGGCAGGGGCAGGAGCTGCGGCATCGGGAGAACATGACTGAGGGTGCTCAGCTCTGCGGACAGAAACGGCAGACCCTCAGTTGTCGGGCCTTCCTGGACGGCACAGAGCCCCGCCAGCCTTCCACAGAAGAAGGAATGTCTCCAGTCCGTCCCCGTTCTCGCTGAGGGAGCTGCCATCCCGAGGCAGCAAGGGAGGGATGCACAGCTGGTCCAGCGGGCGACTGGCCTTTGTTCACTCCTAAGGAGAGGAGATTGCCCGGCGGTGAGTACACCTTCCAGCCTTTCGGGTCTACGGAAGCAAAGAGCTGTCTGGAGATGTTTATTGGCTACCGCCCTTTTATTTTTCCACCACTGCCTCTCCCCTGGTGGCCGGGGAACCCTGGCCAAGATGGATCGCATCCTCTGGCCAAGATGAATCGCATCCCCTGCATCTCGGAGGGCGGGCATCAGTCAGCTATCAGAACCAAAGGAAAAGCATCCCTAAACAGCCATTGTCCCAGTCGATTCCCTGCTGTACGTCAGGGATGGGAGAGATGAGAGATCTGCCGCATTTGGGGGATGGATTTACGGGTTCCGTTAATGCCTCAATCCTCCCCCGGGAAGGGCGGCCTACAGAATGCTTCGGTCTCCATCCATTTCCTATTTGGAACAACTGAAGTCTTTTTTAAAAGCCATCATAAGAGGATTTTGAGGGGATAATTTTTTTCCGGAAGGGGGAGGGTTGAGGGGAAGAGAGAAGGCATTTTAAAGAACTAGATCCCTCGGTACAAACACAGAGACAATTATTTGCTTTTTAAAAATTAAATCAGTCGATATATATGAAGTACCTACTGTTTGCAAGCCCTTTACTAGAAAGTGTATTCGTGGGGGTTGGGGGTGGGGGGTGGGGGAAGTGCATTTAGCCAGGGAGAGAAAACAAAAAAAAATGAAAGGATGTTATTCCCCCAAGATGCTTACAGATTAAGGTGATTTCTCCTAAAGCCATTGTATAGAGAGGGCAACAAAAGCTGAAATGACTGGAAATTCACAAAAGCATACAGACAGGTGTATGTCAACATTGTATAAGGTGTGTTTTTATGTAGGGAAGGGACCCAGACTCGCCTTAACTGATGGATCATGGGATGTCAGAGCTGAAAGAAACCTTGGAACATAGAATACTAGTACTGGGAGGGATCTTTGAACAAAAAACCCAGAATGCCAGACCCAGAAGAAACCTGAGAACCTAGAATGTCAGAGCTGAAAAGAGACTTTAGAATAATAGCTGGTATTTCCCTAGTTCCTTTGCATGTTCCATGTGAAATTTCATTTGAGCCCCAGAACAATTTTTGAAGTAGGTAATAACAGCTAGTGTTACATAGTACTTCAAGTTGGGCAAAATACTTTACATATGTTAACTTATTTTTACAGATGAGGATAAAGCACAGGCAGATTGAGTGATGCTCAGGGTCACACACTGCTTAAATATCTGAAACAATATCTGAACCCAAATCTTCCTAACTCCAAAACCAGTCCTCTATTCACTACTCCATATTTTCTTGCAATGTTAGAATATTAGCTCATTGAGATATATATATATATATATAAAGTACTTTGCAAAACTTTTGAGCACCATGTAAATGTGAGCTATCACTATTACTATTAATAGAATTTAAAAAGACTATAGAAAGCATCCAGTTGGACCCCTGTATTTTACAAAGAAAACTGAGGTGGAAAGGGTTTGGGAACTGCCTCCAAATCACATAAGGCATAACTAATGGAGCTGAGATTCAAACTCAGGGCCTTCACTTCCAAATTTGGTATGCCTTCCCTCACACCTGACTCCATCCATGGAGGAGGTTAAAATATATTAATTATTCAATGCCATATGTTTCTTTCTTAGATGACACCCACATTGTCCTCCTGTATTCTGAAATCTGGGTCTGAATGCACCCATAGATGCATGATGTATATTGTAGCTGGTTGTAATATTGACAGTGTGCTTTGGGATGACACAGGTCCCTCTGGAATGAAAACAACTTAAGAAGTGGGGTTGAAAGACTTTCTTTGTGGAAGGCTTTAGCAGTTTCTTCCTGTGACACTCTATCAAATAAAAACAGAGACAGAAACACAGTGTCTGCTACAGGGAGACTGAAATGGAGGTTACTGCCCCCTGACTTGAAATAAATTTTTCATTTATTTAAACCTTCTTCTAGAAACAGCTGCAGGAGAAAGAGGAGAACAGAGCTGATTTTTAGTCTGCTTTCTCCCCCCTGCACTACCTCACAGCTCCCAGCAGAGGTCAGGTTGCACGTGGCACATACTGTACTGTCTTCCTACGCTTCCTACCTAAATAATGATCCCATTCTCAGAGGGGAAGTCAAGCCGTTAGTCTGGGTCTCTTTTCAAACTACAGTCTACTTGAAACTGATTGACTTTTCTTTGGAGGTTCTCAAATAAATATTATCATAGGGCCATGAACAAGGAAGGACAACCTTCCTAGAGACCAATCCATTCATTTTATAGAAAAGGAAACTGAGGCCCGGATAGGGGCATACCCAGGATCATGTTGTTCGTCCTTCATTTTTGAAGAAAAATGACATCTCAGTGTCGGAGTCAGAGGACAATGTGTTTGTATATGACTGATCAGTCCAATGTGAGTTCAGAAGGCACTACTATCACAGACTGGGCACAAGTATAATAAGCAACTATAAGAAGTAAGGGCATCTGGCGGCATAGTGGATAGAGTGAAGGCCTGGAGTCAGGAACACTAATCTTCCTGAGTTCAAAACTGGCCTCAGATTCTTACCATCTGTGTGATGTCAGGCAACTCTGTTTGCCTCAGTTTCTTCATCTGTAAAATTAAACTGGAGAAGAAAATGGTGAACCACTCCAGTATCTTTGCCAAGAACACCCCAAATGGGGTCAACAAAGAGTCAAATGTAACTGGAAAGCTATTGAACAACAAAATGATAGGTGAGAGTTGAGCCTAAATTCTTTGTCTAAAAATTCAGGGCTCTTTTGAGGGCATCTTTTGATGAGTGGGACTGGATGAGTTCTTGAAGCACTACTTTTAGTAACCACAAGGTGTTGTTGTCTTTTACTTCACTCTGAACCAATCACAGTCCTCTTTGAGAATGAAGGACATACAGCAACAACAACAACAAGGAGGTGCTGTGAGATCTTTATAGGGGATGTGCCATGAGACAAAAGAAAAAGGTATGAAATGGAGAGCTCAAAATCAATGGGTCCACTTCCCAGCTTTGTCCATAGGTCTTC
>CM053773.1:191102846-191119603 GCA_028658325.1 Potorous gilbertii
GGGGGTCGGGTGGGGAATGGTAAAGGGGGCTGGGAATTTGGCCAGGTGGACTGCGATCATGAACGGTTGAGGTCGGGGAGGGCAGGGAAACAGAAAAACCTGGGCAAGAATGGGAAGTGGAGACAAAGAATTGGGTAGAGAGCAGGTAATTTGGGGAGCTTCACAGGCAGGGGAGGCCCTTCCTAAGTATTTCTGCACACTCACAGTTTCCCAACCCTCCCTTAGGAATGGTTGTCACGCTTTTCTCATTTTCATTACCTGCATTGAAGAAGAGGGAAGGTTTTCTCTTTCCCGACAACCCATCCCCCCATTTTTGGTTTCCACTCCTTTTCACCAGTAAGCCACACCATTTACCGGTCCCCTCCCTTGCTTCTTCCAGTTCAGATGCTTCACCTCTTTGCATTTTTAGCCTGTCACGTATGTATCAGTAGTCCATTCCCAGATGATAGAGATGACTGCCATTGGTTACCAAATACTTTAGGTTCTTGCTCTTTCATGATCAATGCAGTATTTGCATGTCTCCACCCAGTGTATTTCAGTGATTGGGATCAGATAACAGATTACCCTCATCTTTTAGTGTATAACACTCTTTTTCAATGCCATTTTTTAGTCTTGGCCTTTTTTTGTTTGTTAAGGAAATAGGCTAAGCAAACCTGGATTTGGGGACAATAATTCAGAGGAATGTCATTGTACTTATTTAATGTATACTGCACTTCAGGAATTCTGTTTTGCTGCAGCTGCTGGTAACAGATTTTATGAGGAAAGTCCTGCTGGCCTTCCATTTTCCTTGAAACAGATTATTTCATTTTGATGTTTTACTCAACTTTATTGTTATCACAGGGTTATGATTATTGTTAGGTTTTTTTTTTTTGACAGAAGTCCACTTGCCTAGTTATGTACTTTGTTAAACAGCAGAGAACTGTAACCATGTACTCTAGTCAGATGGTGGGAGGAGGGAGGATATGCTTGAATGTTGAGCTTCCTGTCACCTTCACCTATTAGGGAAAAATTGTGTATGACTTGTTTTAAGCTGTTTAAAGTGAATGTTTAGCTTTAGTAAATCTCTATTTGTAAAGTGTTATTTATTGCAACTGCATTTTTATGTTCTGATATGTTGATGAAATGTATCTCTAGCTATGTATGTGAGAGTACTGTGAATGAAGGGGTGCTATGAACAGCAGGATTTTGGTTGTTTTTGAAAGCATCAGTAAGGTGTAGCAACTTGTCATTTAAGAAAGGAATGAATTTTATTAAAATATGAAGGGAAAATGATGATACAAAGAACTTTGACCTAAGAGAATTAATATATTTTAGATTTGAATGATAGTAAGTGGGGTATTATCTTTTAAGTTGTTGCTTAAGTTTCTTTAAAATGTGGATCTTCCATATTGAATACTTAGTTCAGAGAAAACAAATATATCATGGAAAAGAGAATTAGGTGGCAAATCTTCTTAAGGTATCTCCTTTATTGAAATATTTTAGCTAGTATATTCTGTAAATAGTGACAATATTTAGCTAGGATATTCTGTAAATAGTGACAATATTCTTGACATCCCTTAATATTATGCCTGCTTTACTTGTTAGACTTTCTCAGATAGTTGTTTCACCATTAATAAATAGGGCACTGATATGAAAAATTTCAGTCACTGATCAGCAAGGTATATTATAGAGAATAATATAGGCAACATAGTTTTGATTACCATCTTGATTTTTTTCTCCCTTGTTTAGATTGTGTTTTTAAATAAAATGTCTTATGGGCTTCAGTATTAATACCATAAGCCTTTAGAATTAAAGACTAATTCCATTTTGTAGAGTTTAATTCCACACTGTTTTAAATTGGTATCAAGCACTGGTTTTGGGCTCCAGTGAGTAGGAGAGAGTTGTCATGGAAGTCATATTACAATTCTGTATGTGCTTAAATCAGATTGATGATCAAAATGTGTATGTAATATGTAATTTTGGAAGTATATTCTATTAGAAAGCAATAAACTATCTATGAAATGAATTTTTTTTTTAGTCTTGGTAATTTTGGAGATTGGCCCATCCACTGGCTCTTTCTTGGCATGGGCTTAAATCTGTATATAATCACTGCTATACTTTTGTGTAATATTTTATTCAGTAAAGATGACCTTTGGTTTTACAGGTCCTTAATTTAAGAAACGTCATTTTTTTTTATATTGAGGGTAGTAAAGCATAATGTTCTAGTTAGTATCTTATCAGCTGAGTAGCTTTAACGCTTTAATCTATTCTTAACCTTTGTGTAATAATAATAGTAGCTATTTGAAGTCTGAGTATCAGTGCGTGGCAGAAATTTTAAATAGCAGTGAATAGATAATGAACTCCTGAGGTCTAGGGTAGGCTTTTGTAGTTCTTACCCCCCAACATGCACTTCTGCCCTCCCATAGTGAAGAGACCAATAGCATTTGCAGCCTTGATGTCAAGGATCACAACTGTTCATTCTCTTCCAAAGGAGGAACTTCCTTTTATTTAAGGAAGGCCTAAGTCAGTGTTCTTTACCTTGCCATACTGAGTGAATCTGCTGTTGTTTTAGTTTGATTACTTTTCTTGGTCACCCAGATAGTGGTTTAATATGGTGTTTTATATTGTATTCTCCAAACCTTAAAAATCCTCCTCAGAGCTGGGAAGCTGAGGAATATATGGTAGGGTGTCATCAGCATAGTAATGATAACCCCAGCCCTATCTCTCAAAAATCTCTCCCAAAGGCGATATATAGATACTGACAAGCACCGGAGTCCAAACGACCCGTGGGGAGCACCACTTGCAATCCCAGTACTGGCAGATGGAAGATCACCTAACATCACCGATTGTGGGAGCGCTCTGTCAGGTATGACTGTTTAAAAACGGTCCTGGTCATACCCAGCCTGGCCTCCAGGTGGTGCAGTAAGGTCCGGTGATCCACACTATTTGACACCCCCTGGTGAGATATAACCCTTCAAATAGAAGGTCCACCCAGTCGATTGTGGTGAGCCATTCATAACAGGATGACCACATTTAAGAATAGTTTGGCATTAGTTGCTTGCAGGGGAAAAGAGAGCTTTCTGCAGATGGACTGCTTTCTGCTATTCCTAAAATTAATGGAGATAAGCACATTTGGTTAAAATAGTTAAATTTTAATTAGACTTACAAGATTAATTTACCTCTGGCTACATATTGTAGTTCAGGATCCGTTTGCATTTGAGTTCTGCCTATACTTCCCAAAGGAGGACAGTCAGAAAGCTTTTGAGAGTTGTCGGTGAGGAAATTGTCCTTGTTTCAGTAGTTTGGGGATTTTTTTTTTTTGGAGTCTTTTTCATGTACATGAAAATATCTCAGGGATTGAGTCAGTTTGTGTAAGAATTTTTGTAAGAATTTCTTCAAAACTAATTTTCTGGATTGCACCACCCTGAAAATGAAAGCTTAAGATATTTGTTGAGCACAACTTTTTAAGTGAAAAGTGTATGTGCATTTTGGTAATATGACAAATACAATGGTAAGACTAGATGGTTTGAAATGTACTATTTTGAGTTTTCATACCATCAATTACAGAATCAAATGGAAATGGGAAGCCATCTCCCATGAGCTAAAGACATTTTACCTAAAGAAACACATCATTGGGATTTTTGGGTGCATGAATCTTTTTCATAGGATGTATTTTGCATTCAAAATTATGTCTTCTTTGAACTGCAGAAGCCAGGTTTTGAATTCTCATCCTTGTTTTGAATTTTTAACAGTTTTTGTTTTTTGCTGAATGGTTATCTGTATTCAGAAACTATATATATAACTTAAAATGAATACAACAGACATTTCATTGAAAAGAAACTTTGAAATGCTGTTTTAAAACTTATTTTAAAAAAATGGGTGAATTTCTAATTTCAGACTTGATAAATCTTTGGACTTGGAAAAATCCTCAGACTTGGAAAAATCCTTGATTGGGCTAGATAGTGATTAGCAAGTGCTGGAAATATATATATAAAAGGTAATTACCTTTTTAGTCTGTAGTTTTTTTAATTTTAGAAATTTCAAAAAATTCACAAACTTTTAATGTTAAAATATAATACAAATTATATTGCTCACATACTTATAGAAGAATAAATAGATCGTAGTCAACAGGTGACCATAATAATAATTTCATAGGCTTTTAAGATTTCACCTAATTAATGATTTGGATGAGTTGTTTAAGAATTTATTATCAAATGAGAAGTCCTCATGTTCAGAACAAAGTAATGTCAAGCTGAGATTGTTTTTTATCCTGGTTCTGATTTATAAGGTCTCTTAGTTTATTCATAGCATCATTGAATGTTAGCATTGCATTATCCAAGATTATCTTAATTTTGACTAAAAATGTCTTTTATAAAATAGCACAAAGTGTAGGATTTATTTGTATGTTAAAAACTTTTTCAACACCTTACTTTTGAAATTTCCAGTATTAAGTTCCTCTTGTCTACCACCAAGAATTGTGGTCCAAACCAATTCAATAAGCATTAAAAGATTATCAAGTACAAAGTATTTTGTTAGGTTCTGGGGATATGAAGACAGAAACAGTCCCTGACCAAAAGGAGCTTTCATTTGATTGAAAACAGTAGTGCAGTTGAGAACCTTGCAGGCAGAGGCAGAATGATGAGGTGGAATCAGTAGACTTGGGCTCCATTCTCTGCCCTTCCATTAACTAGCTGTCTGAACTTGGGCAAGATCTTTCATTCCCCTCTCTGGAACTTTTTTCCTCATGTATAAATGAGAGTGTTGGACTTGATGATGTCAGAAATTCCCTTTCAGTTCTAGAATCCTGTGTAATAACTTAATTTTTTTTTATAGTTTGTAGAATTTTTGTAAGAATAAAGTGTTGGCAGCATGCCAGACAAACTAAACCCCCTTCTCTTCTTTTACAAAACCCCTTCCACCAATGCCCCTCCATGCAATATCTTGGAATAGCCCATTTTGAAGATTAGTGTAACCTCTACTGTGTGGGAATAATTTTAATTTGAATATCATGGTTTTAAGGTTGCCTGAATTATACTCTGCAAATTAAAAAAAATTAACAAAGTATTCATTTGTGAGTATGTCTATGCTTGGGAATGGAGTTGGGGAATTGCCATCTTTTGTAGATGTGAGCAGTGGGTATGTGCATATTTTTTTTATTTTTAATTTTTTAAGGTAAGTTGGATTTGAAGCAAGTACCTTTTTGTTGTTGCATTACTGTAACTGAATTCCAAGGCATTTTTCTTTATTATTTACTGAGAATCCCCAAGCTGAGAATTGTCATAATTTGTAACTGGGAAATTTATTTCAGAAAATTGTAATTGACCAGTGGGTAATTCAGCTGTAATTGTTCAAAGGGTAAATATTTGGGAGATGATTTAACTTTAGTGTTTAGAATTTGGAAATTAACCTTTTCAAAATTCTAATGAGTTCCTCTTAATTTAATAGAATTTTGTCTTGGTTTGATGTTTTTATAATTAATGAAAAGCTCCAGTTGCATTTCTTGGTTTTTATGCCATGCGTTAGAGATGAACATTGTTGTAGACATGGCTTTGAAAGTTTTTGGTTCCTTTATTCATCATTAGTCTTGAGTTTCATTGTACATTTTTATTGTCTTGGTTTATAATAATAAAAAGAATGGTTCTTATCGACTCTAGTCTTACTGATAATTCTGAAAATTTTCTATTTGTTCTGCTTAAAAGATATACAGTGTTTTTTTAACCCAGCAAAATATGTACACTTATTGCCGACATTGTCATTAAACAAGCATTCAGTTGATTTGGACAGCCTCCTGGTGGGCCATGGTGATATGGCACACATTTTTTCATTGTAGAAGGGTGACTGCATCTATCCTCACCCCCAAATTCTATATAGACCCTTTAGTAATGAATGAGACTTCCATCTCCTGGGAACCCTGCCTTAAGCATTGTTGCTTATTGATAGGGTGGATCCCTGGCTTTGATCACATTACCCTGAGAGCTCCTGTGACCCAGAAAACGATTTGGAGTTATGTAATTGACCACATCTAAGTTAAAATGGATGATTGCCTTATAATAAGAAGGTAAAGTTGTGTTTATCCTTATAGGGGATTAAGGTATTTATTTAATCAAATTAATTATGCCTCCTAGTACACTGGACTATTTTCTTAAGGTAATGGATTAACTAGAATTCCTGATTTGAAATTAGTATTTCATTGAGATCATTCCTGAGGTTCTCATTCTTTAAAAAAGAAGTGTTCTTACTACTTTCTAAACCTTCTAGAACTGTCAGAATTAACCAAAATGAAGTCAAGTACTGTGTGAATGGATGTATGTGTATATACTGTGTATTGAAATTGGAATGTATCTTGTCCTTAACTGCTAATAAAGATTTAAAATACTCTTTTTAATGGATGTCTTGAGTGAATAAAAACATCTTTCATGTCTACATATCTGAAGAGAAATTCATGAAATACTCTTAAGCTATGCACCTGAGTTTCCTACTTTTAAATTACTTATAAATGGTTGAATTAGATTGATCATTAATTTCCTTTCCCATTCTTAGGGTTTGTGATTCTGTAATTATGCAAATCTGAATGTTAACTCACATTTGTGATCCAAGAGAAGAATATTTACTTTTTAGCAAAATTTTATTGGGGAATTTTGATTATTTCATTGTTACCAAAGCACTAGGAAAATATTTTCTTCCATTCTTGTCCCATCTAATTCTACTAAAAGTGAACAGGATTTCATTTTCACCTAAGAATGAATTGGATTGTCGACTGAAAATTTTTGTGTTTTCATTTTATCCCTTTCTTCCCTTGGGGAGAATCCTCATAGAGATGGATCTTTCATCATTGTTTGAGAGTTAGTGTTGTATATTGGAAGGAATATTGGACTTCAAGTCAGAAGACCTGAGTTTCCAGTCCTGGATCTGCCACTTGATATCTGTGAGACTTTGGGCAAATCCCTTCACCACTCCTCTGAGTCTCTGCTCATCTGTAGAATGGGATGATACTTGCTCTGCCTACCTCATAGGGTTGTTGTGAGGGAAGTACTGGATAAATTTTAATATGCTTTATATAAAAGTGAGCTATTGTTATTATTTTTAAAAAAAGTACTGTCAGAAATTTCAATATTATAATTTAAGAAATAAATATTATTTGCCTTTTTTTCTTGACAAAATGTTTTATAATTTTGTATTAATGTTCTTTCAGTGATTCTTTGGAGATTCCACCCGTCATCTCATTAATGACTATGTGCAAATATAAAGGACATTATATTCTTCCTCTTGAATGATTCCTAAATATTTTATCACTTGAAACAACTACAGATTTTTTTCCATTGGAATGTGCTTCTAGCTGGAATATAAGTATTATGTTTGAAGCTTATGCAGTATTCACATAAGTGCCATCATATTTTATATTTAAGAGTTTTTGAGGAACATTGATTTGGTGGAAAGAATATTGGAGTTGGGAATAAAAAGATCTGGCCAGGTTCTAGTTCTGTCACTAATTTGCTTTGTGACTTTTGATAAGTAGAAATACCCTATAGATCTCAATTTCTCAATCTATAAAGTTAGGGGGTCAGAATAAATAAGCGTGTAAGGTCCTGTCCACCTATAAAGTGATATGGTTCTCTTAAAATATACTGGCGATGTCATGGTTAAAGAAAGAATTTGATATCCTGATAGGTAATGAGCCCAGGCAGCAAATTTACCATAATATAAAACCGTTAAAGGAAGATGTGCAGTGCATATGTCTTCTAAAGACTGGTTTTGACTCTAATTGGTGACAAGTTTTAATTTCTTCACTGGAGGATTTTCATTCTCCAAGGTCTAGCCTTAGATGGCTTGGATGATTAAATGACTATCAGCATTTGCCAAATTTATGGAAGGAGGAAAGCAACAGGTGGTTTTAAAGCAATAATTTTAGTTACTACTAATTGTAAAAAGAGTGTTTAACACCAGTGCCATTTGTTAACTCATGATACCCTTACAGGTTCGTTTAAAAGATGTCAAAGGGATGAGTGTTCAAAATCATGTTATGTTTAACTGGATGAACCCATCAGTTTTGTTGTATACTCAGATTCCAAAGTCTTATAATCAGATCTTTGCTTTCATCAAAGCTACTACTTACTAAATCATTTCCCAGTAACTTTAAGCAAATGCTAATTAAGTGTATTTTGTATGCAGAGCATCAAGCTAGGTGGTTACAAAGACAAAGTACTTGCCCTCAGAGCTTACATTCTGAGAAGGTCCACCATGTACACAAATAAGTAAACATTAAATAAACACTATATGTGTGTGTATATACATACACATATATATGTATATGAGTACAAAATATATAAAGTTATACCAAAATTTAAGAGGAAAAATATTAACAACTAAATAGTACCTGAGTTGTGCTTTGAAGCATGCTGGGGATTTAGCTGCAAAGAGGCAACTAGGTAGTACAATGGATAGATCTCTGGGCCTTTAGTTAGAAAGATCTGAATTCAAATCTAGCGTAAGATACAACTGGACAAGTCAGCCTTTGTGCCTCGGTTTCTTCAACTGTAAAATGAATATAATAATAGGACCTACCTCCCATGGTTGTGAGAATCAAATACGGTCATATTTGTTAAGCACTTATCACAATGCCTGGCACCTAGTAGGTGCTTAAGGAATACTTGTTACCTTGATCCCCAGAGAGAGATGCATTTATATTCCAAGCATGAAGGGTCACCTATTCAAAGGTATGGTGGAAGATGAAATATGGGTGGAGAGCAAGTTACAGGCCTATTTAACAAGAACATAGGACTATGTGAAGGGGAATAATATGAAATAAGTATGGAAATGTAGGTGGAGATGGCATAAAGGTCAGCTTTATCCTAGAGGTAATAAAGAGCCACTTAAGATTCTTGAGTGGGAAAAGTGACATGTTCATGTCTGTTAGGAATATTAATTTGGCAGTTATGTGAAAGATGGATTGACTAAAGGAAGGGAATGTAAGCATGGAGGCCAATTAGAGTGCTGTTGCAATAGTGTAGGAGAGGTGAGGGTTTGATATAAATCACTGGCTATGCAAATAGTGAGAAGGGGACAGATGAAAGTTGTGAAAAAAGAAGTGACTACGTTTGGCAACTGATTAGACCTAGAGAGAAAGTCTTGAGAGAGGGAAATAGGATGTAAATTTGGAAATAGAGTGGTGCCTTTCATATGACTAGGAAAGTTTGTAGGAAGGGATGGATTTGTGGGGAAATGAATTATTTTGGATGTGATTCAGTTGACATACTTGAGGAGGCGCACGGTTGAAGATGTCCTGGATGTAGTTGATAATAATGAACAAGAGTTCAGAAGAGATTAGAAAGGGATGCATAAATTTGGGGGTTATCTGCATATAGATGCTATTTGGACCCCATAGATATTGGGAAAGTTTCCAGGAAGAATGTGTAAGACAAGAAGAAAACCCAGGACAGAACCTTGGTGAACACAAACACATAATGGTTGGTAGCAGACTCATGATCAGTAAATAGGACTGAAAAGGAATGGGTAAGTAGGAGTGATAAGAGCAGTATTAATGGAAACCAAGGGAGGGGAACATTCAAGAGGAAAGCATCACAAACAGTGCCAGAATCTGCAGAGAGGACAAGTAAGCTGAGAACTGTGTAGGCAGTTGAAATCATTGCTAATGTTGAAGAGAGCAGTTTCAGTAAGATTGGAAGCCAGCTTCCAAATTTAGAGAAGAAAGTGGCAAATGAGGAAATGAAGGCAGTGACTCAAGGACCCATTCTAGATGTTTAACTTGGGTAAAAGAAACTTTAGTATGATAGTTTGAGGAGACAATATGGTTAAGTGAAGTTTTTTTTCTTTTTCTTTTAAGGATAGGAAAGCCTAGCCAGAAGATAAAGATGAAAAAGATGAGGGCAAGCTTCTGGAGAAAATAGGGTGTGGAGCCAGAAGGTCCTTAAAAACTTGGTAACTGTGTGACCCTGGGCCAGTCACTTCATTTCTATCTGCCTTAGTTTCTTCAGCTTTAAAATGGGAATAATAAAGCATCTATCTTTCAGGGCTTTTTTGAGGATCAAATGATGTAACATTTTAAGATGCATAGTTCATTACTTGTTACGTTATTGGTATTTAATTTAAAGTCGCTTCCTTCGTTCATTCCCTCCCTCCCTCCCTTCCTCCCTCCTTTCCTCTCTCCCTCCCTTCCTTCCTTCCTTCATCTACCCCCAACTGCCCTCCCCAGGGCAGTTATATTTATCATTTATTTCTATAAGTATTCAGTATATACTATTATATGTATTATCTGATGGAAAATAAGTAGGAATTGATTCATTCATTATATTTACATATGCAATATCTGACACATAGTAGGCACTTAATAAATACTTATTAATTATGTTTGACACGTCAGTGTACTGCATATCATTCAATGTCACAAAATCACATCAAGTTCTTCCTGCTCAGTGACTCTTATCTTTTGTACTTCTTCACTATTGCAACCAAGCCAACTCTTCTGCTTTTGTTTCTTTTGTTTCTTTTTTTTTTTTTAATGTGGATACTTATCATTTAATACCACTGACAATGCTTTCTCTATTCCCTACTTAGGTATAATATTAGAAAGATCATCTATTTCCTTAGGTTTAATCAGTAAGCATTTATTAAGCAGTTAATGTGTGCCACTTTGCTAACTGTTCATGGTATCCTTAAAATCCTTCAGATGTTCTTTTTGTGTCAGGAACTAGGCATTTGAGTTCAGTCTTTAAATCTTTTTCCAAATGTCTGCATACTCTCCTACTGATGTCATCACTGCTTGCCAACTCCTAGTCATTCTGAGAAATGTACTGTATTTCCACAATTTTTATATTTGTTTTATGCCACTCTCCAGTTGTATTGGCCATATATTCTCCCTCTGGTCAAAAATTAAAATTTGGCTACGGCATCCATGAGGTCTTGTTGGAGCAATGTGAAACTGAGATGACTTGTTTCTTTGCCTTCTTCACTATTAGCCAAGTTAAACTTCCACTAGTTAAACAGAGAGTACTAACCTTATAAGTGTGTAAATATTTTTTACTCATAGCCTATGTTCTTGCTATAATCTTAATATAAATTGTAAGTGTTTACTTTGGGGTTAGAAAGTATTAAGGTCCTATTGCGTGCAGAGCTCTGCCTTAACTGCCTATACATTCCTAGATACAAAGGAATGTATATGTTTGCCTTTTTTTTGATATTAATAGCTGAAAGAATAATCATGTTTTATGATAATGTTAATGGTGATGCTATTTCTTGGGTCATAGTAACTTATATTTATATAAAACTTTGTAGTTGACAAACCACATTTAGGGCAAAGATGATCTAGACCCAAGTAGTCTAGTGGGAATCTGATTAATTGTAGAAATGCATTTCACATTTGGAAGGGACTTCAAAGGTGCTCAAAGTAGGGAGTCCTCTCTACAAAATCTCTGACAAGTAGTTTTCCACCTCCCTTTTACAGTTCACTAGTAGCAAGGAACATATTCTACTTTTGACACTGAGCCCACATCTGCCTTTGCAATTTTCCTCTGTTATTTCTAGTTCTGAACTGTGGGACAAAGCCAAACAGTTTTATTCCCTTTAGTGTGATAAGTTAGATGCTTGAAGGAAACTATCCTGTACATCTTGGATCTTCTTTTGGGTGACTATTCCCAATTTCATCACTTTTTTCCAATATAGGTAGGACTTCAAGTGCCTTCACCCTTCTGATATCCTTTTCTGGATGAGTTTCTCCTTTTCATCTGATTTTATGTTTAAAAAGAAGTCTGTTCTATCTGAAAGAGGTGAAGAGTTCAAGGGAATACCTCTTCACATTCCAGAACTATGAGGAGCAATTGGGTGTGCTAGAGTCAACTTGAACTGGCTTGAGCCAATTATTAAATTTTTAGTGTAAGCATTTATGCCTAGCAATGAGCAAATGCTGCATATGAGGGCTTGAGCTTGATTTATTTTTTTGATTAAGAGACTTTAAAAAGTCATAGAGACAATGTTAATGCAGATTAAACTTAAAAGTATGTTATATATACATTTTTTTTCCTGGAGCACCTGGTATTAAATGTTTACTAACATGCCTCTGGAATGAAATATATTCCTTTAAAAATGAAAATAGAATTGGATAGAACTGATGTGGCAGAGAGAAAGTTTGACCTGTATCAAGAAGTTGGAGAATAAAAGAATGTCACAGGTTGATAAGAAGGACTACTGTACATTTTTAGCTAAAAAACAAAAATAGTTTTTTCTGGTTAGGAAAAAGTTAGGTGCTCTTTGAGAAGGCAGTAACTGCCTTTATTTCAAGAAATGAAATAGTTTCATGCATGTTTTCAGGCTAGAGATCATTCAATAAAGGTCAAAGGAAGAAGAGAGTAGTGGTCATTGGTGGCTACATGCTTAAGGGGTACTGAGGTAGTTTTTTGTAGATTCAGTAACAGTAAAGAAATATGCTTTCCTACTGTGACATGTGTCCAAGACACAACAGAAAACCTTCCAAGATTTGTCAAAATATATGATGGTTCTAATGATTCACATGGGGACAATTGATATTTCCAGAAGGAACCTAGAAAGCATTGCTAGAAGTTATGAAATCTTGGTCAGGAAACTGAAGACAGTAGGGGCACAAGTAGTATTTTCATTATTGTTTCATATTGACAACTATTCAGAATTGAAAAACTAATTTGAAAAGTGATCAGATGGGTGAGATCATAAGATCATAGCTGTAGACTTGAAAGGGAGCTCAGTTGCCAGCTAGTACAACTTCATTTCACAGGTGAGGAAACTGAGGCCCAGGGAAGGTTGAGTTACTAGCCCAAGGTGATAATTGTCATAGGTGTGACAGTAGCTTCTAGTATCAGAATAACAGGCTCCTGACCAGGGACAGAGTACACCTAACAATGACCAGTAAGAATGTACTTGTATCTTGCAAATCTAATAAAAAAGTCCTTAAACCAAAAAGGATGAAGGAGAGAGAAAACTGACATATATTTATATCTACCAAGTTAGATACCATAGTTTCAGAAGAAAGAAGCAGTTGAAGACTAGTAGTAAAATCCATGATCTCAACTGTATTTATGCAAATGCCTAGAATATAAATACCAAGAGAGAAGAAGCAGAAGTCTTGATACAGACTCAAATTTACCTTATAGATATCATTGAAACTTGATGGTATGAAAACTATGTTCAGAATATGGCTCTGAATGAATATGCCTTATTCAGAAGTACAAGGTACAGGTCAAGCATAGAGAGAAAGGACCTATGTGTACAAAATATTTCTAGTGGCACTTTTTTTGTTGTGGGAATGAATGGGAAAGAAACAGGATGCCCGTCATTTGGGCAGTGGTTGAACAAATTATGGTATGTGAATATAATAGAATATTGTGTCATAAGAAATTGCAAAAGACATGAATTCAGAGCAACTTGGGAAGATCTGTATGAACAGAGTAAAATGAGCAGGACCAAGACAACAATTTATTAAGAACTATAGTAATTATAATAAAATATATATTATACTATAATATAATAATATATATTATACTATAATATAATAATATATAATAATAAAAAAAACTAACTTGAAAGACTTAAGAACTAAGTACTTAACAGCTTAAGAACTAAGAACCAATAACCTCCAGAAGACTAATGATAAACATGCTTCCTACTTCATGAGAGGTGGTAGAGGTGCTGAAAAAGTAATGCGTTTTCAGGCATGACCAATGTGTGAAATTGTTTTCCTTGTCTTATTTGTTACAAGGAGGAATTTTATTCGAGAAGGGGAGGGAAATAGGGACTAATTGTAGTGATGCAAAAAATATGAAAAAGTATCAGTGAAACATTAAAAATTATAAACAGAAGAGAGCAGAAGGAGGTTCAGAGATCAGTGGGGCAATGTTGGTAGTTATGTTAAATCTAATTTGTATTTTAAAAACCATATTGTATGTAATAGAATCTCACACTGTCATATATAATCCTCTCTCTTTGATGATTGGAAATTCGTTTTTGTTAAATTCATAATGCAAAAATTATTTTTAAAACCCCAAAGAAATAATACTTAAAAATTGAGGGTCGGGTAAGGTAATGTTGTCTATTAAGATCCACTCAAATTCTTTAGTACAAAGGATGGCTCTCTGGGACTGGCAGGAAGGGGGATGGGAGTTGGATGGGAAATGTAGGTTATATAAAAGCAAAACATATTAGAATTTAATTTTTGAAAAAGAACATATATTTGTAAGGAAATCCAGGAACCCAAAGGGAAACATGGTAGAAAGTATTAGGGTGAAGATACATAGGAGAGAGAAGTGATTTTGTTGTTGGAGTAAATTATGGGTCACCTAGACAGGAAGAAGAAATAAATGAAAAATTTGAGAAACAGATAATATGCCCGCAAAAAGGCATGAAATACTACTTATGGGAGACTTTGATTATCCAGTATATATCTGGCAAAAACAGAGTAGCTAATCCTTTCTTGATTAACTTCATCCTTCAAAATACAGAGGAATCAGTAAAGGGGAAATGTTTAGACTTTCTACCTTTTTTTTTTTTTGTATCTCCAGTGCGTAGCACAGTGTGTGTCATGTAGTAATTAGCACTTAATATATGCTTTCTGTTTGATTGATTGGACAGATTCTAGTTGACAGAAGAAACTGGTTTCTGGGATAGAAATGATAGGAACCTTGGGTTTGTGGTAAGGAGAGGAAAGCTAGACATAGTATTGACATGTACCCTGGATTTTGGGAGGGTAGATTTCAAAAGGTTCAAAGAAATTTTAGGAAGAAACTCTGGACTAAAAATTCTGCGAAATTCAGCCCAGAAAGGGTGGGAGATAACTAAAAAATGGAATTCAGAAGACAGTAAAACTTACAGTGAAGAGGAAAAATGGAATTTATCTGAAGAGTACATGGTAGCTACACAAGGAATTCCCCAACCAAGGTAGATTTTTAAAAGAAATGTACAAAAGATGGAATCCAGGCCAGGTAACAGAACTAGTATGGGACAGTTCTGTAACAATGTTAGGTTGAGTTGAGGCTGGTAAGGGAAAATAAGTTTTTCAGAACAGCAGCAACAATGACAATACTCAGAAAGAAAAGCCACATTGAAGTAAAGAGAAAAAAAAAAGGACTAAGACACAGGCTCAGGGTGAGGGCAGCTGACACCAGACATAAGACCAGCTGCTTCTTTCTTATCTTGCTTCTGGTTTGGTTTTGTCTTGACCTTGTCCTGGAAAGGACAGAACAAAAATAACTTGATAGGGAATCGATACCCAATATACATATGAAGATGGTAAGATAATACCTATTATAAGATAGTACCCTTGCTGAATTCAAGTCCCCTGATACAGAACTGTAAACCTCAAGCTCTAAAAAGCTGGAAGAAGTGATTTCTGAGACACTAACAGTAATATTTAAATGGTTGTTGAAAAGAAGAAAGGCACTATAGGGTTAGGAAAGGAGAAAATGTTCAAATTTTTTTTTAAAAAAGGAAAGAATCTATAAACTGTAGGTCACTGAGCTTGAATTTGGTTCATGAAAAAATTCTAGAATATTTAATATTGATGAACATCTAGAAAAGAAAATAATCACCAAAAAACCCCATGCCAAGCAAAAAGAAAGAAAGATTTGGTTTCATCAAGAATACATCATGCCAGATTAGTCTTATGTTTTGAAAGGATGCCTAACTGGTTGATCATAGAAATTCTAAAGATGTAATTTATCTGAAGTTTTAGCAAATTATTTGACAAGGTTTGTTATGACATTCATGTGGAGAGGATGGAAAGATGTGGGCTAGATGAAAGTACATGAATTTGAAATTAGGTGAGTGCCTTCTCCTTTTCCCTCCCTTCCAGCATGTCCAAAGACAATAAGAAACATAACTGCATAGGACATTTGAATAGTGTATGCTTCAGTACTTTTTAATAAGGTTTGCAAGACACCATACATATTTTATTTGATCTGAGGAAGGTACTATTGACTTCTATTTTTAAATTTAAATTTGATTTTTCCAGTGGATAAATATCCATTTTCTTTCCCTCTCCCACCTTCCCCATTAGAAATAAAAAGAAAGAATCCTGTAACATGTGCATAGTCCATGAAGCAACTTCTCAGTTGGTTCTGGTCCAAAAATGTCAGCAGGTGAGATTAACTTCATCATTAAGTTATCTGAATTTGTGATTGGTCAGACCAAATTGATCATTGATCATTGATCAGATCAGAATTCTTAAAAGCCTTTCAAAATTGTTCATCTTTACAATGCAATTATTGCATAAATTGTTCTCCTGGCTTCTGCTCACCTTACCTTGTATTAGTTCGCACAAATCTCCAATTTCTCTGAAAGTGTCTCATCATTTCTTATAACTCAATATCATTTATTACATTCATATACCACAATTTGTTCCGCCATCCCCCCAATTAACAAGCATTCCCTTAATTTCCAGTTCTTTGCTACTGTGAAAAGAGCAGCTCTATTTTTGTACTATACTTTTCCTTTTTCTTGAATCTCTTTTAGATCTAAACTTAATAGTGGTATTGCTGGGTCAAAGGATATGTCAAAGGATATGTAACTTTTGGGATGTAATTGTAAATAACTGTACCACTTCACAGCCTCATCAGTAACATTGATGTTCCTATTTTCCTGATGCCCTTTCAGTATTTGTCACTTTCCCTTTATTTCATCTTTGCCCTAACTACCCAAATCTGTAGAATATTGTTGTTTTTGTTTGGTTATGTCTGACTCTTCATGGAGCCTAGCATGCCAGGCCCAGTATCTCTGTTCCCTTAAGCAGACACCCTCTCTTA
>CM053773.1:191120103-191145484 GCA_028658325.1 Potorous gilbertii
TATCTCTAAATCCTTTAGTTAATAAAGAAAGAGAAGATTCATGAGCTAAGCATGCAGCTAAAAAAAACCAAACCAAACCTGGAAAACCAACAAATGACTCCTCCCCCCATTAAATACCCAAACAGAAGTTCTGAAAATCAGAACAAAATTGAAAGGAAAAAAAAATTTCTTCAGAGTAGTAAGTAAAACTTGGAGCTGTTTTTCTTGTGGGAATGGGGAACAAAAAATAGTAAATAAGCTTATAAAAAGAAAGAAAATGAAGCCAATATTGAAAATGAAACAGTGAATTCACAACTAATCAAGAAAAAATAAAAGAAATTATTAGGAAGTATATCCTGCCCAATTATATGCCATAAAACTGAAAATTAAATGAAATAGAAGAATATTTACAGTACTGAAATGCCTAGATTGAAAGAACAAGAAATAGAAGACTTATCTTCATCTTAGAAAAAGAAATTGAACAAACCATAAATGAATGAACTGCCAAACGAAAAATAAACACAAGATCGGATAGATTTACAAGTGAATTCTATGAAACATTTAAAGAACAATCAATTCCCATATTGTATAAACTGAAAAATTAGGAAAATAAGGGGTCTTACCAGATTTCTTGAATGATACAAATATGGTCTTAAACCAAGGACAATCAAAACAGAGAAGGAAAATTGTAGAACAATTTTCTGACGATATTGATTCACATATTTTAAATAAAATATTAATAAAGTGACTACAACAATATGACACAAAGATTATTTGTTATTACCAGATTGGCTTGATACCAAGAACACTGTTTGTTCAAAATTCAGAAAATTATAAATATAATAGATTGTATCAACAAGAAGAGCAGCAGAAAGGTCAGATCCTTGCATCTCTTGATGCTGAAAAAGCATTTGATAAGATGCAGTAATCATTCTTGTTAAGAAAAAAAACTAAAAACAACAGAAAGTGTGGAAGTAAATAGAGTTTTCCTTACAATAAGTAGTATATATCTAAAGCTAAGAACAAGCATTATCTGTAATAGGCATAAATTAGGGGCCTTTCCTGTAAAATCAAACATAAAAAGAATGTATTCATTATAACACTATTTAGTATAGTGCTAGAAATGATGACTATAGGAATAAGAAAAAAGAAACCTGAAGAAATCAACATAGGCAAATAGAAAAAAAATTGGTTTTTTTGCAGGTTATATGATAGTTTACTTAGAGAATCCTAGATACTTAAAAACTAATTGAAACAATTAACATCAGTTAAGATGCAGGGTATAAAATAAACTCACAGATATCAGCAAGTCAGGGAAGACTGGAGCAAACACTCTATTAGAAAAAAAATACTTGTGAAAACTGGAAAGCAATTTGACAGAAGTCAATATCTTATACTATATGCCTAGATAATCTCCAAGGGGGTATGTGACTTAGGAATAAGGGATATCTTATTTCCAGCAAGGAAGAAATCACCATTCAGTTGTATGTATAGGGGACTATTTCATGAGCAAACAAGAGATAGAGTCACAGAAGGGAAAATGGAAATTTTGATAAAGTTTTTGCACAGACAAAATCAATGAAACTAAAATTAGAAGAAAAGTTGGTAAATGGACAAAAATCTCTGCAGCAAGTTTCTCCGATAAGGGTCTCATGCTTAAGGTTTCTAGGGAACTGATTCAAATTTTTAAGAATAAGAGTCATCACCAGAGGGTAAGAAATTATAAACAGTTTTCAAAGGAAAAAATCTAAACTATCAATAGCCATATGAAAAATGCTCTAAATTATTAAGAAATGCAGATTAAAACAACTCTCAAGATCTAGCTCCTTCCCATTTCAGTGGCAAAGTTGACAAAAAAAAAATGACAAATGCTAGAAGGGCTGTAAGAAAATGAGTATATTAGTACACTGGTGGTGGAGCTGTGAATTGGACTAGCCATTTTGGAAAGCAGATTGCAACTATGCCCCCAAACTTGCTGAACTGTGCATTTGGCCCAATGATACCACTACTAGGTCTATACCCCAAAGAGATCAAAGAAAGAGGAAAAGGGCATGTGTATACCAAAATATTCATAGCAATTATGTTTATAGTGGCAAAAAATTGTAAACTTGAGGGGATGCCAATTAATCGGGTAATTGATGAATAAATTATAGTGTATTAATGTGAATGCAATACTATTATGCTATTGAAAATTATGCAGGAATTGGTTTCAGAGAAACCTGGAAAGACTTGTATGAATTGATATGAGTGAAGTAAGTAGGAGAACAACTTATATAACAGCAATATTGTAAAGACAACTTTGACATTTTTAGGAACTCTGATCAATATAATATACGACCATAATTCCCAAGAATTCATGATGAAATTGTCTGCCAATCTCCTGTTAGAGAGGTGATGGACTCAGAATGTAGACTGGGACATTTTTGAGGACATGGTCAATCAGGAAATTTGTTTTGCTTGACCAGACATTTTTGTATCTGGAGTTTTGGTGGTGTTTTGTTTTGGTCTTTTCCAATGGTTTTGGAGTGGTTTTAGAGGGAAAGAAGACAGTTCTTTGTGTGAAAAATAAAATTACACCTAATCTGTGGAGTGTATTTTTCATCCTAGAGGTAATAAAAAGCCACCAGAGTTGGATGAGTAGAGGAGCAATAATTTGAGGGGAAGAGAATATTGTAAAAATGATGAAGTATAAAAAATAAAAAGCATCATTAGTAAAACTTTTCTTTAAAAAAAGGATACAGGATCATCTTTATATCATGACAAGGCACTGGAGGGGGACTTTAATGTAGGGAATCCATCGTAAGTGCCAGGTGAATGGTACAAACAGAAATTGCTATGGGAGCTCAAGACAAGAAAATTAATTGTGGCTAAAATAATCAGAAGAGGCCTGAAGAAAGGAAGTACAATTTTATCTGGGTTCTGGAGGTTAGATAGGATGTGGATAGTTATTAAGGGCACTGTTTAGATGAGGGAAATCACATTAGCAAAGATACAAATGAGCAAGGCTAGTCTGGAGGAGCAGGCCAGTTTGATTTGGGAGGAAGGGTTGGTTTGTTACAGGAATATAGGGAATAAGGTTAGAAAAGTAAATTGGGACGAGGATGTGAAATTTAATTTATTTTGTTTCAAGAAACTTTAAATATCTGCTGTATTCAGAACATTATTATTAGTCTCTGAAGTTACAAAAACAAATAAAAAAAGAATTTATCTCACATTTGCTTCATACTAGGCACTGTGCTAAGTGCAGGGATACACATATATTGAATATCTGTGACTTCACTCTCCTAGAGCTAGCCTACCTGTATCTTATTCTCAAGATTTTGGAGATATCCCTGAGGGAGTGAGATGTTTCTTCTCTTATACTATTGGCTCAAGCCTTTATTCAAAGTGTGTTCTCTTCACTTTTACCCATCAGTGACTGGAAAAGTTTTATTTAATCAACTAACATTAGTTAGTTTTTACAAACAGATATTTATTTGAAAGATATATGAAGACCAGAAATACCATCATTCCCACTAAATACCTTGGGGCACATTCTGCTCTATTCTGTGTTGGTCTCTGGGAAGAGAGTGATGAGACTTAACACAGTTTATACATGACACTGGTCTTACCAAGTTCACATCCAGAAGCAGCATTGCTGCTCATTCTCTTTGTCAGTGCTGAGCTTCTCATAAAATCTGGCATGGATTGGACATCTGGACTTCTGGACATTGATTATTTGTTCTCCTGAACGTCTGAAATTCACAAGGCCATAGTCTTCTTCACCTCAGATGGAAGAACATTGATACACATAACTAACTCCTGTATTCATCACGCCATATACTATTCTTGGATAGAGAAAGTCCAAGATCTTTCTTTCCATTCATGATATTGTCTCACCACAGTGCTATCATACCAGAAAACAAATCAAAGGAAGGACAAGACCAAGAGAGGAGGGGGCCAACCGGTGCCTTTTGAATAACTCCTCAATTCTAGCCTTATATCTATAGCCAGTCAAATAGGTTGCTATTCACTATGTGATTAGAAGACCAACATCACCTAAAGAATGTATGCACATGCCCCAGATCTCTCCAAGGCACTTCCATTACATGTTATATCTCTCCCAGAAGCAAGTTCCTCAGTCTCTTCTATGTGGGTGGGGAATTGCTTCAGCTTCATATTTTGTGGGGACTGGGATAAATGGCCAGTTGCTTTTTACAGAAAGAAATGCCAAAAGTACATATTTTGCCCTTAATGAAGTCATAGTTTAATGTTGTATACAACATGCAAACAACTATAAATATTTATGTAACAGATATGCAGGTAATCTCAGAGGGAAGATGCTAGGAGTGGGGTGGAGGGAGAGACAGAGGGAAAGAACTCGTACAGAAGGTTGGATTTGAACTAAATCTCGAAGGAAGGCAGCAAATCCAAGAGGTGGAGGTGAGGAGAGAGACCATTCAAGGCATGGGGGTTAGCCAGTGAAAAGGTACAGTCAGGAGACAGTATCATGTATGAGGCAGAGCAAGGAGGCCAGTGTTGCTGTATTATAGAGTATGTGAAGGGATATAAAGTATAAGAAAACTGGAAAGGTAGGAAGGGGCCAGGTTGTAAAGGGTTTTAAAAGCCAAACAGAAGATGTTATATTTGATTCTAGAGATAATTGGAAGCCCCAGGAGTTTATTAAATGTGTGTAGTGGGGGACATGGTGTGACATGTTAAGATCTGTGCATTAGGAAGATCGCCAGAAAGAGGAGAGAGGCTTGAGGTAGGGAAACCAACGGAAAGCTAAGTTTTGCAGAATGCTTTATACAATCTCAGTTGATCCTCACAGCAACCTTACGAGATAAGTACCATTATGCACCCCTTTTTGTTGATGAAGAAACTGAGAGGAATTAAATGATTTGCCCAGGGTCACATAGCTAGTTACATGTCTGACGAGAAATGGAACTTAGGTTTTCCTGACTCCATGTTTTCTCCAGTATACCACCTAATTTCCAATAATTTCAAGAAGGAGAGAGGTACTAATATTTGAAGGAATTAGGAAAGACCTCATATGGGAAATGTTACCTGAACTGTGTTTTGAGGGAAATTAAGGATTTGATTAAGGAAGAGGGATTGTATTCAAATGTGGGGAACCACCTGTGGAAAAACATGGAGGTGGGGGATGAAACTTACAGTTTTCTTGGAAAAACATATGAAGAGAACTAGTATGAAATAAGATTGATAGGTATGAGCTGTAAAGATTATGGAAAATTTGAAATGACAGACTGAAAATTTTATTTTTCTTAGATGCAGTAAGAAGCCACTGAAAATTTTTGAGTAGAGGAGTGACACGGTCACGTTTATGTTTTAGATTTGTCAGTAGTATATAGAATGGATTGTAGAAGAGAGAAAATGGAAGTAGGAATACCAATTAGGAAGCTATGCAATAATCCAGATGAGAAATGATGAGGGTTTGAATTAAGATGGTAACTGTGTGGGTGGAGAGAAAAGACTGGATATGAGAGATGTTGTATTGGTAGAATTGACCATACTTGGCACCTAATTGGATATGTTTTTGAGGCAGGGTGAAGAGTTCAGGAAGACTCTGAGATTGCAGATTTACGTGACTTGAAGAATAGTTTGCCCCTCAACAGAAACATGGAATTGGGAGAATTGACAGGTTTAGGGAAGATGCATGGCATAATGAACTCCATTTTGGAAATGTTAAGAGTTGGAGATATTGGCAAGACATTGAAATGGCAATATTTGACGGGCAGTTGGTAATGCAAGACTGGTGATGAGGAGAAATTGTAGGACTGGATTTAGTAGTCATTTGTAGAGAGATGATAGCTAAATCCATTGGAGATAATGTATTCACCAGAAAAATATGTAAAGAAAGAAGAGGACCTAGGATAGAACTTTTTGGCTTAGTGGATAGAAGAAGGGGCTGAGAAGGAAAGATAAAGACAACCAAGAGAGAACAGTGTCATGAAAGCCAAAGAGAGGGAGTTCCAAAAGAAGAAGATGGTTTATAGTGTGGAACATTATGGAGAGGTTAATGGCAGACTCATGCGTTCACTAGAGTTAAAAAGAGACATTTCTGGCTTCTTAGGGAGGCTGCCGTTATTAACTGAGTGCCTTCCACAACTGACTTTCTGTCAACCTCACACATTGTTATCACCCCTTTTGTCATTTACATGTTCCAAGTTTGTATGAGAACACAAAATAATTGTTGTCATATTCTATGTTTTATTGAACGTGCATCTATATCACTGAAGTCATGGAATATTTTGACCTTTCAGCTACTTAATTTGCTATCTTTGACTTGATGAAATCCTGGGACAAGGACAAAGTATTTTAAATTTGGAATTACTTGGGAATAAGGATGATACCCTTCATGGAGACACTGGGACCCTGGACTATTGTTGGAGAGAGATAGAACTGGATGGAGTAGTGCTTTAAGAGGCAATAGTGGAAGAAGGCTGGATCAAGAAGAAAACATAATAGGAGATGAGCAGACTGGGTTTGTTCCTGAGAGAGGATCAGAGGAGATGATCTCGAGGGACTTGAAAGAACACTGAAAGTGTGCTTTATTTTCTTCTTCTGCAAAATAAGTGGGTTGGCTTAGATGACCTCTGAGTGTCACTTCAACTCGGGTGCTATATTTTCAGGTCCTTGCCAGGTCTGACACTGTGTATTCCAGTTCTAATATGTAATTCTGTGTTGTAACATAGCTTTGGTTTTGTGAAAATGAGCATTTCTGGTGGGATAAGACAGTCTTCTTATATTTTATTTCAAACTTATAGACAGTAACCGAGGATAAGTATGAGGTTTCATCTGACACAGAAGAAGCAAATATAGTTATTGCCTCATGCAAGGAACCAAAAATGCAGGTTACGATTTCTGTCACATCGCCCCTGATGCGAGAGGATACTTCCACAGACAAAGGTGAGGTATATGCTATTTCATTCATAAAAATCACACCATCTTTCCCTTAAAATTCTTTATTATGTAACTAACTGTTCAGTATGTCCAGAGGTATTGTGAAATTCAATTAAAGGGATGTGAAATTGTGTGACTCAGTTTAAGTTCTCATTCCGAAACTTATTAGCTATATGACCTTGGGCAAGTCACTCAGTTTGAGTCTTACTTTCCTTATCTGTAAAATAAAGACACTAATATTTGTACTAACTATTTCAGAGGATTGTTGTGAAGAAAGCACTTTGTATATCTTAAGGTGCTATAGGTATTGGAATTATTTTATTTACTTTGCCCAGTGAGAGTATATTCATTGTAGGAAAGACATATAATGTAGTGGAAAGAATTCCTGGAGTTAGAAGACTAGAGTTTGAGTCCCAGCTCCACTATTTAGTGCCTGATTGAGTTTGGACAAGTCATTTAACCTCTTAACTTCAGTTTTCCCATCTGTAAAATGGGAACAATACTTTGTGAAGAAACCACATATCCCTGCATTAATGGATCTGTATTCTCATATTGAGATACTTCCCTTCAATTGTGCAGTTTGCACTGGATTTATATCTTTCCACACACTTTGTAAAAAAGCATGAAAACACTTATTATTCACACACTTACATGAATCTTCCAAAGGGGCGTGAGGATGGGACATACAATGTGTTGGAAGCCTTCCTCTAGGGTTTTTGAGAATATATGGGTACCAGTATAGCATGCAGAGGCTGCCCATCTGTCATTGCTCTCTCTCTCTCTCTCTCTTGCTTCATAGCTAAATAAACCACCTCCTTTTCCTAACATACATTTTCTGCATAATCACTTTGTCACTAGAAATATGCCTACTTCTTCTATGTACTGTACATCTTCCCATAGCTCTTTGGGTTACCTATTGTTCTGATGCTTTTAAAAAAGTTTAAAATTTTTATTGATATATTTTGTTTCAATGCATTACATAGATCTTCAACTTCTCCCAACTGTATACACCTCATAGTATACAATCCTCCAAAACCATGAAGTAAAATAACATAAGGATAATTGCAACTGATAGTGATACATGATACATGAATAGTTTTCCATTTGTTAAAGGATAGGTGTATGCTTTAGAAGTTAGTACCACTGTTGTCTAGTGTTTTGTAATCTTGGTTTTATTTCCAATTAAAATTGATCTCATTCTTATAATAATTGTGTATATTCTTTTGGTGCCTTTTTTATTCACCTTGCATGCAATTTTGATCGTTTGAAGACCGTAATATTCCAAGATTCACAACTATACAAGAACATAAAAAGAATATTGATGTTAAAAAAAGCCAGGGGGCTGTGAATGGGTCCAGCCATTCTGGAAAACAATTTGGAACTACAAAAACTACTCTTACCTTTTGATCTAATAGTACCATTACTAGATCTATTCCCCAAAGGCATCAAAGAAAGGGAATGATCGGTGATGAAGGGAATGATTTCAGAGAAATCTGGGAAGACTTGAATGAACTGATTCAGAATGAAGTGAGTGGAAGCAGGAGGACAGTTTATATAGTAATAAAAATATTGTAGAGACAAATAACTTTGAAAAATTTAGTAACTCAAATCAACACAACGACCAACCACGGTTCCAGAGGACTAATGAAGAAACATGCTACCGATCTCCAGAATGAGAGTTGATGGACTCAAGGGGCAGGTTGAGCAATTCTTTTTTTTGATATGGCCATAGGGTAATTTGGTTTACTTGACTATACATGTTTGTAATGGCCTTGTTTTTCTTGTTTTTTCAATGAGGAAAGTAGATAATGTAGGAGAGAGAGAAGGCAGACCTAAAAAAAATTTTATAATTAAAAGTAAAAAAACCCAAAATAAATTAAAAGACAGGCTTTTGTGTTTCAGGAAACATATTTGATATCTTTAAAAGTGCTGTGCAATTCCTCAAAAGCAAGCCAGTCTGTGACTGTCTGTCTTCTCATTTGCAGGCCCAATTTATTATCCATTTGTGGATTGTCTAAGAGGCATATACCGCTGTCTTTTACAGAGATATCCTCTCAACTGCATGTCCATATAACTAAACACAGTCTAGTCAATGGATTTGTCTTCATTTATGAAGTTTTCCTGTCTGGGTTGTTAGGTTGAATTCTGTTAAGAGTTACAGTTTTCACTGAGGAGTCTCTAATATTTGATGACTTGATGCACAGTCATCACAGTGACGTCCTAAAATACGAGATCCTGGAAAACCTTGTTGGTTATAAAGAAAATCCCCCTTCTTTTTTTCTATTCTGCATTGAACATCTCTCTTGGCAGTAGCAAACATGTTTGGAGAGCACATCACTTTATTTTATGCCGTGCTTGGTATCATAGAGAAAAAATGGAATAAAGTTTTTTCTATTACCTTTATCAGGAAATCCTGTATGACTTAAACATATACATGGGAGATACTATTTTGAAAAGGAATATTTAAGGTGAAATTTTGTTCTGATAAGTCAAATATTTTGTCTTAAGCAATAAGCAAAGTGGTATCTTTGTGCAAATTGTTCTTTGCCTCTCTCAATCACTTATGCAGTTGAAGATGTGGTCTGCTATGGCATACCATTGTAAAAAGTTGATTCTATTAACCTAGAGTAGTTCAAAGACTTGAGATTGAAGTTCAGCAGGAAATAATATGTACTGTTTTGAACCTGTTAAGCTTAACATATCCATGGGACATTCGTTTCAAAATACCCAGTATGCATTTGATAATACAAGACTGGAATTTAAAAGATGAATTAGGGATGACCATACGATTTTAATAGTAATTACATAGAAATGATATTTCAACCATGCTTGATAGGATTACCAAGCTAGTGCATGTGATATGTATGATGAACCAGCAAAAGAAACTGAGAAGAAATGGTCAAACATGTAGGAGAAAGAATAGGACAAATTGGTGTCACACAAACACTTTCCTGTCTTATGTGGTTTTTGTCTGTTTTCTCAATATCCTCTAAAGTATATATACAGATCATGTAGAGACTTTTTCCTAGGTCTTTGCAACCTACTTGTCCCCACCATGCATATCTCCATTTTATCTTGGGTCACACACAAATTTGATTCTTATGAGAAAGTGGTATTTCAAGCTTTGCAATCACATAGCACCACTGGGAAAATATCAGTAATAATAAGAGAGATTTTTGTGTCAGGGAGCAGCTTGAGATCATTAAAAGAGTTACATAGTTTTCAAAAAGTAGTCAAACCTGTCTTCTAACTCTTACTAAATTCTGGGCCAAACTCATTGTCCCTTCTGCAGTACTTATCTTAAATATAAGTACTGACACATTAACTCAATAAATTGGCTAGTCAATTGCTTGTAATGACTTGAAATATGGACATTTTTATCCTTTTTCCTGAATTTACAATCATTGCCATGGCTAGCATTTATAGAGTGCTTTAAGGTTTGCAACAAATATAATCTCATTTAATCCTTTTAATATTATGGAATGATTCAATGAACATCCACAAAGAGAAGTATCTGGAGGACCTCACCATCCATCATCCATTTGGACTCTGAACCAGAACTTACTATATAGCAGTGTTGGGGATCTTGTAGTTTCTACACCTTTCAGTCAATTTTAAAGACCAATAATGTGGTCTATTGTAGAAAATCAAATGTGAAAACCTTCATTTTCCCTTGTTCTGTCTTTATCAATGACATGCTTGATCCATTTGTAGATGATTATTTCAAACATTTATGAAGATAAGATGTATATGAGTCTGTGTATATCAATGACGTCCCTATTTGGGTAGTGATATTCATTATTTTTTCCATTCGGACGAGTTGTCCTTCCTATATTTGTCTTCTTAAGTTCTATTTCTACTTCCTCATATGGCCCATCAATGAATTATTAATGAAGTAATTAATTATATTGATTATAAAAATTGTTATAGAAATGCTAAAAATAAATCTGTTACATTTTCCATCTTTTTGTTGTCTTGTCATTTTCATCCAGGAATATGCTTTGGGTAAAATGCCTTAATTGTGTCTTAAGCCACGTTGTTGGGTTGTTGTTGTTTGTTTGTTTTTTCATGCCACTGCTTTTCATTGCTTCGTTAGACAATACTACTCATAATCTAACTCCAGCTTCTGCAGTGTCTGATAAATAGGTTCGTGTGAGGGGTTCCTGCAAATTTGGGAATGGCTGAACAAATTATGGTGTATGACGTAATGGAATATTATTGTCCTATAAGGAATGATGAAGAGATTAGTTTCAGAGAAATCTGAGAAGACTTGTATGAAACAAAGCAGAGTGAATTGAGCAGAACCATGAGAATGTTTTATACAATAACAAATGTAAAAAAAAAGTTTGAAAGACTTCAGGAATCTGCTAGGTTCAGTGGGTATCCATGATTTCATAGTATTGATGTTGAACTATGCTATCTGTCTCCTGACAGAAAGGTTATAGATTCTAGATACAGAATGAGACTTGGACAATGTGGGAATTTGTTTTGGTTATGTATATATTTGCTACAAAGATTTTATCTCTCTGTGTGTAGAAAATAATTTTTAATTGAGAAATCAAATTAAATGAAAAAATGCAAATCCCTCTCAAAACAAATGAGTTCTGATGTAAGGTGATGTTGCTAATGATTGCCATGCCTTTCTACTTGGCAAGAACAAGTATTTGCCATCTAAGATGGTTTTTAATCTCATCTCATCTTTGTGGCAATTACTTTATATCTGTTTAACTTTTTGCAATAAATTTTATAATAAAATTTCCCACTTTTTAAAGGCAAAATTTAATCAATAATTTAATTAATATAATAAATCAATAATTTATTTATTGGTATCACTTTATTAATGAATTAATCATTAAATTAATTAATTTAAATAGGTCAAGTTGGAGTTGTAATTACCTATAGTGTGTTTTACTATCTTTATCCTTTTAACTTGGTGTTGGTTTTTAACTTTGACTTTAACTAGTCAATGAGCTGATTATACATACATCTGATTCTGATGTAACTCAGATTTATCACTATTCATTTTCCATCTATTAAAATATAGGAAATTTTATTTTTGTAATAATTTTCAGTCCAGTCTCTTTCTTATTTTTAATTAATTTTTTTAATCAGCAAAAATTCTGCCTTCTCTTCCTGCAGCCCCGCCCTCAATGAAAAAGAAAGAAAAGGAAAACCCCTATTACCAACATGTATAGTCAAGGAAAGCAAATTGCTGCATTGGACATATCTAAAAGAAAAAAATAAATTTAGCATTTTGCTGAGTCCTTCACCTCTCTTTAAGGAGATTAGAAACTTGTTTCATCATTGCTCTTTTGGAATTATAGTTGGTCATCATGCCGTTAAGAGTTCCCAAACCTTTCAGAGTTGTTTATCTTTACAATATTGTTGTTATTGTATAAATTGTTCTTTTGATTCTGCTGTGTATCACCTCATATAAATTTTCCAAGTTTCTCTTAACCCATTTCCTTCATCATTTTTTGCAGAACAATAGTGTGCCATCATGTTTCTACACTGTTATTTATTTAGCCATTTAACCAATTGATGGGTACCACCTCAGTTTCCATTTTTTTTCACAGCAAAAAGAGCTATGAATATATTTGCATATTCTTATTTAGAGTTTGTTTTGCTAAGGACTAATCCCTCCTTTGATCTACCCTCCCTCTAAATCCTTTTTCTCCCTTTTCCCTCTTTTTCCTTTTGGAATGAAATGTATTTCTGTATCCAACTGTGTGTGTTTATAAACTTCCTTTGACCGGTTCAGATGAAAGTAAGGTTCAAGTGTCAGCTGCTCCCCTCACCCTTTCTTCCTTGTTTGTATAGATTTAATTGCATATATATATATATATATATATATATATATATATATATATATATACATACACACACACACATATATGTATCTACACATGTATATGTATGTATACATATATGGTAATTTTCTGTAAACTTCCTCTCCCTTTCCTCCCTTCCGGTGCATTTGTCTTTCCTTTCCTTTATATTCTCTCGAGATCATCAAGATAAAACAGAGTCATTCCAAAGTCTTCGGTCTCTTTAGACTCCCTCTGTGACCCCTGATAATGACAGGGTTCAAAGGAAACAAATGTATCATCTCTCCATACTAGAATATAGGTAATTTATCCTTGCTTAGTCCCTTGTAATTATCCTTCATGTTTACCTTTTTATGTTTCGCTTGACTCCTGTGTTTGTATTTCAGACTTTCAACTCAGTTCTGGTATTTTATCAGGAATGCTTCTGTTTCATTAAATATTCATTTTCTATCATGTAAGATTATACTCAGTTTTTCTGGGTAAGTTATTCTTGTATGTAGACCTATATCCTTTGTCATGTTCCAAGTTCTTTGCTCATTTATAGTAGTGGTTGCTAAATCATATGTAATCTTGATTGTGGCTTTTTGGTACTTGGAGTCTTTATTTTGAATGCTTATAGTAGTTTTTCTTTGATGTGGAAGCTCTGGTTGTTGACTTTGATGTTCCAGGGAATTTTTATTTGAGAGTTTCTTTTAGGAGGTAACCAGTGGGTTCTTTCTGTTTCTACTTGACCTCTCATTCCATGAGATGTAGGCAATTTTATTTATGATTTCTTGAAATATGATATCTAGACTATTTTTTTCTCATCTTGGTTCTCAAGTAGTCAAATGAGACATAAATGATCTCTCCTTGATCTATTTTTGAAGGCATTTATTTTGTTATGAGATAGTTTACATTTTCTTCTTCTTTTGATGTTGTTTTAATATTTCTTGTGTTCTCAAGGAGCCATTAGCTTCTATTTGCTCCATTCTAACTTTTAGAAGCTTATTGCTTAGACAATATTTTGTACTTCTTGCTAATCTCCCTAATAATTATTTCTTCCAGAGCTCTCCTTTCTGTTCTGTTTTTTCCTCTAGTGTTCTCACTTTATTTATTAAAAAAAATCTTTAAACTAAAAAAAAATTCTTGCATCATCTCTTTCAGGAGTTCTGATTGAACTTGTGCCCACGCTGTGTTTTATTTTGTGTTTTGGAGTCATTCTCTTTTTCTGGGTTTGTGTCTTGAGCATTTTTGTCACAATAAAAGCTCTTTTTGTGGATATTCTTTCTTTGACCATTCTTTCAGTCTCCTTCCTGACTTTGAACTTCATATTAGGGCTAGTCTCTATTTACTTCTGGAGGAAATGTCTGGACTACTCCTGCTACTGCTTTTTTGGGAGTATTGGGTGTTATTTTACTCCAATTATTTACTCCAATTACTCCCCAGCTCAGGCTGAAGACCTGCAAGCCTTCAGTACTCTCAAAATGCTTTGATCCAGGTCAAAGTCTGATTGCCATCCCCCTGGTCTGAGGTATATAAGTTTCCATTATAGCTTTGAGTTTCAGTAGGCCTCCCTTGCTTGCAGTTTCAGTAGACTGCTACCGGCTTCAGCCATGGTCATCCAGCTGGCAAGTTCTGCCAGAATTGGAAACTCCTCATTGGTCTGAATTCTTTCCCTTGTTATTCTGCTGCAGGCTGTATGCTAGGTTATCCTGTGTGTATGTTTGTCCTTTATTGCCGAAGAAGACCATGCCATCAGAGAAATAATGACATGACTTGCACTTGACTTTGTTTTGAGTGAGGGAGGGCTGTGCAGGTCACCAGCCTCACTTCTTCTCCAGAGCCATCTGAATCCAGTGGCCAGAAATTCATCAGGATGACTGGAGATGACCCAGGATGAGGCAATTGGGCTTACGTGACTTGCCCAAGGTCACACAGCTAGTGAGTGTCAAGTGTCTGAGATGAGATTTGAACTCAGGTCCTCCTGGCTCCTGCACTGGTGCTCTATCCACTGCACCACCTAGCTGCCCACAGACTAGGCTATAAGCTAGAACTGAAACTCCATTCTGCTCCTAAAGTCAGAGCCACATAGCTACAGTTTTCCTCTGAGCTTGTTTCTTGTACTTAGTCTGATGGCCACATCTACTCTTCATTATGGAATGCCACCCTTAAACACAAGTTCCCATTTCAGTCTTCACTGGATCTAAGGCTCAGAACTAGGTGATGAGTGACAAAATTTCTAACTGGGATATATTACTTTGCTGTGCACATGTTTAAGCCCCTGTGTGGTGAATTTGAGGCCTCCTTTTGCCCTCATGCACAGCCTCTCCCTGTTATTGGAGCACCCTGGGTTATGCTCCTGTCCAGACCCTATCCCAATGTGCCTAGACCTCTCAAGCACCCTGTGCTAACCTGGGCTGGAAATATGACTTACTGTGTTTTTCTCTTGGGGTTCTGTACAGAATTTTTTCTGTATTTGTTTGGAATAGTCTTTTTGGGAGGATGCTTGTTTGTTTTTTTCTTGCTACCCTATCATCTTGGCTCCACTGTCTCCCCTCCCTCAACTCTCCTCCTGAAGAAAGTATTTATAATCTATGGTCATGATGCATCTGAGGAATATATGTCTTTGGCAGTTTTCATTTCTTAATAGTAAGACATTTTTCCAGTGTGCTTTTTGCCATCCTGTATCTACCTTTGTTTGTATTGAAGTTGTTGGTAGGACATTCCATCATGTCCAGCTCTTTGTGGCCCTGTGGACCACCGCACACCAGACCCTTCTATCCTCCACTCTCTCAAAATCTGTATAAGTTCATGTTCATTGTTTCCATGGCACTATCTATCCATCTCATCCTCTGCCATCTCCTCCTTTTGCCTTTAATCTTTCCCAAAATCAGGGTCTTTTCCAGTGAATTCTTTCTTATTATGTGGCCAAAGCATTTCAGCTTCAGCATTTGACCTTCCAGTTAATAGTCTGAATTAATTTAAGTATTGACTGATTTGATCATCTTGCTGTCCAAGGGACTCTCAAAAGTCTTCTTTAGCACGACAATTCAAAAGCATGGATTCTGCAGTACTGAGATTTCCTTATAATGCAGCTCTCAAGTCACACATTGCTACTGGAAAAACCATAACTTTGACTATATGGACCTTTGTGGGCAAGGTGATGTCTCTGCTTTTTATTATGCTGTCCAGATTTGTCATAACTTTCCTTTGAAGGAAAAAGCACCTTTTAATTTCATGTCTTTGGTTTCTGTCTGCAGTGATCTTTGAGCCTAATAATATAAAATTTGACATTGCTTTCATTTCTTCTCTCCATTTGCCAGAAAGTCATGAGATCAGTTGCCAAGCTTGTTTTTTTATGTTAACCTTCAAGCTAGCTTTTTTTCATCCTTATCAAGAAGCTTCTTAATTCCTCTTCACTTAATGACATCAGAGTGGTATCATCTGCATACCTGAGACTTACTGTTTCTCTTGGCAACTTTAATTTTGTCTTTTGGTTTGTCTAGTCTGGAATTTTGCATGATGTACTCTACATGTAAGTTAAATAAATAAGGTAACAATATATAGCCTTGTCATATGCCTTTTCTAATTTTAAACTGATCAGTTGTTTCATATTTGATTCTAACTGTTCTTGGCTCCTTATTTAGGTTCCTCAGGAGACAAGTAAGATGATCTGGTACTCTCATCTCTTTGAGAACTTGCTGCATTTTATTGCCGCCTAAATAGTCAAAGGCTTTAGTGTAGTCGATGAAGAAGAAGTAGATGTTTTTCTAAGACTTCCTTGTTTTCTCCGTAATCCAGTGAATGTTGACAAAGTTGGTCTCTAGCTCTTCTGCCTCTTCAAAAACCAACTTATTCTTCTGGTAATTCTCTGTTCACATATTGCTGGAGCTTAGCTTGCTTAATCTTAAGCATAACCTTGCTGTCATGTGAAAGGAGCCCAATTGTTTGATAATTTGAGTGTTCCCTGGCATTCTCTTTCTTTAGGATTGGGACATCAGCTAATCTTTTCCAATCCAGTGGGCATTTCTGAGTTTTCCAAATTTTTTGGCATGTTGAATGCAACACTTTAACACCATCATATTTTAGGAGTTTAAATAAGTCAGCTGGAATTCTTTTCACCTCCTCTAGCCTTATTGTTAGCAATCCTTCCTAAGGCTTCATTCTCCAGGATGTCTGGCTTTAGATCAGTAACTACCCCATTGTGATTACTGTGTGATATTAAGATCTTTCCTGTATAATATTTTGTGTGCATTCTTGCCCCTTCTTCTTAATCTCTTCTACTTCTGTTAAGTTCCTACCATTTTAATCTTTTACCATGCCCATTTTAAACATGAAATATTCCTTTGATAGCTTTAATTTTCTTGAAGAGATCAATTTTATTTCCTGTGCTATTGTTTTCTTCTATTTCTTTGCATTGTTCATTTAAGAAAACCTTCGTATCTATCCTTGCTATTCTTTACAATTCTGCATTTAGTTGGGTATGTCTTTCCCTTTCTACTTTATCTTTCTGTCCTTTCCTCAACTATTTGTAAAGCCTCATTAGACAACCATTTTGCTTTTTGCTTTTCTTTTTCTTTGGCATATTTTTTGTTGCTGCCTCTTGTGTTCCTCTGTCCATAGCTTTTAGGTACTCCATCAGATCTAATCCCTTAAATCTATTCGTCACTCATATTCAGAAGAGATACTAATTAGGTCATATTTATATGGTTTGATGGTTTTCCATACTTTCTTCAGTTTAAATCTGAATTTTGCAATAAGAAGCTCATGATCTGAACCACAATCAACTCCAGGTCTTGTTTCAACTGGCTGTATAGAACTTCTCCACCTTTGGCTACAAAGTGTATAATCAATCTGATTTAAGTATTGTCCATGTGGTGATGTCCATGTGTAGAGTTGCATCCTGGGTTGTTGAAAAAGGGTGTTTGTTATGACAAGCAAGTTTTCTTGACAAGAGTATATTAGTTTAGTCCCTGCTTAATTTTTGTACCATTGCCTGTTATTTCAATTATCTTTTGATTTCCTACTTTAGCATTCCAACCCCCTGTGATAAATGTGACATCTTTTCTTTTTCATGCTGTTTTTAGAAGATGTTGTAACAGGTCTTCATAGAATTAATCTTTGGCATCAGTAGTTGGAGTACAGACTTGTATTATTGTGTTGTTGAATGATTTGCCTTGAATTCAAATAGATATCATTCTGTTATTTTTGAGATTATACCCCAGTACTGTTTTTCTCACCCTTTTATTGACTATGAGGGTTATTTCATTTCTTCTAAGAGATTTTTGCCCACAGTAGTATATATAGCAATCACATGAATTTAATTTACCCATTCTCAGCTAATATGATAAAAAAGGAAAATGTTGAATGTGGGAAGGGATGGGGAAAACTGGGGCACTAATGCATTGTTGATGGAGTTCTGAACTGATCTAACCATTCTGGGGAACGATTTGGAACTATGTCCAAAGGGCTAAAAGACTGTGCATATCCTCTGATCCAGCAATACCATTGCTAGGTCTATATCCCAAAGGCATCCAAGAAAAGGGGAAAGGGTCTATTTGTACAAAAATATTTATAGCAGCTCTTTCTGTGGTGGACATCAAAGGGATGCCTGTAAGTTGGGAAATGGCTAAATAAACTGTGGTATATGATTTTTTTTTTATTTTTCATTTTTAACACAGTTCATATCATGTGACACAATTTCAACTTCTGGTCAGGTGATATTTCTTTTAAAGCATTTACATATAGACCACAAACGAATTTTTTTTTTAACATTAACCAACTGAGACACAAATACTAACTATGTATGCTAACATCATAAGCCCTTGACCTAATTGTCTTCACACTATTATTAAGAATTAAAGGACCCTAACTTATTGTTGTTGGTCTAAAGTCCTATGCCTGATAGTTTAATTTTAGACTTGACCTCCAATGTTCCCCTACCAACAGTCTATAATTTAATAGATCTTGTATTAAGCTTACAAGCATTTTGACTATAGGAAATTACCACTAAGAGTAGGGACATTGCAAGGAAACAATATGTCCCTGACTTCATGTCAGTTCCAGGCAGGAGTAGATTGTCAGCTTGCATGCAGTGAGGCTTGAAGTCTTCCAGGTATCAGTGGAGAAATTGAGTCAGGAGAATCCTCCCTTAGCCCAGGCTGAACAGCCACTCTCCCACCCTTCCCATGCGATCACCTTTTTCAGTTCATACCAGCATCTCACAGGCTTACTGGCATCATGGATTGGAGGCTCAGACCACCTTTCTTGCTATCCATACCTGGAGTTAGACTCAGAAGAACAGTCACTTAATAGTCCCCCAGCATCTTAAAATAGCAAGTTCCAATAACCAGATTTCAGATATGACTGTAATTTCACATTGGCTAAGGAACATTTTTTAAGGCAAGTCTTAAGTGGCTTAAATGCTTTTCTATACCTGTTCTAGTTCCTGCTTAAATAACAATCATAAAATCAAATTTATCATTAAAATCTTAACTTTTCCATCAAAGCCAAATTTGACCCAAAGTTACCTGCCTCTAGGAGACTTAGACTAAAATTCATTTCCTCAAACTAAAGATGTCCCTGATTTACTCTCAGTAATTAATTCAGTCAATTGTTTTAATACTAATTGCTTTTATATCACTTTGTAACATGTCCAATTTTTCTCCCCATCTCTCTCCTCCCCCTCCCCCCTAATACCTTGCATTATGACTATCCCTTCCCTCAATGAGCCCTCCCTTCTATCACACCTCACCCTTCCCTTATCCTCATACTCTCTCTTTTCTTGTAGGGTAAGATAAATTTTTATACCCCATTACCTGTGTTTCTTATTTCCCTGTTATAAACAATAATAATTCTCAATATTCATTTCTAATACTTTGAATTTCACCTTCTTTCCCTCCCCTCCCCTCCCCTCCCTACTCATCCTCACTGGGAAGGCAAGCAATTCAATACAGGCCATATATGTGTCTTTTTTCAAAAGACTTCCATTATCACCATGTTGTGTAATACTAACTATATTGCCCTCTATTCTACTCTATCCCCCCTTGTTTTTTTATTCCCTCATTTGACCTTGTCTCTTCCCATTTGCCCTCCCTTCTGTCATTCCCCTCACTCCACTTCTTGCCTCCTCCCCTACTTTCTTGTAGTATAAGATAGATTTTCATACCAAATTTAGTGAGCATGTTATTCCCTCTTTAAGTCATATCTAGAGAGAGTAGTTTCACTTTTCCCCTCTTCCCTTCTCCCTTTTCTCCTCCACTGAACAAGATTTTTCTTTATCTCTTTTATGAGTTATAGCCTGCCCCATTCCATTTCTCCCTTTTTCCTCCCAATATTTTCCTCCCTCACTCCTTAAATTTTATTTTATATATTTTTTGTGGATATCACCTCTTCTGATTCAACACAGCCTGTACTCTCTGTCTATGTGTGTGTATGTGTGTGTGTGTGTTTATGTACAATCCCTTCATCTACCCAAATACTGAGAAAAGTCTCAAGAGTCATAAATATTTTCTTTCCATGTAGGAATGTAAACAGTTCAGCTTTAGAAAGTCTTTTATGATTTCTCTTTCCTGTTTACCTTTTCAAGCTTCTGTTGCTTCTTGTGTTTGAAAGTCAAGTTTTCTATACAGTTCTGGTCTTTTCATAATGAATGCTTGAAAGTCCTCTATATCATTGAATGACTATTTATTCCCTTGAAGTATTATACTTAGTTTTGCTGGGTAAGTGATTCTTGGTTTTAATCCCAGTTCCTTTGACTTCCCTTAATGTTGAAGCTGCCAGATCCTATGTTATCCTGATTGTATTTCCACAATACTAGAATTGTTTCTTTCTAGCTGCTTTTACAGTATTTTCTCCTTGACCTTGGAACTCTGAAATTTGGCCACAATATTCCTAGGAATTTCTCTTTTCAGGTCTCTTTCAGGAAATGATCAGTGGATTCTTTCAATATTTATTTTGCCTTCTGGTTCTAGAATATCAGGACAATTTTTCCTTGATAATTTCATGGAAGATAATTGTCTCTCCTGGATCTGTTTTCCAGATCAGTTGTTTTTCCAATGAGATGTTTCATATTATCTTCTATTTTTTCAAACTTTAGGTTTTGTTTTCTAACTGCTTCGTCTATCTCATAGTCATTCATTTCCCTCAATTCTCTCTTTCAGAGAACTATTTTGTTCAGTGAGCTTTTGAACCTTCCATTGGTTAATTCTATTTTTTTAATGCCTCCTTCTCCTCATTGGCTTACTCTGCAATTGAGTTAGCCTCTTTTTAAAGGTGTTATTTTCCTCAGCATTTTTTTGGTTCTCCTTTAGCAAGCTACTAACTTAACTTTTCAAGCTTTTCCATTGCCTGAGTCCAATTTAAATTCACTTTGGAGGCCCTGGAGACAGGGGTCTTAATTTCCTGTGACAGTAAGGCTTGTTCTTTCTCATCTGAAAGGATGAGAGGAGACACCTATTCTCCAAGAAAGTAACCTTCTATGGTGTTATTTTTTTCCTTTTTTGGTCATTTTCCCAGCCAGTTACTTGACTTCTGAATCCTTTTTCAAGAGATTAGACTCAGCTGCTCCATTCCCCTGGTCTTTGAGTGGGAGTGGGGCCTTCACTCAGGGCTGGGGTTTAGATTAGCTACTTCCTACCACCAGAAGCTTTAAGCTCAGCTGCCTGAACAATGGAGCCAGGTTGTTTCCTGGCCTATGTTGCTGACTGCAGTCTGCTGCTGTGGTTTCTGCCATCACCTGGGGCTATTGCTGGAGAAACCTGGTTCTCTCTTGCCCAGCTGGGAAAGCCCTCCCCCACTGACCTTTGGAGCTTTCTTTGTTGATTGTGGTTTGAGGTATCTGGGACCTTCCCTACTAGGAACTCTGCTTGGGAGGTCTGTTCAGGTCCTGTTCTTCCCAGTGCCGTGTGACCAGGGCTGTGCTCAGCGTCCTGTGAGATAGACCTTTCCTGTTAGCCTTCTGGGTTACCTTTTGCTCTGTTGTTCTGTGGCTTCTGCTCCTCTAGACTTTGTTGAGAGTCATTTTTACAGGTATTTTGTAGGCTATGGGGGAAGCACTAGAGTATATGTGTCTTTCTACTACACCATCTTGGCTCCACCCCACCAGTATATGATTTTAATGGAACCTTATTGTACTATCAGAAATGACAAGCAAGATGACTTCAGAAAACCTTGAAGGACTTACATGAACTGATGCATAGTGAAATGAACATTGTACATAGTAATAGCAATACTGTTTGATGAATAACTATGAATGACTTAACTATTCTCAGCAATACAACAATCCAAGATAATCCCAAAGGGCTAATGATAAAGCATACTATTGGCCTCCAAAGAAAGAACTAATATTATATGAATATAGACTGAAGCATTCTATTTTTCACTCTCTTTCTTTTGAATCTTCTTGTACAAAATGATTAATATGAAAACAAATTACATAATTGCATATTTATAACCAATATCTGATTGCTTACCACCCCAGGGAGGGAGAGGGCATGGAGCAAAGGAAGGATAGAATTTGGAACTCAAAACTTTAAATAAAAATGTTTAAAAATTTGGAAAAAATTTGCCATTTCTCATCCATTTAAGTTCACTGACATCTAAGATATTGACGTTTAATCATTCTATCTCATTTGACCAATCCAGCTTACTTTGGTTCATAGATCTTACATTCTAGTTTCATGTGCAATATTGATCTTTACAGCATCAGACTTTTCTTTTTTCACGAGATTAATCGTGGCTGAGCATATTTTTGGCCTTGGACCAGCTACTTCATTCTCTCTGAAGCTACTTGTAATTGTCTTCCACTTTACCCCAGTATTGTGTTGGATACCTTTCAACCTGAGTGGCTCATCTTCTGATGCTATGTCTTTTATCATTTTAATTCTGTCCATTGGATTTTCTTGATAAAGATACTAGAATGTTTTGCCATTTCTTTCTTCAGTTGATCACCTTTTGTCAGAACTCTCTACTACGATCTGTCCATCTTGGGTAAATTTGCACAACATTGTTCATAGTTTCATTGAGTTATGGAAGCCCCTCTGCCATGACAAGGTAGTGATCCAAGAGGGATTATGTTGAAATTGCCAAATATCAAGGTGTACTTTGACTTAGTTTTGAGAGGCTTGTTTAGTTCTTTGTAGAACTTATCTGCCTTTTTATCTTCTAAAACGGATATGCTAGTAGATAAATTGTTATCTTCATGGTGGTCTTAAACGGAAAATACTTTATTATGTGCTTACAGTGGGTCAGGGATACAAATAAAAGGTGAGTTGGTCCCTGTTCTCAAGTTATTTTTTTAATTGGAAGAGACAGCACATGTAGGTGGGTTCAGAGAAATAGAGGCAAGGTCAAGGGTTCTGGAATGAATAATGTTAGGGCAGATGGTAAGGCCTAATAACTAGAGGATATAGTGGAAAGGCAGATGTGAGATCTTGTAGTCCTCCACCTTACTGGAAGGATTGTAATTGGTGACTCCTTACTTATCAAAGTAGTATGAGCAATATTGCCCCTCCTTCAGTGTCAGATGTGAAGGGGTAGGGATTGGGAAGTGCATGTCCCATGCTCATTGGGAAGAGTGGAAGGGGAAGAGTAGACATGAAGGTTGTAGTGTAGCAGGAATTGTGGGTTCCCTCCCACATGAGGTGGGATTGAGGGATCAGGATTCCTCCCTCCCTCTTCCTAGAAGAAGAAAAAGGAAAAGTAAGGATTGCCAAAAAGATTTATGGGATGAGCTCCCCACAATATTAGTAATTCTGTATTTTCTGACACCCATTGGGAACTGGAGAGGAAGAGTTCCCTGTGGCATCTTCTTACTTATACTTATCATGACCACTTTAAGACAAGATGACTAAGAATCATTTCATGGCATGATTTTTATTATTGCCTTTGGGTTCCCAATGAAACCAGTTCTGCCAGTATTATCATTTGTTCCTCCTATTTGACTGTTACTTCCTTTTGGTTTCTGGTTTCTATTTTCATAAGAATGTCAACAGTAATATGGTTTCATTCTATAATGCATTTCTTGGACAAAGGTCTCATATTTAGAGTACCAAGAGTTAAGTTGTTAATATTTATTTGTAGTCTTAAATTATTCCCTTACTCTCTCCTTCATCATTTTCACTCTAGATCCAATACAGGGCAATAATTCTGATAGCTGGTTTAAAATTTTTCTTTGTTTTAATAAAGTTTTTAACAGCAAAATTCTTTTCCATTCTTTCCTAATTCTAATCAGTTGTATAGATGTTAGGATTTCTTTCAGCAAAATTCAGGTACCAATTAAATATTTGGAGCAGCATTTTTTGTAGTAGTAAAGACCTGGAAGCAAAGTAAATGCTTGTCCCTTGGGGATGGTTAGACATGACTTTACTGGAATCTTACCACTCCATAGAAAGGGATGAACATGAAGAATGAAGAAGAAGCATGAGGAGACCTAGGTGAATTGATGCAAAATGAAGGAATCAAAAACCAAGAAAAAACATACAAAATGACTACATCCATGAAATGAATGAGAAGAACGAAATAAATGAAAAGAGAAAAGGAGAGAAAAGTAACACTGTGTAATTATGACTGAATCTAACCACCAAGTAGAGATGAGAAAGCACCTTCCTTGTTTGCAGCAGTGTTGGCCTATGGATGTGAAACATTCCATCTATTGCCAGACTTGGTTAATATGCCTGCGAGTTTTGCTGAATTGCTTTCATGCCTCCCTGCTCCCCCTTCCTTTTTTACTATTTGTTATAAGGGATGGCTCTCTAGGGATGGGATAAAGTAGATATATTTAGAAATGAATGTGGTATAAAAACAAAAGATATCAATACATTTTTTTAAAAATAAATTTATTTATTTAACTTTTTACATTCATTTTCACAAAATTTTGGGTTCCAAATTTTCTTCCCATTTTTCCCCTCCCCCATCCTAGTACACCGAGCATTCTAATTACCCATATCACGAATCTACCTTCTCTTCTTTCATCTCTCCCTTCCCTTACCCCATCTTCTCTTTTGTCCTGTAGGGCCAGATAACTTTCTATTCCCCATTACCTATATTTCTTATTTCCTAGTAGCAGGAACAATACTCAACAGTTGTTCCTTAAACTTTGAGTTCCAACTGCTCACCATTCGTCCCTCCACACCCTTTCCCTTGGAAAGGCAGGCAATTCAATATAGGCCATATCTGTGTAGTTTTGCAAATGACTTCTATAATAGTCGTGTTGTGTAAGACTGAATATATTTCCTGTATTGCCCTCCATTGCCTCTATTCTCTCTTTTGATCCTGTCCCTCCCCGAGCGTTGACTTTAAATTGCTCCCTCCTCCCATTGCCCTCCCTTCCGTTATCCCCCAACCCTACTTATCCCCATCTCCCCCACTTTCTTGTATTGTAAGATAGGTTTTCATACCAAAATGAGTGTGCATTTTATTCTTTCCTTGGTCAAATGTGATGAGAGTAAACTTCATGTTTATCTCTCAGCTCCCCTCTTTTCCCCTCCACTAAAAAGTTTCCGGTCTGCCTCTTCTGTGAGAGATAATTTGCCCCATTCCATTTCTCCCTCTCGCCTCCCAATACATTTCTCTCTCACCGCTTAACTTCATTTTTTTAAAGATATGATCCCTTCCTACTCAGTTCACTCTGTGCTCTCTGTCTCTGTATATGCGTGTATGTGTGTGTGTGTGTGTGTGTGTGTGTGTGT
>CM053773.1:191145984-191192079 GCA_028658325.1 Potorous gilbertii
TTCTTTACAGATATTTTATAGGCTGTGGTTTCAGAGCTAGCATAAATGTGTCTTTCTACTCTTCCATCTTGGCTCCTCCCTATCAATACATTTTTAAAACTCTCACTTGAAGTCTTGTTTAGATAGAGATTACCGAGTCAGTGCCATAATGGTAAAATGGAAGAAGTCCTTTTAGTCATGAAGACCTGGGTTTAAATTCTTCTTCCAAAACTTAATAACCATGGACATTTCATTTCTTTGAGCCTGTCATCTTTAATACAAGAATAATAATGCCTTCCTCAGTATAGAGAAGCAGCGTGTAGTAGTAGGTAGAGCACTGGTCTTGAAACTTTGAAAACTTGGGTTCAGATCTTGCCTCTGTCACGTATTGGTTCTGTGACCCAGGCATTATTCTCAAAATGTGTCCGACTCGAGCCATGCAAAAATCCCAAGTGCAGCCAAAACTAGATTAAAATGTAATTAAGAAATGTTTAAGAAAATAAATAAAAATAGAATAAAACATAATGTTCATTTGTAGTTTTCTAAGTCAATATGCTGCTGCAGGGATCTGTTTCTATTGGAGTTAGACACCATTGCTAGACAGCTCTCTAAGACTAAGCTGCCTAAATGGTGCCAACTTGCATTGGTAGCGTTTCCTTACCCAGAGTTCCCTATTTCAGTGAAATCACAGATCTGGCCCCTTTTCCAGGCCCTATCCTGTAATATTTACCTCACAAAGCTCCCATTATGCTTAAATGAGATGATTATTGTAAAGTACTTTGTGAACTTTAAGCAATTTCACAAATGTCAGTTATTGTTGATGAATTGTAGATTTGGTATTTTGGTATCATTTCCTGTGAAGCCAACTGCGAAAAACAGCATTTCATCCAGCAAGTAGTTCTTGTGAACTGGCTAGAAAAGACAGGTATTTGGATCAGAAGAAATGTTAGAACCACTCATTGAGAATATTTGGATGTACTAGGTTTGGCTGTATTTGAATGAAGTTCACATTTGCACTACCTATTCTGCTCCTAATCCATCTAAAAAGGAGGTAGCAAAACTGATTAACTGTGAAGTTCAAGAAATTATCTAACCACAGAACAGTAAAGAAAACCACTTGTTGCAGCATTTGCAAATGTAGGTGTACATTACAAATTATTCTATTCTGTTATGCTAATAAGATTCTATACTATAAATAGCCAAGTGTAGCGAAACTATATTTCCTTAAAAATATATATATTTTTTGTTTTTTTAGCTCAGGCTGAGCCCCACCAACCTTTTCTAGGTTAGAGAGGCTTTACTGCTGTTACCCACCCTTGTCCTTCGCCCACTCTTTCTCAGTTCCTTTAAGCCTTAGTTCACATGTCAGCTTCTACAGGAAATTTTTCTTGATCTCTCTGGTTGCTAAAGCTCCCTCCCTCCTCAAATTATTTTGTCTTTGGTTATTTATATTCTGCGTTTTTCGTCCCCCACACCTCCCCAGTACATTGTAAGAAGCTTCTTGAGGGTAGGGCTTTTTTTTGTTTGTTTGTTTCAGATCTTTTTCATTTTTTACCAGGTTGTTGTGCATTGGATTAGATAGCCTCTGAGGTTCCTTCTGCCTCTAGATCCATGATCTTATGTTTTGGGTCTGGCTGTACACAAATGTCTGACCCTGAAATGACTCCCACATCAGTGACCAGTCATTTTCTATCTGTTAAAGTGTAAGCAGTTGAATTTATTGTGGTAGTTAATACTTGTCATGTCTATATCCTTCCAGCTCTTTTCTCAAAATAAGTGTTCATATTGTACAGGTGTGATGCTTCTGTACAGTTTACGTGGCCTTGGTCACTTTTGGTCATTCTAGTGGGCTGCACAGGAATGAGGTCTGATGTTTTTGTTTTTGTTTCATGTGTTACCATGATCAAAGAATTAATCTTTAATGGCTAGCCTACTAGTGATGAGCTTCTTTGTATTTTATTAGGCAGTTACTGGCAGAACAGATATAGTCCTTAGCTAAGACTATATTTAAAGCTTTTCTGGCATGCTGTCAGTCTGTGTGCCAATGGCTTAGCTTTCAAGAACACAGGGTTACCATCATACCACATTGAGTCATCCTCATAAGACCTTAATGCTGCTTTGTGGATCAGTGACTTGAGGCTTGGACTAAGGAATTAGTCCAGAGTAAGTTTGTAGTAGAGGTGAAAATTATGAACTTTTTTCTAAAAAAAATCTCTCTGCTAAAAACTGTGTTTTCATTTTTCTTTGTGAAAAACAGAAGAGTCTCAGCCTGATCCTGTAGATGTGTTGAGTCAACAAAAATGTCTAGAGTCATTAGCTGCCCTTCGTCATGCCAAGTGGTTCCAGGTAAGGTGCTTTCCAAGGAGCTGTGAACATTGAATAGGCAAATTTGCAAATGATTATTTCTGCTTGAAAGGAGAGAGAAAAGGTGAGTCTCTGGCCGCTGAGGCCTCTGCATTACAGTTGGCCAGGAAATACCCCTTCCAGAGTATTATGTTTCATCAAAAACTGGAGTTATTATTTGGAATAGTGATTAGACTTGTTTGTCTGGGCCTGCATATTAAGGATTATTGAGATGAAATTATGTGAAAGCATATTTTGGTTCATTGTGTTAATGTCACTCTAACAAAATTAACTAGATATTTTCTCAAAAAGTAGAATGAACTCCCACTGGGAGCCATGAATTCCCTGCCACTGGAACTCTTCAAGCATTGACTGGATGATTCAAATGTACAGGCTGTTAGATGTTATTCCAGCTCAGATTAGGCTTGTTGGACCTGTTTGATCTTCACCAAGTCACTTGCCTTCTCTGAGTGTCAGTTTCTTCATTTGTAAAAGGAAGGGTTTAAACTCAAAGGCTTCACATATCCCTTTTGTCTCTGAAATTCTTTGTTGTTGGTGGTGGTAGCTAGTGGTGCATTGGATAGTGTGCCAGGCCTGAAGTCAGGAAGACTCAACTTCCTGAGTTCAAATCTGGCTGCAAACATTACTAGCTGTGTGACCCTGATCAAATCACTTAATCTGTTTGCCTCAGTTTCTTCATCTGCTAAAATTAGCTAGAGAAGGAAACGGCAAACCATTCTACCATCTTCACCAAGAAAACCCCAAATGAGGTCACGAAGAGCCAGACACAACTGAATGCCAGCGTCCCTTTCATCTCTGAAATTCTATAGCTGCCTATAGCAGCATGACTATTAGGAACTTCAGAAATGCTTATTTTTAACACTATGCATTAATTTAGATTTATTGTATGATTGTGTGCATTAAGAAATGAGTCATTTCTATAAAACACCATTAAAGATCTCCTTTTCAGGAATACAGCTTAATATTATGGTAAGAGTACCTAACAAGGAATCAGGAAAACTGGATTTGAGCACTGGTCTCTCTTCTTCCTGGCCTTGTGACCTTGGGCAAGTCTCTTAACCTCTGTAGGGTTCAGTTTTTTCACCTATAAAATGAGGTGTTTGGATTAGAAGAACTTTTAAAGTCCCTTTGAGATCTGACAGGCAATAAATCATTAAACAAACCACTTATTGTCTCTTAGCCTTGGTTTCCTCATCTATAAAATGGGTTGTGGTGACGGTTGTGTGTTTGTGCGAGTGCTTTGTACAACAGAAGGACCAACTATAATTTATTTAATCAGTTAATCAACCAACATGCAATAAGCTTTGTGCCAGGTGTTATGCAGCATGATGGTAAACTGAGAGCTCGTCTTGAAGTCAGGAAGACCACAGGGTATTGGGGCAGGTCAGGCTTCAAGTCCCACCTCTAGCACAGCTTGTTTTAGGGGCTAGAGTGCTGGCCTTAGAGTCAGGAAGACTTGAGTGTGAATATTCCCTCCAACACTACTTCTGTGACTCTGGGCAAGACACTTAGCCTCTCACTCTCGATCTCCTCATTTGTAAAATGAATATTATAACAGCAACTCACAGGGTTATTGTGAGTATCAAATGAGATACCTATAAAGTGCTTTGTGAAGTTTAAAGTACTGTATAAATATGTGGGATGGTGATGCTTATGCCCCTACACAGTCACTTTAATAATCTCTCTCTGTCTCAAGAGACTCTCTGAGATTCTAAGTTGCAAAGCAGGTGCTTCTTTACCCTGATGAAAGTTTTCTTGATGACTGGTGCACCAGTGAAATCACAGGTCTGGTCCTTTCTCTGTTCTAACAGATGATCAGGGCTACTTCTCAGAGACTCTTTTTTCATTTGTGTTAATACTTAACAAATGGGAAGTTTTTTTAGGATCATTTAGATCAAGTTTTCCTTCGTAGGCATGGTTTCTATGAACAAACATTGTTGTTTCTTTTCCCAAAGGCCAGAGCTAATGGTCTGCAGTCATGTGTGATTGTTATCAGAGTTCTTCGAGATCTGTGTCAGCGTGTGCCAACGTGGGGGGCCCTACCAGACTGGGTAAGGAGATTAAAACGCTGAACTCCATTTTAAAATTCATTGTCAATTTGAAAGTAATTTATTCCAGTGACAAGGATTTTTCAAAATCAGCATAAAGGTCTTGTTTTCTATTCCTTCTTTTAGCATCCCGATTAGGTAAGAAGAACAATACCCAACATGTAGAGGAGTCTGATTATGTTGGAACATGCTCAGTATTCCCCAGGAGGCTCTGCAGAGCCCGTCTTTGAATTATCTGATCTTGCATTGAAACTTCTAACTGAACAGATACATACAGTTACAAAAGTTTGGCAAAAGACAATACCCTTCAGTTTTTTTTCCAGATGTCCCAACTCTGCTGATAGAAAAAAGAGATTCTCATAAATCCAAGTGTGAACAAGGAGAAAAAATGAGAACAAAGAATGAAGTAGAAGCAGAACCATGGTGGAAAGAACATTGGCCTAGTGAATTTCTAAGTGATGTGACTATAGGCAAAGCACTTAGATTTTCTGAGCTCCAATTTCATCATCTATAAAATGAAGTTAATAATTCTTATACCACTTGCCTCATAGGAAACGGTTGTTAGAAAGAGTTTTGTGAATTGTAAAACACTGTATAAATATGTACTACTACTTGTAGTCCTCACAGTATGAGAGGCTCTCACATTATGAACTCGAGAAGCATAGGGTGAAGGCTTCCTAGTCTTTCTCCATGTTCTTGGGCTCTACCCCTCCACCCTAGGTTTTACCCATCTCACTAACAGCCAACACTCAGGTCTTCAGGGACAAAGCACTGTCAAGGGACATTCTGTATGTAGATTCAGTTTATTATTGTATCTCTGTTTCTTACCCTCTACTTTAAGTAGATCTTACTGTGCCTTTGTCATTTCCATAATAGCTTTTATTGTTATTTCTTCTCTCTGTTTATCTCTAAGGGAGTTTTTAAAACATGCCTGTGTCTGCCTTAGTATTTCCATATCTCTCTGTTGCAGTCTAGGATGTGATTAACTTTTAATAGTTTTTTTTATGTTTTATGGCCTTTTTATATTTTTTATATTTCATGTACTTTTGTGTTGGTTTTCTAGTTTAATAGCAAAAGGTAGCTCCAGTTAGTGATTTTTAATTTTTCTTGGAGTTAGGGTATTTTTAATTCAATAGGAAAATAAGTAATTTCCTTTTGATTCCTGGTAGTTCTGAAATAAGTATGGAACATGTTTGCTTAAAAATAGTTTGTTTAAACTGTTAATACCATCGTTTATTTTTTCCATCAGGAGTACTTTACCTGGGGTCCAGGATTGGGGTGGGGAGTTGCTCTTTGAACTTAAAACTTTTACTTTTTACTAATTATATTTCAGTAGAGTTAGTTTTCTTTGTAATCCTAGGTATTTTGTGTATTTAAAAACGTTATTCTGATAAAGAGTCCATTGGCTTCACCCGAGTGCCCAGAAGGTTAAGAACTCTTGATTTATATAATGTTTTACTGAAGAGGCAGCATGGTGTAATAGTTTGAAAGTTGATGGTTATGAGCCCAGGAAAACCTGGATTTTAAGCCTAGCTTATTACACATACTGACTGTTTTAGTCACTCAAACTCTTAATACCTCTTAGCAGGGAACTCTAAAGCTCTAAGAGGCAGAGGTGCTGACATGCACTGATAGAAGAAATTTCTTCCCAGGACCATTTCCTTCCTCCACGGAAATCAGAGGCATAGTACCTCTCCTGTCTTTACAATTTACAAAACTCTTTACATACATTGGATAGTATTAGTAGATTTTCACAACAACCCTGTAAGGTTGGTAGCACCAATATCATCATACTCATTTTGCAAATGAGGAAACTGAGGCTCAGAGAGGGGAAATGGTTGGCTAAAATTACAGGGGTGATAGAGCCTCATTTTACAATTTTGGATCCAGTGCTTTTGCCCCTAAGTCACAATTATATCTCTTGTTCATGAGGATTTCCTCAAAAACCAAGGCTGTCTCTGAATAATCACATGGCTACAAGACATGGCTATTTGACTATATGACTGCTTCTGGCCACTGCTAAAAGAAAAACATTAATGTTTTTAGTATGAGAAATAATTTTGTTGGTGACTGTCTTCAAAGACCTGTCTTCCTGCTGAAATCCCTTGGCCATTATATACTATCAGTTGAACCTGCAAAGAACCCTCTCAGACTTCCATTTCTCTGTAAACAGTGTTGTTAAATCCCTGGATTCATTGATAATTATTTTCTGTGCAAGTCGTGCTCTCTAGGAAGTGTTCAAAGTGAAATGAAGCAGAGACGTCTAGGGTCCAAGGCTGAGATAAACTACCCCTAATTAATGAAGGGGCTTGTTGTGGCTCCCTCCCTTCAACCATGGTCAGCATTTTTATATTCTCTCCTGTTCCTTCACTCCTTTCCTCTCTCCATATAGGCCATGGAGCTTCTGGTGGAAAAGGCTTTGAGCAGTGCATCAGGGCCTCTGCGTCCAGGAGATGCCATGAGGCGAGTGTTGGAATGTGTAGCCACAGGAACACTCCTAGCAGGTCAGTCTGAAGCTGAGCTCAATCCTTGTAATCAATCGGTCACCCCTTAATATGGATGTGGAACATCTGCCAGGCATTGAGGGGTTATAAAGAAGTATAGCAGGGCCTCACTTTTCAGATATTTTGGGGGGACAAAGCATTCCACATAAAGTAATTTTCCATTTTAAAAAGTTGTTTCTAAGGATGTGTAGTAATCTTTCTGAAGTGTAGTCATTATTTCCCTCTCAACTTCTTAAATAAGCCATATTGAACAGAGACGCAGTGTGGTATAGTGGGAAGAGCCCTGGATTTGGAGTCAGAAGACCTGAGTTTGAATCTCAGCTGTGCTACTTACTATAATGTGTATAAACTTGGGCAAAGTCCTTCTCTCTGTCACCCTCTATTTCTTTTTTCAAGGTCCCCTCCAGCTCTACATACCTTTATCTCTTTCTTTGAAGAATTATTGGTTACTATGAATTCAACATGCAGGGTTATGTCATGGAGACCACTTGCCAGTTCTTCTTGGTTCTACCTTTACAGAACCCCTTCCTTGCGTCCTCTTTTCTCTACACATGAGTCTCCATTGCAGTTCAGGACCCTACCACCACCTCTCACTTGGACCAGCGCAGTAGTCTCCTCAGGTTTTCCTAAAGCCCAAGACAATGACACTCATCTTCCCAGGAAGCAACAGTGGCTCCTTATTGCCTCTAAGATAAAACACAAACTCCTCTGTTTGGGATTTAAAGCCCTTCATGACCTTATACCAAACTACCCTTTCCAGGCTTATTTTATATATTCTTCCCCTTTACAAACTCTATGATCTGGCCAAAGTATCCATCTTACTAAAGGGTAAATGAAAGGTGACATTTCATTTCCTGTTTATTTGCATTTCCCCCTCCCTGGAGTGTACTCTTTTCACTTCCAAGTCTAGAATTCCTAGCTTCACTTAACACCAACAGGGATTGATTGTTTCATCAAATGAGACAATATTTGTAAAACTTAGCACAATTGCCTGGAACATAACTATATGTAAATGCTTATTCTTTTTCCCTTAATCTCATCATCTTTATTTTTATATCCCTAGTTACTGGCACATTTCAGGCACTTAATTACTTATTGATTAAGGTATATAGAGCTATTTACTACTTCTGTGCTAAATGGTCCTAGTCTGTAGGACTTTTTGAGTTTTTAATGCCTGCTTTTCAAAATAATGTTTTCTGTTTACTCTCTCACTATCAGGCTATAATCATTTGTCAAAAGAGTTGCTACTGTCAGTGGGCCCTGCTATCAGCCTACTCTCCCAGCCCTGTGTAAAACTGTAAAACACAGACTTGGGAACACATACACACACACACACATATACACACAGACACACACACACATGCACAGAGATATACACACAGACACACGTACACACACATATACACACACAGACACACAGTCCTTGCTGCAGCTGAACTGCCAAGTATTCAAACTATGCTTCAGAGAGCACAACTCCCATGGGCTGGCCATGTTGTTCAAATGCAAAATGTATGCTTGCCAAAAAAGACTATTTTATGGAGAACTCACATGGGGCAGGCGATCACATGGTGGCCAGGGGAAACAATACAAGGACACTCTCAAGGTCTCTCAAGAACTTTGGAATTGATTGTGGGACATGGGAGACACTGGCACAGAGCTGCTGAGCATGGCGTGCCCACATAAGAAAAGGTGCTGTGCCCTATGAGCAAAGCAGAATTGAGATTGTACAAACGCAGGATGTGCAGATTTGGGATATTCACCCCAAACATTCACACGGACTATCTGTGCCCAACCTGTGGTAGAGCATTCCGAGCTCGAAATTGGTCTGATCAGCCACAGTTGGACTGAAATTTCACTTTATGATAGTGATGTCATTTTGGTCCTCTTCGAAGATGAAGGACAACCACTAACCACCATCATTTCTGAGAGCTTCTGCAATTACTTTTGTCTGTGCTCCTTTTCAACAGCAACCTGCATATGTCAGAACCTAGTGAAGCGTTGTATTTTCAGTACCAACTGTGAATGATTTAGAAACTTTAATATAATAGGCCAATACCTATGTTTTAGAAGAACAACAGCATAATTTTCCACAGGGTAAGCAAACAGAGCAAGTACCCAGAGATTAACACCAGGCAATCCCCAGTGACCTTAGGGAAAGTCAATGTCAATCCTTTTTGAATAATTTCTACCCTTTGACTGAAAGACCCTTTATAGACCAGCCAAATGTATGGGGGAATGGGTAGTGTTGAAGAAATCTGATATTTGCCCCCAGTGCATTCTGTCTCACAACTATTTCCTTTTCAGATGGGCCAGGACTTCAAGATCCATGTGAGAAAGACCAGACAGATGTGCTGGATGTCATGACAAGTCAAGAGCGAGAGGATGTTACAGCCAGTGCCCAGGTACAAAGAAGCAATGGCTCAACATCTTCCCTTTCAGAAGCTTCCATCTATCCAGGACTCAGGCCCTAATAATATAAATGATTGTTTCTAAGGTTTGGTTTCTGGAATGGATTCAACAGTTTACATGTAATTTTTATTGATGTCTCATTTAAAATATGTGCCACTTGTTTGTGGTGAATGTTAATTTTTTTCAGGGATAACTTGGTATAGGAGAATGTAGGTAGTTAATAGCATATTTTGGTACAGAAATCCATGACCAGGAAATAAAATGTTAAGATATATTGCTTCTACCTCCCCCGACTTAGAAAGTCAACTTGGCACAGTAGAAGGAGAATTTTAGATTAAGGAGTCAGGGGTTCAAATCCTGGCCCTGAATTAGCTGTGTGACCATGGACAATTGACTGCCTGTTTCTAAGACTGTTTTCTCTTCTTTATAGTGAGGTTGGTAATAGTTGTACTACATATCTCCAAAGGTCAATACTTGGGCAGCATTTTGTACCTTCAGTCTTGAATGTGAGCTTTTATTGGTATTTTATTGAAATCAGCCAGCAAGTCTGCCATCGTTCTTCTAGTCACCATCTAGTGTTTGTCAGGTTACCTGTATCCAGAATGACAGTTATAATAAAAACTCGATTCCCTCTGATAAGAAATTAATTAAGGCAAGAGATTGAATGCTTTCAAAAAGTTACCTAGAAAGTAACTAGCATCAGCTACCCTTTAATGAATAACAGTATCCTAAATGTTCTTTCTCACAAAAAAGCCTATGCTCTAGCCAAGACATTGTGCCAGGGGCTGGGCTCAATGTGATATATAATAAAATGCACAAATATACTCCTTGCCCTCCTGAAGCTTACAGCTTTGATCCTAGGTACATATGGGTCACATCATATGCTCCTATTCTCTCTAGTTCTTAGAGGAGCAGCTCTTGTAGTGCTTATGACTGGTTGGTGTCATGGCGAAAGGACATCTCAATCATATATGTGCTAGAAGACCTTTTTAGAACACAGAAAATATAAGTAGACAGGTGGACATAGGAGGCTCCTCTAAAATGTGCCACCTCTCCTCCTCTCCAACAGGGTCTTATATATTCCTCAGGAACAGTAGTATTATTCTATTAATATTCAAACTAATAGTATGATACAATTAGTTCTAATAATACTTCTCTAGGTATTCACTTTGCAGACAGATTAATCTGTAGGAATATCTGTTTTTATCAGCTTAAATGCAAGGTTAGAAGTGAGGAGGGCTCACAAGAGCAAGACAAAAGAAAAGATGACTCCTCACTTTTAACTGAAATGGAGATCATTTTCTAAAAAGGAGTTACTCCTGTCAAAAAGGAGAAGCTACAGGTCTCCTGTCTTTTTGCCTCCACACTGGAAAATGTGTTTCTGGGACTGGTGAAGAGATTAGCAATCATCAGGACTGCACATGTAAAGGCAATCAGAGGAGGAATGTGGTGGAAAGGGCCCTGGCCTTGGAGTCAGAACATCCAGCTTCCAGTCTCTGCAATGTGGTCATCTGTGTGACCTTGGACAAAACACTCAGTCTCTTTAACTCAGTAAAAAATGAGGGGGAAGGGAGGTTGGACTAGGTTGGGTTTGAATCAGAGTCTTCCTAGCCTTTCTGTCTATAGATCTCTAAGTAACCACTTGGATGTAGTGATTTCAGGTTTTGGTGACTGAATAGAATCATGATGGCCACCTGAAAACTCAGAAAACAGTGTCCAAAGCATCCTAATGGTTATTTTTTTGTTGCTTCTTGTTTTTCTCCCAGCATGCTTTACGGATGTTAGCTTTCCGACAAATCCATAAAGTACTAGGAATGGACCCTTTGCCACCGCCCAAAACCAGAGCTGGTTCACGCAACAAAAAACGACAAGGAGACTTCAGTGAGGCAGTGGAAGGAGAGAGTGAAAGGAAGAGAGAGAGAAAAGAGGATGAGGATGATGCTTAAACACTGTCATAGCTAAAATAATGTTCATGCACAACTTTAATTTTATATGTACATACATATGTATGCACATGTACTCTTCTATAAAGGTGTGTGTGTATATAGGAATTGCTGTTTGGTCTATGATATTTGACAATTTCAGTGTCTTCCCCTTGAATAACGTATTATAGATTTATTTTTTAAAATTGTGCTTAAATCATTTTAAAATTTGCATCATCCCAAGATTGTCTTTGGGCAATAGCCCCATTCAACTCTCTCACTGTCTACCTTTTCCTGCACTTCTGAGGAAATCCTCCCCACAGAAAAAAAAAGGTAGAAGGATGCAGGCATATTTTTTAATTCTGGTATTTCTTGCAAGCTTTAAAGATGCATCACAGCGTGTAGAAGGAAATGCCAGATATTGGGTATGAACCTTAAAATCATTTTCTTTGACTGTCCCATCCTCAAGCTAGAATGAATGTAGATATGCCCATCTTGGGGTTTGGACAGCAGGAAGATTGGTTTGGAAGAATCAGGGAGATTAGTTTGCTCTTTCAAAAGAGAAAAAAAAATTTGTGGCAAGAAAGAGCTTTGAGCCAAGAATTATATAAGGCAAACAAGTCAGTGAAGCATTAACATTTATTTCACTTGCTCTTCATTAAATAACATAACATAACATTCCTAACATAAAGGGAAGAAAGCTGAAAAAAAAATCTCACCTGTTCCTGATAACTTGTTAAAACCTTCACAAGTTGTAGTGGTTCCATTTTTGGACTTTTGTGGGTGAGAATTTGTGGGTTTCTCTCCTGAGAGCATTGAGTGTGTTCCATTAATGACACTGAAGGTAGAGGTTAGTGCTGCTGTATGAATAGTTGATGGAGTGAAGGCGTTTAAGTCAACACTCACTTTAAAAATGTCTGTTATTTACTTGAGAACCACTTAATCACAGAAATTTTCCATACGCCAATGAGTGCCTTCTAAAGAAAGGTGGCCAAGACTCACATAGTGAATAGCTTATTTTTCATTTTAATTTAATGTGAATTTTTTCTTCCACTTTTTAAAATTTTTTTCTAGTTTCAGTCTCATTTTTAATATCTAGTTCTGAAGCTTGGGCTTTTCTTGGTAATGGAAAGGCCAGAGGATTCAGTACTTGGTTGACCCAGGAGGGCCTTTGTCACATACTTGTATGTGACAGGTATGCACAGTGGAAAGTGGGAAGAAGAGAACAGATGCCAGTGTTGAAATGGGATGGAGGTAGCAAGATCAATGAGCTGGGGAGGCCCATTGCCCCACCCTAATCACTTAAACCTCTTTGTTTGCAGAGGAATTTTCAATTGGTTGACTTATGGCACTTAATGAGAAAAAAACTAAATTTTATTTTGACAGATGTTGTGATCCATGGTCACTTGACACAATTTATTTTGTTTCATTTTTTTATGTGTTAAAAAAGAGAGTCAATAACTTGGCTTTAATATTTGAATGTCTTTGTAGTGCTACCTGGAAATTTAAAAACAGGAGAAAAATAAAATGAAAATTATGCTTCTATTTTCTTCTGTATGTTGTCTAGTCTTTTAATTGGAGATTCTTATTTACATAGAAAGTTCTGTACAGATATTATAGGTATGCTCTATGTAATATTGCTCTTACCAACCTTGTTTTTCAGTAGTATCATTAATAAGTAACATTTGTACTGAGTCATCTTCTCTCACTATACTCTCTCTTTTGTTGACCTTATCTACTTCCAAGGGTTCAATGATTTCCTCTGTGAAGTTGACTCCCTAATTTACAACATCCAGCCTTATTCTCTTTTTCTGAACTGCTGTCTCTCACATCAACAACTATCTACTGGATATCTCCACCTGAATATCCCACCATCGCTTCAAATTCTAATGACAGGCCGGAGAATAGAGGAACAGAAGGAGTGGGACAGGTCACCAGAACAGTACATTAGGCATGAGGTCAGGGTTGAGCCACATTCCACTAAGCCTGAGGAGAACAGTATAGCACCCATCTGGGGCCAGTTATGACCACCTAAAAGTCAGTTGGGGCAGAGACCTGGGCTGGTGAAATATAAATTATCCAAGGTGGGAAGAAGCTGAGACACTGTGAGACCCAGTCCCCAAAAGAACTACTATCAGAGGGGAGGGAGTCAGGAAGTGAGTGATAAAGAAAATGAGGGTGGGATGGGAGGGAGGGAAGATTTTAGGAAGAAGAAAACTCAAAGATCTTGAACATAAACAGATAAATCCAACAGGAAAAACAGAAGGAAACATGCAACAGAAGGAAACATGGTCTCAAGATCTAGGAAATGAGTTCAGGCATCTTTGAATAGATACTGAAAAATAAAGGAAAATGATTCAACACTTGGTAAGACAGAGAACTCTCTGGAATTTGAGAATATGGAACCACAATATGCTGTTTCTGAGTGGTTTAAAAGAAAAAAAAATGAGAATTACAAGAGCAAAATTTATTTCCTGCACAGCAAAAAAAATGAACAAAATAATAAAACTTGAATAGCAAGAGTTGCCAAAGAAACAAAAGAGGACAATAGATTGAGAATACATGTACAGAAATTAATGACAATCTAGAAGAGAGGCAAAAAACAATAAAGTTAAAAGAAAATATGCTCACTATGTAAACAAAACATAATATTCTCAAAGGCAGGATATGTAGAGCCAACCTAAGGATCATAGATCTCCCAGGACATGAGAAGAGAAAACACCATAATGAAGGGAATAATAGAAAAGGATTGTCCAGAATTTCTGAACACATAAAATTAAATTTCAGTTGAAAAAATTCATAGCCTCAAGAAAAACAAACAAACAAAAACAAAACCCCAAGGCTGCAAATTGCAATTTAACCACATAGTGGTTAAATTTAACAATTCAATTCAGAAATAAATTCTGCAAGCTACCAGGAGAACCTATTTCAAATACAAAGGAAAGTGAATAACACAAGACTATTCTGTACCCATTAGAAAAAGAGGAGGAAATGGAATAATGTGTTCTGAAGAGCAATAGAAGTCAAGATGCAGTCCAGCATGACCTATCCTGAAGATGTGAGCTCAAGCATATGGGACAGAAAATGGACATTCAAGAATAGAGAAGAGTTTAAAATAATTTTAGAAAGAAAACCAGACTGTTTGCTTCTTGAACCCAAAAATAACAGAAATGCAGGAGGAATGAATAAATGTAGATAGCAACTTCAGCAGAGGGAAAAATCAAAAGATCACTGAGACTTTTTTCTAAATATACATAAGAAGAGGGGGTGAAGGTGGAAATCGGGTAGAGGTAACAGTCAAGAGGTGGACAAGGGGCATTACAGACAACCTGGTGACACCCTGCCTGTAGGTAAATGTTTTTCTGTGGGACTACATTATAAATAGGAGGGTACATGAAAGTGGGGAGGAAAGCAATGAGATAAAGAGGAGAGTGTCACATACTGGGGTCAAATCAAGGGCTATCAATAAGGGAAGGTGGCCTCAGTGATCTCAAAAGCAGTGGATGAAGAGGAGGGGGGAAAATATTGGAAAGATGGAAGGAAAAAGGTATTACTTTTGAGGTGAGATGGGAGTCCATTGATGAATGCTCCTTTGAGTGAAGAGAGATGGTGTGTGAAGGGAGATGAATACCTTACAAGGGTTGAGAGTAGGGTTTGGAGCTTGAAAAGTCCACTTGTCTCAGAAGAGTGAGGAGGTTGGAACCCCTTGGGGTGAGTGGTCCCTGGAGGAGTGGGAAAGCATGGATGTTGCGAAGTCTCCAGGTAAATGTATAAAGGTCATTAAGAGATGGTATACAGTCAGTGGAAGGGGAGGAGCCCTTCCATGAGACAGTGTCTTCTGTGACACCTGCAGTATTTGGCATCATTCTGAGAGGAAGGCATAACGGATAAGGGAAATCCATGGGGGATTTCCTACAAGGGTTGCCCTACAAGCAGTAAGAGTCCCTGCTGAGTGATCCTGTGCTAGGGTCTCCCATGTCACACAATCAGTTCCAAAGTTCTGAGAGTGTATTTCTTCTTCTGACCACTATATGAATGAAATGCTTGCCTTGTGTGAGTTCTCTATAAAATAGTCTTTTTGGCAAGCATACTTATTCAAACAATGTGGTCAGCCCATTGCAGTTGTGCTCTCTGAAGCAGAGTGTGAATACTTGACAGTTTAGTTTGAATAGGACCTCAGTATCTGGTACCTTATCCTGCCAGGTGATCTTCAAGATCTTCCTAAGACAATTCAAATGGAAGCAATTCAGTTTCTTGGCATGGTGCTTGTATACTGTCTTGGTTTCACAGGCATACAACAATGAGGTCAGCACAATGGCTTTGTAGACCCTCAATTTGGTTGTCAAATACTTCTTCTCTCCCATACTTTCCTTCAGAGCCCCTGAAACACTGAGCTAACTCTGGCAGTGCATGTGTCAACCTCATTATCAATGTGTACATCCCTGGAAAGTACACTACCAAGGTAAGTGAACTTATCTACAGCATTCATGGTTTGCCCACATCAGAGAAGGTGTACTCTATGAGCAAAGCAGAATTGAAACAGCCCAAAGGAAATGCAAGATAAGCAAATTTAGAGTATCCATTCCAAATGTTCACATGGACTATTTGTGTTGGACCTGTGGTAGAGCATTCTGAGCTCCTCTATGGTCTGATCAGCCATAGTTGGACATATTGAAACTTGACTCTAGCATAGTGATTTCATTTTGGTCCTCTTTGAGAACAAAGGACAATAAACCAACCAACCAACCAAAAGCACCTAGAGGGGAGAGCCTAGAATAGATGTTTTGTGAATTTTGATTGTGTAAAGAATACACACAAAAAAGAGAACAGATAATTTTAAGAGTCGTAAATCAGACAATAAGAGTCTAGAGTAAATAGAAGAGAAAGATAATGAAGAGAGTGAGAAATTCTTTTTGGAAAGCACACAAAAATGAAATGTAAAAACTTAGTGAACAAGATTAGCTGAAGCGGGACAGAGTAAGGGTGAATCTACTTGACTGAGAAAAAAAAAGAGGAAAGAAATATATAACCATTAAAGCAGGAGAGAAGAACTAATAAACAAAACCCTAAAGGGAAAGGAGTAAAAAATGAGGAGACCAGAAATATAGAGAATAAACCTAGTAGGAAAAGGGTCGCTAAAAAAAAAAAGATTAAAATAATTGAAGAAACACAATACCGTGTTTACAGCTGAAGACTATCAGTCAACTTAAAACAATTTTAGAGACAGATGAAGAAAAATATAAACCTAATTCTTATAACTTAAAATGTGAATGAATTATACAATCTAATAAAACAAAAAAGTGACAATTTGGATAAGAAAACAAAACCCTACAATCTGTTGCTTACAAGAAACACATTTGGAAACAAAGATATACACCAAATAAAATTGAGGACATAGAAAAAATTTACTATACATCAAGTGAATTCAAAAAAGGGAGAATTACCATTATACTATCAAAGAAAAATATTCAAAAATTTTAAAAAGGGTAAGGAAACTATTTTACTGAAAGAAACCATAGACTACAAACAAGAATCAGTAATAAATTTATATGCTCCAAATGCCTTAGTATCCAATTAATAAAGGAAACATCTGAACTTTAAGAAGACAAATATATGAGAAAAGATTTCAATATCCCTACCTCAATTTTTGATAAGTCTAACAAAGTAAAAAGGAGAATAAAGAACTGAAGAAATTGCTGGAGAAACTAGTTAGAAGACTTATGGCATCTTTTAAATGGCATTGAAATTACATGGTATTGCAAAAGAACATACATATTTCTTAGCAACACAAAAAAACTTTTACAAAAATTGGCTATGTAATAGGACAGAGATACTGTAAATGAAAAAAGATTGAAATAGTTAGTGCATCCCTTTAATTCAATAAAAATATAAATTGGTTCATGGACCATAAACAAAAGATGCAGATCTAAATGGAGACTTAAAAATGAAATTTTAAATAATGATTGGGTCAAAGAACAAATCATAGAAAGAATAACTACGTAAAAGAAAATGATAATGACGAAAAAATATGTCAACATTTCTGGGATGAGACTAAAGCAGTCCTTAGAGGGGAAATCTTATCCTTGCAATCACACATTAACAAAATAGAAAAAAGAGATGACCAATGAATTGAATGTACATTTTAAAAAATTAGAAAAATAAAAAAATAAAATAAGCACAAAAGAGGAGATAATGAAATTAAGGAACAATAGATAAATTGGAAACAAAAATAGAATTAACCATCTTAAGCACACAAAACACTTGTAAAGATTCAATTACAAAATGTTCCTTAAAGAAATAAGTAACCTAAATAACTGGAGGAATATTCAGTGCTCTTGGCTGGGTTATGCCACTATAATAAAAACGATAATTCTACCAAGATATTTTACACTTTAAATGTTATGCCAATCATATTACTAAGGGGGTACTTAATAAAACTTGATAAAATAATAACAAAATTCATTTGGAGAAACACACAATGTAGAATATCAAGGAAAGTGATGAAAAGAAGTAAGGATGAAATAGGAATAGCAGTTCTAGACCTATATTATAAAGTGACAGTCATCAAAACCATTTGATATTGGTTAAAGAATAGAGAGATAAATCAGTGGAACAGAGTAGACAAGGGAAAGTCAGAAACAATAGAATTCAATAAACCAGTGTTTGATAAAGAGGAAAACACAAGTTACCTAGGGAAAAATTCTCCATTTGATAATAACTGCTGGGAAAACTGGATATCAATCTGGCAGAAATTAGACTTAGACCATGATCTTATACCACATTCCACAATGCATTCTAAACAGATTGTTTTTATTGAGTAGTTTCAGTCATATCTTTTGGGTTTTCTTGGTAAAGATACCAGAGTGTTTTTTCCATTTCTTCTTTGGCACAGATGAGGAACTGAGACAAACAGGATTCAGTGACTTGCCTAGTGTCACATAACTAGTAAGTGTCTGAGGCTAGATTTGAACTCAGGTTCTGCTAACTTCAGAGTCAATATTCTATCCATTGCCCAACCTAGCTTCCCCTTAAAATGGATATATGACCTTAAAAATTAAAGATCATATAAAAACAACAGAAGAGAAATACATTATATACCTCCCCCAGCTATGATAGAGTATGTATTCTTAAATCAAACAAGTGATAGAGGCAATTATAAAAGATAAAATAGATAATTATGATTATGTGAAGTTGAAAAGCTTCTGCATGGACAACATTAATGCATGTAGGATAAGAAAGGAAATGGTTGAACAGGAAAAAATATTTGTATCAAATATCTTGGTAAAGAGTTTGGTATCACTGCTGGGTCTATATCCCAAAGACATCCAAAAAAGGGAAAAGGACTTATTTCTACAAAAATATTTATAGCAGTTCATCTTGTGGTGGATAAGAATTGAAAATCAAAGAGATGCCCATCAATTGGGAAATGACTAAACAAACTGTGATATATGATTATAGTGGAATATTATTATGCTATAAGAAACGACAAGCAGGATGATTTCAGAAAAATCTGGAAAGACTTACATGAATTGATGCATAGTGAAATGAATGGAGCCAAGAGAACATTGTACACAATAAGAGCAATATTGTTCAGTGAACAACTGTGAGTGACTTAGTTATTCTCAGAAATACAATGATCCAAGACAGTCCCAAAGGATTAATGATACTATCTTCCTCCAGAGAAAGAACTGATATTAATCGAATATAGAATCATGTGTATAGTTTTTCACTTTCTGTATTTCATTTTTTTCTTTCACTTGAGACTTCTTGTACAAAATGACTAATATGGAAATGTTTTACATAATTGCACATGTATAACCTATATCTAATTGTTAACCATGTCAGGAAAGGGGGAGGGAGGAAGGCACAGAATTTGGAACTCCAAATTTTAAAAATGTCTCAGAATTTAAAAAAATTTGATATCCAAGAGATAGAAATAATTAATAAATATATGTAAGACTCATAGTTATTCTGGACAGCTAGGTGGTAGAATGGATAAAATACCAGGCCTGGAGTCAGAAAGACTCATCTTCCTGCATTCAAATCTAGCCTCAGATCCCTACTAGCTGGGTTAGTCACTTAGCCCTATTTGCCTCAGTTTCCTCATCTGTAAAATGAGTTAGAGAAGGAAATGGCAAACCACTCTCGTATCTTTGCAAGAAAACCCCAAATGGGGTCACAAAGAGTTGGGAATGACTGAAAATGATTGAACAATGAGATATAGCCATTCCCCAATAGATAAATGGTAAAAAGATATGAGGAAACACTTTTCAAAAGAACTGCAAAATATTCACAACCAAATGGGAAAAAATACTACATATCACCAGTAATAGGAGAAATACAAATCAAAACAAGGTTTCACTGAGGTTTTACTGTTCACTCTGAAAATGAACAAAAATAACCCAAAAAATGGCAACTTCAAATATTGGAGGGATAGTGGAAAGATAAGCATGTTAACACATTGTTGGTAGAGATGTGAAGTGGCACACCCATTTTGGAAAGTAATTTGGCATTATGTAGATAAAGTGGCTAATTTATCCATACCCTTTGAACCAGAGACTCCATGACTGGACTTTTACACAAAAGAAACTGTCAATAAGAAAGAAGTCCTCATATATTCCTTAATATTTATAGCAACACTTTTGTGATAGCTAAGAATTGAAAATAAAGTAGAAATCCATTAACTGGGGAATGGCCAAACAAATGTGATACATAAATGTAATGGAATATTACTGTGCTAAAAGAGATGATGCATGATGAATACATGGAAGCATGAAAATCTTTGTATGAACTGACACAGAAGGAAGTAAGCAGAGTTAAAAAACCCCAAACATACCTAGTAACTACAACAATGTAAATGGAGAGAATGACACATCAAAAAAAAAACCAAACCAAAAGCAGCTGTCACAAAATTATAAAGATCAAATGGCATTTGAAATAATGAGAGGACACCCTTAACCTACCTCTTTATAGAGGTAGAATATCCACAGATGTTACACATTGAACATGTTTTTGGACTTTTTCAATGTGTCAATCAGTTGCGCTGACATTTTTTTCTCTTTAAAAAAATACTACTTGTCATATGAGATGTCTCTCTGGGAGGGAAAAGGGAAGTGATTCATGGAATATTATGGCAATATAAGAGATGGCGAAATATCAGTAAAAACTTACTTAAAAATTGAATGTATGACTAACTGTTCTCTGAAAAGTGCCATCTTCTCCCTTCATGCATTTGTATAGGCTCTCTTCCATGACCATAACATATTTCCTCTTCATCTATGCCTCACAAAATCCTTATCTGTATTTAATGTCCAATTCAGGCACCACCTCCTCCATAAAGCCTTTCCCTGGTTCAATTTTCTCAGTCATTTCTAGAGGGAGAATTGTGAAAAGATGGTGGAATATTCCCTCAGTAAAACTCTAAAATATGTGCCAAAATGAACAATGATAAAACTAAAGAGAATTACCTATAAACTATTCTATCCAGTCTAGCACTGCACAAAAAGACTGCTAGTAAGTAGAAAAATTCCTGAATAGAGGCAGCCAGGATAGGTGGAAGACCCTGTGTAAAACAGCCCAATTTTACACATAGGGAAGCCCTAAAGACTCAAATAGGAGATGATCTTTGAGCTACACCAAGGACAGAGAGGCCCAGGAGCTCTGGCTGCATCAGGAGACAAGTCCACAGAAGCATCTAGGCAGCCTACACTTCAACCTGTATTCAGGCAATACTAACCAAGTCCAGCATCCAGGTAGCCTGGGACTGAAACACAGCACAAGATAAAGCTGGAAAATTCCTAAAATGGGTGGGATCTAGTCTTACCCTCTCCTACTGAGGACCAAGCTGGATCTACCCACACCAAGATTATTATAGCAGAGTTAAAGCTAAACATAACCTTTCAACTCAAAAAACAAGATTTGAGTAATATGAGTAAACATAGGAAAATGTCAAACACAATATACAAATAACTTGACCCTAGAGACACTCACAGTATGAACCCGAAAAGTAATAATTCCACAAGTTTAAATAGAGCTGCAGAGGAAAAAAATGTCCTGCCCATTAGGTCTACAAGAGACTATGAAAAGTAACGAAACAAGTCATACAAAATGGAATGGCTACAGAAAAAAATAATGGTAAAGAGAACAGACAGTGACTTACTTGGGAATTTAATGGCCTGAAAATCAGAATGGGCCAAAATTTCAATAAGACAGCAAATATTAAAAAAACAATGAGATGGTTGAAAAAATAAACAAAATATAAAAAAGATCTAGAGAACAGTTCAAATGAGAGATAATTTGAGAACTATTGTACCATCTGAAAATCATGACTATAAAAAGGCTTTTATAAAGAAATCATAAATAAAAACTTCTCATATATCTTAAAATCAGAGGGCAAAATGAAAATAGAAAGAATGCACTGGTCACCTCCTGGAAGACACTCCACACTGAGATCTTCTAGGCACATCATAACCCAAATCCACAGCTTCAGATCAAAGAAAAAATACTGAAAGCAACCAAAAAAAAATCATTCAAATACTGAGAAAGCAGTCAGGATCACACAATACTTGGCAGCTGCCACTTTCAAGAAGAGGAAAACTTGGAATGCAATATCCCCAAAGCAACAGATAAAAACTTGCAACCTAGAGTAGTTTATCCAGTAAAACTGAGCATAATCCTACAAGGGAACAAAAAAATATTCAATGAAATAGAAGGCTTTCAGACATTCTTGATTAAAAATCCAGAACTAAGTAGATATTTGAAATGAAAATACAGGATTCAAGAGAAGTACAAAGATACATTATATTTGATTGGTTGGAAGGGATTTTGTGGGAATGGGTTGCTTACAAGCTAATAGGGAAGAAAGAAATGAGTATTTTCCCAGAACCCCAATGCATTCATTAATTAAATTCTTCATAAAAATTAAATAAGACAGAAAGCCAGGGGACAGGTTCTGTTTCGATGTTGTTAAGAGAAAATGGAAATGGGAAGGATAAGGGACTATGCTGTGGAGGAAAGGGAAGAAATGTATTATCTTACATATTAGAGGTACATAAAATGAACTTATTCAAACTTGGAGAAAGGGATGAGAGAATTGTGCATTCCATGAATCTCATTTTTATCTGAATAAGGAAAATTGGACGTATTCACACACAGAAAGAGTATGGGTGGATTTAAATTGAACTCCATATGGAAATAGGAGGGAACAGGAAGTATGGGAGGGTGACTGAAGAGAATTTAAGATGAAAGGGAAAGTGAATCAAATTGCTGGGAGAAACAGATTATAAAACTATAATGATGAGACTTCAAGATACCCCTTTCAGAGCTAGATGAAGCTAACAAAAAGGTGAACAAGGAAGAAGTTAAAGATCTGACTAGAACTTTAGAAAAATTCAAGATGATTTATCTCTAATGATTATTGAATGGTAACAAAAATGAGTTTATGTATTTCTCAAGTGACCCTTCCTTTACAAAAATTGATCGTGTATTGTGGCATAACTTCTGCATAATGCAGAAAAGTAGAAATACTAAATATCCTTTATGGATCATGACGTAATAAAAATTATGATTCACATAGAGTCTTTGAAGAAAGAATTAAAAACTAATTGGAGACTAACTTAATTCTAAAGAATTGGTAGGTCAAAGAACAGATGATAGAAACAATAGAATATTTCATAATGACAATGAGACAGCATGCCAAAATTTGGGGGATAAAGATAAAGCAGTCCTTAGGGGAAAATGTATCTCTTACTGATTTCATCGATAAGAAAGAATAAATCAATGAATTGGGCATAAGAGATTAGAAAAAAATGACAAATCGACCTCTTCTACTCAACAAAATATGCAAGTAGAAATTCTGAAAATCAATGAATAGATTTACAAAATTGAAAGCAAAACATTGAATCAGTAAACAAAACTAGTTTTTTTTTTAGAGCTAACAAGCTAGATAAAAAGCTAATCTAATTTTTAAAAATAAGATGAAAACCAAACTATTCACATAAAAAGTGAAAAATAATTCACAACAACTGAAGGAGGAAAACTATATAACAATGAAACTGACAATTTAGATGAAATGGATGAATACTTACAAAAATATAAAATAGTTTAACAACAGAAGAGGTAGACTATTTAAATGACCCAATATCAGAAAAAACTAATTGAAGAAGACATAAATGAACTTCCAAAGGGGAAAAATTAAGATCAGATGAATTTACAAGTGAATTCTATCAAACAATCAAAAAAAATTAATTACAAGATTACAGAAACTATTTGCACAAATAGAAAAAGAAAAGATGCTTCGAAACTCTCTCTATGCTATAAATATGTCCTTGATGCCTAAATCGTAGAGACTAAGCAATGAAAGACAACTATATGCCAAAAGTTCTTAACTTTCAGGAGATTTGTGAATGTGGACAACAAAAGAAATTATATCTGTGTTTTCACTAACCTCTGTCTGAAATTTAGCATTTCCTCCAATTAGAAATGCTTTTGATATTATTTGGATAAGTAGCCCATAAACTTTAGTAGAATGCCAAAGAAGTGTGTCACACACACACACACACCTACTGTAGACCAATCCCCTTAATGAACGTTGATGCAATAATTTGAAATATTAACAAATAAGCTACAACAACTTATTCAAGTCATTATAGGGGGACTGAGACAGGATGGTGAAGTAGGATGAAGCAGTATATCTTAATAACAACGATGATATTAACAATAATAACTAGTATTTGTATTAGTACTTTACGATTCACAAAATGCTTGCAAATATTTCACAAGCTCTCTGGGAGATAAGTGCTATTATTAACCCCCTTTCACAGATAAGGAAACTGAAGCAGATTAAGTGATTTGCCTAGGTTCACACAGCTGGTAAGCGTCCGGGACTCAGACCTTTCTCACTGTAGATCTGCCTCCATATCCGCTGTGCCACCTCGCTGCTATAACTACTCCGAAAATGACCTAAAAGAATGTTAGACTGAGTAGTGACTGGGAAATTGAAGGAGAAGCTAGTGGATCATCTTTCCAGTCTAAGATCACTAATCCATCTAGTGCCTTTTGAATGTCTCCCCAGTTCCAGTTTCACAGTTAGTGAAAGATGCTCCTCTTTGTCACGTAGTTAGAAGAATAGGAAATCACTTGCAAAAGGTGTTCCAAAGTTCACATGGTGTTTGTATCAGTGGAGAATACTATGCAGGTTCATAAGAGGCTTATTGACCCTTCCTCAATAAACTAAAAGGGCTTCCTCTTATTTCTAGGATAAAAAAATTAACCATTTCCTTTGAAAGTTTTCCACAACCTGACGCTGACCTATTTTTCCAACCTTGGTGTAGCTTATCCCTCTTCCTACATTCTAATGTCCAGACAAATTCCTCACACATGGTTCTCCATCTGCTGGCCATTCCCCATTCCAGTAATATACTCGCTCTTTGTCCCCACTTTACAGAATACTTCACTTTCTTCAAGACTTATGGTGAGAATAACCTTCATGGAACCTTTCCTGGTCCCTTCCTCCACCTACTAGCACCCTTCATTCCTAATTACCTTGTATTTATTTTGCTTATGCTTACATTTGTACGTCTCCTCTGACTGAATGCCAATTTCCTTGAGAGAGCAGGCATCACTTCATTTTCCAGCTTTGTATTCTCAGCATAGAACCTGGCACACAGGAGGCACTCAATAAATGCTTATTGATTGATCCATCAATGGAGGTGGGAATTTAGAACCCTGTAACTCAGTGGTGTCAAACTGAAATAGAATGGATCCCTGCAGGTCACAGATCAACTTAGAATATCATACATTACTGTTATGTATATAGTATTATATTTTTATTTACTTCATTAAACATTTTCCAGTTACATCTTAATCTAGTTTTTGGACACTCTGCAGTTTTGCAGACTGTATGAAGACCTGCTGTAACATATATGTGGGAAAATCAAGACATAAGAAGGCCTAAAATGGAGTTAGTGATTTTCCTAGAGAAATCCAGGTAAGGTAAAAATAATCCAAAGACAGAAACTGACCATTTTAGGTGTGGCCCAGAGGGTCAAACCTAATCTGTATGAAGAAATTAAACACTACTGGCAAAGGAATCAAATTGGAACTTCCAGAAAATTTTGGGAAAAGACAATCATCTATGATGAAGTCCCAAGAGTTCATGATTTTTACTCCTACCTTGATAGCCAGATAATCCAGTTGACATAGCAAAAATTTTAACCAAATGGTTTGTATTAAGTTAAAAAAAATTTTTTAAAGCATATAAAATGCATCCAGATGAGATAGTGTACTGTGGACACTATTAGTAGGAAATCAGAGTAAAAATGAGCCTTTTGACATATAAAAGTAGGAAGGACTATCTCATAGTTGGAAGGGGTCTCAGATTCCCAACTGAACTGGAATCTCCTTTACAATATCCCAGACAAATGGTCATCTGAAACCTTCTAGGAAGAGAACCTTGCTTAGGAAACTTATTCTACTTTGAGGCAGTTCTAATCATAAAGAAAGTTGCATTTTATTAAACCTAAATCTAACTCTTTGCAATTTTCACCTAATGTTCTCAGATCTGAGCTCTGTGGTCAGGTAAAACATGTCTGCCTAATGACAACCCTTTGAATACTTGAAAACAGCTATCTCTAAGTTAAACATACCCAGATCCTTGAATTGATTGGCATAGACTCTCAGAAATATAGTCTTCTTTTGCCCTTTCTCCCTCTTCCCCTCACACCCAGATGTCCACAGGTCTGAAAATCAGAAGATTTTTAAATAGGCTCTAAAATCACTCAAATCATAGGATAAGTACAAATAAGAATTAAAATTGAGAGTAAGATCTACATCCCTGGAAGCTATTGAGGCAATCAACTGTCACCTAGTTGATGGCTTACATCAGATACGGTGAGATAGAAGACAGTAGTGAGGTTCTAGTCAGTAAAGGAATGTTTGGCAGACCAATTAAATAAATCATAAGCTTATGCTCCTATCCAACCCTAGTACAAAATTACCTCTTCTATTATATTTAGCAACAAATAAAAAGCCCTAAGGCTTTACTGTGGGCCTTTTATATATATATTTTTATAAGCTTCCTGCCTTAACGTTTTCATTAGCTCCTGTGGGTTCATTTATCTTTTCTATGTGAATGATTCCCAAATCTATATTTTGTTTTTGTTGAGTAGTCATGTCCAACTCTTAATGATCCCATTTGGAGTTTTCTTGGCAAAGATACTGAAGTGGTTTGCTATTTCTTTCTCTAGCTCATTTGACAGATGGGGAAACTGGGGCAAACAGGGTTAAGTAACTTGCCCAGAGTTACATAGCTAGTAAGTATTTGAGGTCAGAGTTTGAACTCCATGTAGCTAGGCATAATCTCTCTCCTGAACCTAATATTACAATTCCAATTATCTGTTGAATAACTTACCTAGATGCCCACTGGTATTTTAAACTCAAAATGCCCCAAAATGGAGTTCATATTAACAATAAAAAAGAATCCTATCCCTCTTTCAAACTTGCCTCCTTTCAGTTATGTAAGTTTAAAATTTCATTTGTAGCAGTAAGCACTCCAACATGCACAGGGGGGCCTGCTATCACAGGTTCTTAGATCTGCATTCATAAAAGCAAAGAAACTTTCAAGGGGTTAACAATCATTTTAGTCAAGCACATGTATCATTCCTTTAACTAAGCACATATATCATTCACCTAGTTCAGGGAAGTCAGCACCTTGAACTTTGAAGAAAATACAGAGAAATCAAAGATCAACAGACATGGCTTCCTCTTCCTGACCATCAACAGACGGGTCCAACTGTCTGACTATAGCTACCAGGAAGGGAAGCACCAACATCTGGGTTTTCCAAGCTGGGGGGCTCTTTTAGTGGTTTCTCAGAGTCCTCATCTGGCCAAACAAACACTTCCAGTCAGTGAGCTCCAAAGTAAAACTTCACCCTCAGAGTATTTATACCTTTTTTAGAGACAGAGGGCATCCCAACTCTTGTGAAACAGTGCCTTGTTAACAAAAGGTGTGGGTGTTCCTACAAATCTTCCCTAATCAAACTCCCCTTAATGGGCAGACCCATTAATGGGTGGGAGAGAGCTATAATCACATTAACAATACAGACACTGTTTCTAGCTAAAGAAAATCTTGTTTCTGTACTTTACTCTTGATCGATAATAAAGGCAAGATTCATTCAGAGGCATTTGATTATACTAAAACAAAAACAGCAAAAGATAGTATTTTGCTTGCCATCACATCATTCTCCCCCTGCTTCCTCAGTTTTTCCTTTAAAAAATTCCTTGTTATATGTATATCATGGTCCTTGTGGAAGAGAACAAAGGAAGAGAGAAATTGAGGTGATTTTAAAACAGAAGATTTTATTGGGGAATTTTGAAGCTAATGAGAATCACACCTACTAGTGGTTTGCAAGACTGGAAGTCAAATAAAAGGAAAGGAAGGGAATAAGCATCTATATAACCTCTACTATGTGCCAAATACTCTGTTAAGCACTTTTAAAAAATATTATCTCCTTTGATTTGATCCTTACAACAACAAATAAAGTGGACAGCTAAACTGTTCAGTTGCAGCATGATACAGAAGCTTGTTCACAGTTAGTGAGGGTTTGGTTAGACTTCTGTAGCTTTAGAGTGCCCAGTCAATCAGCAATATTTTGCACATTTGAGTACACCAATGGAATGTGGTCCATATCGATAAGGGAGTTTTCTGGAATGTCCTTAGTCGTGTGTTAGTTGGGTGCAACATTCCTGGGATTATGTTCTGGTAAAGAATGTTATATGTAGTAGAACTTTGTGTATTCAGCTTAAGCAGGATGGAGGTAGTTAATTCAGGTTTTGTTTATTCAGTCTACAGCAGAATGCGTGTAATTCAGTTAAACATCACATTCTGATAATAAGGGTTATTTTTTCCTCCACAATAGTAAAAAAAAGTTTTATTTTTGAAAAAAGACATGATGAAAGGGATACCTTCAAAGAAATTTGGAAATGACCAAATGACTCCAGAAAACTACCATGATACTTACCTCCTAAAGAAGTGACTAATATAGTGTGTGGATTGAGATACATGTGTTTGTTTTGTTTTTTTCATTTTAAACTTAAATACAAAATGAGAAAACAAACAAAAAAGAATTCTGCCATGTACACAGCAAAATGTAAAAGAGGATTCAATATAAAAAAAAGTTTCCATTATAAGAAAACCTATATAATAAATACTACACCTTGTTTTCAAAGCTACCGAGATTTTCTTTGCTTCCTTATAGGTATTCTTTTATTCTCTGCTGTGTATTTTTTACTTTATTTTTTCCCCTCCCTCCCTATCCCAACCCTAAAGAAGGCTACAGTGAAATGCAGATACACACACATACATAGATATCTATAAACATACACGTATATACCCATATACACTCATACACATATATGTGAGGCCGTACTGTGCATATTTCCTCTGGTTATCTCTTTTTTGGAGGTGGATAGCAACTTTCCTCATAAGTCCAAGTCTTTCCATGTTTTTCTAAATTAACCAGTTCATCATTTCCTACACAACAATATTCCAACACAAACATCTTATCTGAAAGATTATCTATGAAAGTGTTTCCCCAATTTTCTGCATTCTATTTTGACTGTTTGTTTTATTTATACCAGAAAATTTTAATTTAAAATAATGAAAATTATCCACTTTACACTTCAACAATGCTCTCACCTTATAATATAGTTTGAAGTCTGAGGTCTGATACTGCTGCATCTACTTTCTTTACATCTTTTTTCTCTGGTTTCTTTGAGGTTCCTGAACTTTTATTCTTCCAAATGAATTTTGTTATTATTTTTTCTAACTCAGTAAAAATTTTTTTAGTGATTTAATTGGGATGACATTGAATAGATAGATTAGTTAGGTAGAACTGCCATTCAAAAAATTACATTGACTTTATTTAACTATGAACAAAAAACATTATTTCAGTTATTTAGATCTGTGTTTATTTGCATAAAATGTGGTTTATATTTATGGTCATATAGTTCCTGTGTCTATTCTGGCAGGTATATGCTCAGATATTTTATACTGTCTGGGTATTTTAAATGGTCTAAAACAATATTGAATAATACTACTGACACATAGTGTAGTTTCTCTATATTTCACTTTTGATTAAATATATTTTAAATCTAACTTTGTCTGAGATTGTGATTACTATTCCTGTTTTTTACATATCAAATTCTACTCCTGCCCTTTATTTTATCTTTATGTGCATCTCTCATTTTTGTAGTATTTCCTAGAAGCAATATATTGTTGAATTCATATTTTTAATCTGCTATCCATTTCCATTTTATGGGTAAATTCATCACATTCTATGGTACAATTACTTGTGTATTCTCCTCTTTCTTATTTTTCCTTACTGTCCTTCTCGCCTGATTTGCCCTATCTTTTCTCATTCCTCTACTTTACTTCTATCTACTACTTTGTCCTCCTATTCCTTAACCTACTCACCACTCCATAAGTCCCTCCCTTATCTTCCCACCCACCCTGACTTCTTACCCTCTTATTTCTTTCTGAAATTAGAGGACTTATATACCCTTCTAGGTATATATATCTATATATACCTAGAAGGGCATATAGGGTGTATATATATATATATATATATATATATATATATGTGTATATATATATATATATACACATATATATATATATGTATGTATATATATTCCCTCTTTAACCCTTTCCCAATGAGAGTGAGGTTCCATCACTACCAATCCTCCTCACTAGCTTCTTCTGTATCAATATTTCCTTCTATGCCTTATTTGCATGACATAATTACTCCCTTTTATCTCTCTCCATAGTTTTTTTTTAGAATCACCCCATCATATACAGTTAGCCTAAGCCTTTCCCTTAAACTACCCAAATAATGATGACAGTCATGAGTACTGATAACATTTTCATGTGTAAGAAGTAAACAATTTGACTTTACTGAGATACTTATAATGCTTGCATTAATTTTTTCCTGGATTTTATATGTCATATTTTCTCAGAAGTTCTTCTGTTTTGTCACAAACACCTGAAAATCTTTTAGTTCATTAAGTATTCATTTTTTTTCCTTTCAGGATTATATTAACTTTGCTAGTTGTTACCCTTGGTTGTAATCCCAGCTCTTTTTTTTCTATGAAATATAGTATTCTATGACCTATGGTCCTTCAACATAGTAGCTGCTAGGTCTTGTGTAGTCCTCATTGTAGCTCCATGATACTTAAATTTATTTTTCTTGTTGCTTCCAATATTTGCTCCTTAATCTGGGAGTTTTGAAATTTTGCTATGATATTCCTGTTTTCCTCCTGGGGTCTCTTTCTGGTGATGATCAATGGATTTTTTTCTGCTTTGCCTTCTTGTTCTAGAACTTCAAGGCAATATTTTAAATAATCTTTTGTACTATTGTATCAAAATTCTTTTTTATTTTAATTTTCAGGTAATCCAACTATTTAATATTATTTCTCCTTGATCTGTTCTCCAGAGAAGTTGTTTTTCTGTTGAGATGTTTCACATTGTTTTCTTTTTTATTTGTCTGACTTTGTTTTATTATTTCTTGCTGTCTTGGAATGGCATTATCTTCCCTTTGTCCAATTCTAGTTTGAAGGAATTGTTTTCTTCTTTAAGTTTTGATTCTTCATTTCAGGTTAGTTGACTTTCTTTTCATAGTTTTTTTTTTGTTTTCTTGGATTGCTCTTATTTTATTTTTCTAGTTTTTTTCTCTGTCTCTCTTATTTGATTTTTAAGGTCCTTTAAAATTTCTTCCAAAAATTCTTTTTGTGCTTGGGACCATTTGAAATTAGAAGACTTTTCTCATCGAAAAGAACTGGCTTTTTTTTTAAGCTCCATTATCTTCCTCTGAATATGAACCTAGATCTTCTCTATCCCCATCTACGATTGGTTTATTTCCCTTTTGCTTACTCATTTTTACTTTGCTTTTAGCAGCTATTAGTATAATCAAGATCTAGGACTAAAGTATGGGGAATGATGCCTCAAGCCTTTCTTACTGATATTTTCTGAGGTCTGTCACAGGGTCCAACCTTGGAGTCTCTTTTCCACTTCTAAACAAAGGCCAGGGTCCCCCAGTCACGCTGTCCCACAAGTGATCTTACTCACTGCTGTCTCTCAGGTGACTACAAACTACAGCTGTCCTCTCTGCCATGAAACTGAAATGAAGGACTTTGCTCCCTTTTAAGAGTCCTCAGCCAGCAGGGTCCCCTCCCCTCTGCTACTGCACTCACTGGTGTATTTGCTAGCTCCTTCTCCCTTCATCTACAGCCTGGGACATGCCAGGTCAGCACAGCTGTGCTTAGTATCCCTTGACAATGGAAGTTCCTTTAATGTTTTTCTACTCAGTGGTCAGACACCCCTCCTCCCCAACACTGTCCAACATAAAATGAAAGTTTCTAAGGTTGAAGCTGCCTCCCAACCACTACCCGCAGAGCTTCTTGTTATTGATTTCACAGAGTGACCTGGAGGTATTTGCAATTCACTCAGGCTGAACCTAGCACCGGAGGCCAGGACTTTCCTGTGGTCTTCTTGAGTTGTCTTAGGAGAACAAATGCTTAACCTTGCCTTTTGTTTATTTCTGTTGTTCTACATTTCCTCTGAGACAAAGTTCTTTTTTCTCTTGTGGAGTAAATTTGGAGAGTTGAAAGTTTTCTGACATACTCTGCCATCTTCCCAGAACACTCTCCTGAGATAAATACTTTTTGGATATGGCTAATGTTGGAATTAATTTTGCCCAAACATATTTGTTGCAAAGGTTTTTTCCTAGTGGGAAGGGAAAGAAGGAGGGGAATAAAAAACAAATTTTATTCATTGAAAAAGATAAAATAATTTTTTAAAAGAAGAAAAACAACATGTACCTAAGCTGCTAAAGACCCTGGGAATTTTATTACTTTCTAGGGTGGGAAGAGAAGAAGGTAGCACAAGATTACGACTTGATCAGACCAAGATTAAAGCAGTGGCATTTTCCTCCTGCAGTAGGAGTTATGATGATCTCTGGAGATGGAAAGAGTAGGGAAAATGAGAAGAAGCACATGACTGGGCTTTCTCCCAAAGGAGACCTGAGCCACCGGCAATGACATTTATATTTCTCTTTCTCAGACCAAGCCTTCCAGGATGGTCATGATAGAAGAATAAGTGATAGGAAGAGATGGTGGGCTTTTTTAAAATCTCAGATGGAAATACTGAGGGAAAAGAAGTCTCATACGTATATAATAGGCACATGGCAGATTCTTAAACAACCTAAGATAGAGTCATCTATGTGCAAGATACTGAGGGACCTACTTTCCAGAGATAGGAGTACCAGAGCATATGAAGACATTTTCCAATGTTCTACCAGATTGTTGACTACAGTCTTTTCCGTTGTTTTTGTAGCTGGAACAGTCATCATCTTTGAAACAGACTAATTCAATACCTGAGGGGTTTTTCTTATATTTCAATCTGAGAATGAAAAAGACTACTTCACTCACATCATATGGCTCTCCCCATCCTCAACTTGGACCATGTTTCCATGAGAAATGTGACTAGATCTTTAGCTTTTTTGTTTATTCTTTTCCAGTCTAGACTCAGGGAATGAATTCTCCAATCTAGCCTAGGAGTACCAGCCTTGGGAATTCAAGAATCCTGGAATCCAAGCCAGATGTTACAACAAGCTCTGGTAAGCAAGGGCCCTGAAGAAGCGGGCACTGCTGACTTTGGATATAAACTTGGTTGGACTAATAACTGAGCTATAAGCTCAATCTTTACTCCTCTTTTCCCAGAAACTGAGGTAGTAGAGGAGGTATTATATTTCTAAGGTGTTGGAGAAAATTTCCATATTTATTTTTGCCATATCTTTAAATTAAATATCTCTTCAAAAGCTAATTTTATATTAAGTAGTTAAATAGAATTAGAATGCTAGTCATTAGGTTCACTAAAAGAAAAGAGGACATAGCCAGTGGGGTCTTAAGCTGATGACAGATAAAAGCTACATTTTCAACCCTGTAATGATACCAGAGAACCATGAAGGAGGTAGACTATAACAGGCCTAGTTTGGAGGGAGTAAGACCAGAATCAAGATGTATTTTGCTGATGAATTGCCCCTTTAATTTTTCTCTCACAGTTTCTCCTGGAGGAACCAGGGAAAGGAAAAGGAGGGCAGGTGTCACTGCCCCAAGAAGCCTTGGTTCAGTTGTTGTTCCATATATCAGGGAAAAACTGCACCACTTGCCTCCTCTTTTAGTGTACCCCTAATTTAGTGTGACCCTTCCCTAGAAAGAACCTTAAAACAGCAGCTCCAGAGAGAAAATCCCAGACTCCAGTCTCAATCTCTTTTTACCTTCCTCTCTTCTCTCCCTAAAAAGAAATACAAGTTCTAGGGTTTTTACTGATTTAAGGCCCTCTTTCAAGGCAAACAAAGAAATTCATGTTCAAGCCTTAACTGAATGACTAATGAATTCTATTAAAATATAATCTGTCTCTTGATCTTGTTTCTACCGAGAATTTTGTTTGAGTGACTTCCTGAAAAATGGTGGTTAGACGCTAAAATTTTTGCAGGTAACCTACTGATCTTAATTATTTCTTTGAGCTCTGGTTATTAGTTATATCATCTTCACTTGAAAAATTTTCTACCTTTTTTCTAGTTGAAATGCCTTTTAATCTTCCTTGATGTCTGTTCTGTAGCTCCTGCTGCTGTATCTGCCAGCATGAGAATTTTATTTCTCATTGATTCTAAGCTTTTAGTCAAGTTTTCCATTACTTTCACTAAAATCTTGATTTCAATGATCACCTTGCATTGTTTCTTTTTTATAGATGGTAGATCTCTCAGGACAAATGTCAGATCTTTATTTTTTTTAAGATTTTAAAAAATATATATAATTTATTCATTTTTAAGTTTTCAACATTCACTTCCACAAGAACATGAATCCAAATTTTCTCCCCATTTCTCCCCAGCCCCTACCCCAGGATGGCATGCACCCCATCTGCCCCTTCCCCCGGTCTGTCCTCCCTTCTATCATCCTCCACTTCTTCCATCTCCCTCTCCTCTATTTTACTGTAGGACAAAATACATTTCTATACCCCATTGCCTGTACATCTTACTGCCCAGTTGCATGCAAAAACAATTTTAACATTCATTTTTTAAAGCTTTTTCCTCCCTCCCTACCCCGCTCATTGAGAAAGCAAGCAATTTGATATAGGTGATACATGCGTAGCCATGTAAAACACTTCCATAACAGTCATGATGTGAAAGACTAACCTTCTGTCCTGCCCTGCCCTCCATTTATTCTGTTTTATCCCTTGACCTATTGCCCCACAATAGTGTTTGCTTCTGATTATTCCTTTCCCCAATTTGCTATTCCTTCTGTTATCTTCCCTCTCCTATCCCATTCTCCCTTGCCTTCTTGCAGGGTAAAATAGATTTCTATATCCAATTGAGTGTGTGTTATTCTCTCCTTAAGTCAAATCCCATGAGAATAAGGCTCACTTATTTTCTTTCATCTCCCCCCTCTTACCCTTCATTGTAAAAGCTCTTTCTTACCTCTTTTATGGGAGATGATTTGCTACATTCTACCTCTCCCTTTCTCTTCAACAGTAAATTTTAATTTTTAAGTATTCTCCCTTCATGATCAGCTCACTCTGTGCCCTCTATGTATGTGTATATGTATATGTGTATGTGTATGTATATCTATACATGCACACACACATACATATATAATATATATATACACATCTATGTATGTATATGTGTGTGTATTTTATATATATATATATATATATATGTATATATGTGTGTGTGTATGTATGTATACATATATATAGTCCCTTTAACTATCCTAATACTGACAAAAGTCTGAGGAGTTAAAAATGTCATCTTTCCATGTAGAAATGTAAACAGTTCAATTTTAATGAATTTCTTATATCTTCTCTTTCCCATTTACCTTTTCATGTTTCTCTTGATTCTTATATTTGAAAGTCAATTTTTCTATTCAGCTCTGGTCTTTTCAACAAGAATGCTTCACTGATATTTCATTTTTTACCCTAAAGCATTATATTCAGTTTTGCTGAGTAGGTAATTCTTGGTTTTAATACTACATCCTTTGACTTCTGGAATATCATATTCCAAGCCCTTCAATCCCTTTGTGTAGAAGGTGCTAAATCTTGTGTTATCCTGATTGTATTTCCACAATACTTGAATAGTTTCTTTCTGGCTGCTTGTAATATTTTCTCCTTGATCTGGGAACTCTGGATTTGGCTACAATATTCCTAGGAGTTTTCCTTCTGGGGTCTCTTTCAGGAGGTCATCAGGAGGTGAATTTTTTCCATTTCCATTTCTATTTTACTTTCTGGTTCCAGAATATCAGGGCAGTTTTCCTTGATAATTTCTTGGAAGATGATGTCTAAGCTCTTTTTTTGATTGTGGTTTTCAGGTACACCAAACATTTTTAAATTATTTCTCCTAGATCTATTTTCCAGGTCAGTTGTTTTTCCAATAACATATTGCACATTGTCTTCTATTTTTTCATTCTTTTTGGTTTTGTTTTATAATTTCTTGATTTTTCATGAAGTCATTAGCTTTCATCTGCTCCATTCTAATTTTTAAAGAACTATTTTCTTCAGTTAAATTTTGGACTTGCTTTTCCATTTGGCCAATTTTGATTTTTAAAATATTCTTCTCGTCATTGATTTTTCAGACCTTTTTTGCCATTTGGACTAGTCTATTTTTAAAGGTGTTATTTTCTTCAGCATTTTTTTGGGTCTCCTTCAGGAAGATGTTGACTCATTTTTCATTATTTTCTTGCATCACTCTCCTTTCTCTTCCCAATTTTTCCTCCACCTCTCTTACTTGCTTTTCAAAATCCTTTTTTGAGCTCTTCCATGGTCTAAGACTATTTTGTATATTTTTCTGGAACCTTTGGATGTAGGAACTTTGACAGCAAGCTGTTTTCCTCTGGTTGTATGCTTTGATCTTCCTCTGACAATATGTTTGATCTTCCTCATCTAAAAGACTGGAAAAAAATACCTTTTCACCAAGAAAATAATGTTCTGCAGTCTCGTTTTTTCCTGCTTTTGAGCATTTTCTCAGCCAATTACTTGATTTTTGAGCCCTTTGTCAAGTGGAAAGTCTGTTATCTCAGGTTTCAGAGGTTTTGTGTAGCTGTTCTCTGAGATATCTCTAGGGACTTATAAATTTTCAGTTCCTTCAAAGTGGTATAGTCAAGAGAAAGGTGTTTACTTCTCTCTTGGTCTGTACTCTGCTCTGTGAGCAATCGCAAACACTCTTTTCTGCCCTGGAATTGTGAGTAGGATTCCCTTTCCACAGCCACCACCAGTTCTGCCATGCTACTGCTCTTCCTCACCCCAGGACTGCCAGTCAGGACTGAGACCCATATCAGCTGCTTGATTCCCCCAACGTCTGTAAGACCAAGAACTCTAAAAGCAGCCACTGCTGCCACCAGCCTGGGGCTAAGACCTGACCATGCTCCCCTCTCACCCAGGTGAGAGAGCTTTCTCATTGAACTTTGAAGCTGTCTTTTGCATTTGTAGGTTGAGAAATCTGGAAACTGCAGCAGGTGTCAGTGATTCAGCTCCACTCCACTCCTAGGCCAGTGCAATAGACTCTTCCTGTCAGCCTTCCAAGTTGTCTTGGGCTGGAAATTGGTTTCACTCTGTCATTTTTTGGCTACTGCTGCTCTCGAATTTGTTTAGAGTCAATTCTCACAGGTATTTTAAGGGCTTTGGGGGAGAGTATGAGCAGGTCTATGCTTTTACTCTGCCATCTTGGCTCCATGCCAATGCCTTGGACCACCCTCCCCAGTCAGTTCTTTCTTTACCAAAACCAAATCCTCTTTCATTTCCTTTGGCATCTTTTTAATTCAATTGGAGGTCTTCTGTTTCCATTTAGCTTTATTTTGAGGGTTGATAATTTTTTTCCCTTCTGATTGCTTCTCTTCTGTGTCTTTTAATTTAATATCTCTCCTTGCCTCTGCCCCCTAGAATCCTTTCCTTTAACAGATAACTCTATCATCACTTTCTACATGAAGCCTTTCCTGATTCCTCCCCAACTGCAGGTGCCATCCCTCTCAAAATACCCATTATGAGAAAGAGTTTCATGCAGATTGAGTATGTCAATTTAAAATATATGGTCTTAATAATTATTCAATAAAATTAACAAATGAAACATCAATCTTACCTTAAAAATAATTTAAAAATTAGAAGTAAGAGGAAACTTTAACACCTCAATGATCAGAATATAAAAAATCTAATAAAACAGTTAAATAAATAATAAATAATTATAGAGCAGAACACAGTATTAAACTTAATAAAGGCACAGAGAGAACTTGATGAAGCAAATAAAGAATATACTTTTTTTTAGAATGCCTGGAACCTCCATAGGATTTAATCACATTTTAAGGCCAAAAAGAAGATATAGGTAAATGAATAAAATCAGAAATTTTTATCAACTGTATATATTATTATATATAAAGGTGCTAATAAATAATGACAGTGAATAAAACTGCAGCTCTATATTAAAACTAAAAATATACATATTACATAATAACTACATAAAAATGAAGTTATTTAAAAAATAACAAGTTTCCTCAAAGATAATGGTATCTATTTATATCCAATTTTGCCAATAGTTTTTTAAATTAAAAAAGTGACTCTATATTGCCCTTTATGCCTGTCTGTTCCATAACTATAATTATACCTTCAGCCAAATCATTCCACCTAAACAAAGCTAGCTCCTTAAAAATAGTAATCTCTCATTAAATAATCTATTTGGACATAAAGCAGGGAAAGGACAAAAAGAGTACTTTAAAAGTGAAATTAAGAAAATTGATAACAAATAAATTAGTTATTAACAAAAAAGTGAAGTGAACTTAGTACAATCTTTGGCCTTTCTCTTGACATTTGTCAAGAGAGGGATTCTATGTGAATTAAATGGAGTTGCTGTGGGTAGAGGGGAATAGGGGTTTCACTAGATGAGTAGAAAGGATGTCTCAAATACTGCTCACTGCTCAATTAGGAGAAATGCTCTTTTCTCTCAGCTCAGGGCACGTCATGTTCCTCTGCATATCCTGTTTTCTGTGTGTTGTAGACAGTGCTTAGGTGACAGAAACATATATAGTACTAGTAGCTGTCAACTAGACCAAACTGGCCTGTAACTGGTGATGGCCTGAGCCAAGCAGAGCAGATTGAGACAGGATTCAGGAATCAAACAGAAGTTTAATTTCAAAATGAGGGAAAAGGCTTACAAGCAAGGACACGTGTGCAAGAGCCCAACCTCTAGTGGGGGGCAGGGGAGAGACTGCTTTAGTATAGGCAGATCTCAGAGCTTATACCTATGGCTATGCAGTGACAGAAAACAGGAACAATGAGACAAGTTTGATTCATAGCAAGACCAGAACATGGATACTTGTCTGAGTTTGCCTGGTGCTTGTCTGAGTTCAGAGAACACCTGCTGCTGCTGGTCAAAGCAATACAATAATAATATGATTTTTCCAGAGAGTGAAACCATCCAGAGAATTATTGTTATGCCAAGCTCAGGGCACAGCTTGCTTGACTTGCTTGCTGGACCTTATCTCTGCAAAACACGGAGTCTCCTACTATCTTAACATGGTTCACATCTGAACCATGGCAGACCAACATCGTGGCCTGGTACCAAATGCCAATATTTAGGGAGCAACAGCAAATCTAGAAGATACCCTGAAGGTTTTCTCTTGGGTCAAAAGGGGTTGGAAGACAGGGAGGGAAGTTAGGAATGACCTTTTCTTCGTGATAATTCTGAGTATCACAATTTAGTATCAAGAGTTTCTTTCTTAAACATAAATCTGGTTAAGGTAGAGAAGAGAATTTTTTAAGTGAGGAGAACTTCAAGTTATGGCATTTTTCATACACTGATTAGAGCATCTTTGCTCAGTAGTCTGAAGAGGTACAATACTCTGTTTCCACTTCCAAATTTACAATGTTGCAGCAGGGTGATGAATTAGGGTAAGCATTTCTTTTTCTTTCTTCAATCCTTCCTCTGCCCTCTGGGAAAAGAAAAAGAAAACCCTTGTAACAAGAAAACAAAGTCAAGCAAAATGAGTTCCCGAATATACCACATCTAAAGATGTGTGTCTCATTATTGATTTTCTGTCAGGAGGTAGGTCGTATCTATTCTCTGTAATTGTGAGTGATCACGGCAATAATCAGAGCACTTAAATCTTTCAAAGTTGTTCATTTTTATAATGTTGATATTACAGTATAAATTATTCTCCTGGATCTTCATCACTTCACACAAGTCTTCCCACTTTTCACTGAAATGGCCTCTTTCTCCATTTCTTATATTTCAATAATATTACATTCTGTTCATATATCATAATTTGTTCAGCCATACATTGATTGATAGGCGTTCCCTTAGCTTTTCGTTCTTTGACACTGCAAAAAGAGCCACATGAAAAGCAGTAACTTTTGGTCATTGTTCCAAATCACTTTTCAATATAGACTGGACACATCTCAGTACACCTGTTTTCCTGAAGGCCCTCCACATTTGTCATTTTCTTTTCGTCAGTCTTGACAATCAGATGTATGTGAGATGAAACATCAGAATTGCTTTAGTTTTCATTTCTCTAATTAGTAGAGATTTGGAACATTTTTTTTCTCCATATGGTTATAAATAGCTTGGATTTCTTCCCTTGAGAACTACTTGTTCATGTTTTTCATTCGTTCAGTTGTATTTTGTGACCCCATGGACAACAGCATATCAGACTCTTCTGTCCTCCACTATCTCTTGAAACTTGTCCAAGGTCATATTCATTGCTTCCATGGCACTATCTTTCCATCTTGTCCTCTGCCCTCCCTTTCTCCTTTTGCCTTCAATCTTTCCCAATATCAGAATCTTTTCCAGTGAGTCCTGTCTTCTCATTTGTACTCTTAAAGTATTTAAGCTTCAGGTTCAATATTGATCCTTCCAATGAGTAATCTGAATGAATTTCTTAAATGTTGACTGATTTGATCTTCTTACTGTCCAAAGGACTCTCAAAAGTCTTCTCCAGCACCCAATTCAAAAGCACCAGTTCTGCAATGTTCAGCTTTCCTTATAGTCTAACTCTCATGGTCGTACAATACTACTGGAAAAACCATAGCTTTGACTATATGGACCTTTGTCATCATTTGACAATTTATAAATTGGTGACTATCTCTCCTTTCATTTTCAAGTTGACATCAAATTTTTAATGACCATTAAGGTATGGGCTTTCAATCAGTTTTTTAAAAAAATATGTTCTAATTTACAATAACATTCTTTTCTTTTTAAATTTTGATATGCAAATTCTCTCCCTCTCTCCCTCTGCTTCCCCCTTCTCCACAAAGTGAGAAGGCAAGCAATATGATATCAATTAAACATGTGAATTATGCAAAACATTTCCATATTAGTCATATTGTTACAAAGCAAGAAAAATATCATGAAAGAAATACGCTTCAATCTGCACCCAGAGTTCATCAGCTCTCTCTGTAGAGGTGGATAACATTTTTTCATGATTTGAAATTGTTTTGTATCATTGCATTTGATCAGAAAAGCCAAGTTTCACAGTTGGCCATCATTACAAAATTGCTGTTACTGTGCACAACTAACTCCTTGTTCTTTTCACTTCAATTTACATCAATAGGTCTTGCTATGCTTTTTCTTAAACCATCCCCTCATCATTTCCCACAGGAAAATAGTACTCCATCTAAATCATATGCCACAACTTGTTCAGTCATCCCTAATTGATAAGCCTGTATTTGGTTTCTAATTCTGTTACCACAAAAAGAGTTGCCAGAAATATTTTTGTACATATAGATCCTTTTCCTTTTTCTTTAATTTCTTTAAATATTAATAGTAGTATTACTGGGTCAAAGAATATGCAGTTTTATGTTCCTTTAAGCCTAGTTTCCAATTATTCACTAGAAGGATTGGACTAGTTCTCACTATTCCACCAACAGTTCATTAGTGTACATATTTTCCCCTCATCCCCTCTAGCAATTGTTATTTTTGATAGATGTGAGCAGTTTTAATGTGTCTTTCTCTAATCAATAGTGAATAAAAGCATTTTTGTATGACTATAGATGGCTTTGGTTTCTTCTTCTGAAAACTGCCTGTTTATATATTTTGATCATTTATCAGTTGAGGAATGGCTCTTTTTTTTTTTTTTTTATAAATTTGACTCTATACAGTATATATTTGAGAAATGAGACTTCATCAGAGAAACTGGGATAAAAATTTTAATATTACTTTATTATGGTACCTAGAAAGGATAACCTTTCTAATTTAGTATGTCTGTAATTTGGCTATAATATTCCTAGGAGTTTTCATTTTTTCATCTTTCAGGAGATAATCAGTGGATTCTTTCAATTTCTATTTTACCTTCTGAATGTAAGATATTGGGATAGTTTTCCTGTATTATTTCTTGAAATATCACATCTTGGCTCTTTTTTTGATCATGGTGTTCAGGTAGTCCAATAATTCTTAAATTATCTCTCCTTGATCTATCTTCCAGATTAGTTGCTTTTCTATTTTTTTGTTCTTTTGACTTTGTTTTATTGTTTCTTGATGCCTCATGGAATCATTAGCTTCCATTTGCCCAATTCTATTTTAAAGTGTTATTTTTTTCAGTATTTTTTATGCCTCTTTTACCACTCCTTTTCCCAATTTTTCCTCTAACACTCGTATCTCTTTCTTTGATTCTTCTAGGAATTCTTGTTGAGCTTGGGTCCAATTATCATTTTTCTTTGAGGCTTTTTGGGAAGCTGTTTTCACATTGCTGTCTTCTGAATACGTCTTAGTTTTTCCTGCCATCACAGTAGCTTTTTATGCAAATTCTTTTTGTGGTTGTCTTCTAATTTTTCAGTCTATTTTGTAACTTTTAACTTTATGTTAAAGTTGGGTTCTGTTTACCTGGAGGCAAGGAGGTACTGTCTTAAGACCCTGGTCTTTTCATAAATAGTTCTGGGGGTCTGCAAGTTTTTGGTGCTTCCAAGGTGATGCAATCCTGGGAGAAGTATTGTTACTGCTCTCCTGATCTGCACTCTGGTCTTTACCCAGGAAGAGCCCTTGGTACTTTGCAACCACAAGTATTAATGCTCTCTTTGCCTTGAAACTATGACCAGGACCCCTGCTCCCTTGTGACCAACATCCATTGCTCTTCTCTGTCCTGGAATTAAATTTGTGTATGGGCAATGGAGATATCATTCAATGCCAGCTGTACCCAGTGCCAGCAAAGGGTGCCCTGTAATCTCTTTCTGACCAGTGGCTCCTTTATTATTTCTGGGATGAGTGCTCCCAAAGTTTCTGCTGCTGCTTCAGATGCTGTTTCTGCTGTTGTGTTGGTGGGCTTTGGACAGCTTCCCCGCTGCATTACAAACTTCTTCTACTATCTTTGTTTTTTGAAGCCAGAAAAATGAGTCACTGTGACCTTTTGTTGGCTCTTCTGCTCCTAAATTTAATTTGAGGCTTTATTTTATAGTCATTTGGAGGGGAATATTAAAAAGTTCAGCTGGATTGCCTCTAATCTGCCATCTTGGATCTGAATGTCTCTTATTCTTATAAATTTGAATTAGTTCCTTCCATATATCTTGGAAATAATATTTTTATCAGAGAAAGTTGCTGCAAAGAGTTTTCTTCCTTCTGACTTTTAATCTTATCTGAATTAGATTTATCAAATAAGCTCTAAATTTTATACAATCAAAATTGTCCATTTTATCTTCTGTGATCCTCTCCTTCTCTTATTTGGTCATGAATGTTTCCCCTATGCATAGATTTGAAAGATAAGATCTTTGCTTCTCCAATTTGTTTATGATATGACCTTTTATGTCATTATGTATCCATTTGGAACTTATAACAGCATTCATATAAAAAAGTACATGGGCAAGAATATGAAGAGTTAGAAATAAGAGAGAGAACAGGAAAAGATGACTTAATTCTACCAGATTTCAAAATGTAATTAATAATTATACTCAATAAAATGTAATCAATAATTATAAAATTGATTTGATACTAAAAGAAAAAGCAGAACAAACAGAAAAACCAAACAAACTAAAAGATATCAGTGGAACAGAATAAGGAGCTCAGAAAAAGAACCCAAAATACAGAAGTTAGGCTTTGATAAACCTAAGCTTAAACAAACTTTGGGAAATGGAATAATTTATGAATGTATAAATTTTAAAGATTGGACAATTCATGGCACAAACTGGATTTGGGCCCATACCTTGCAAGACTACACCATAAAAAAACTCTAATTGGATCAGATTTTTTAAACTAAAAGAAAAAAGAACAATATATTTGACTCAACTACAGTGAGGAAGCACTTTTTAATCAACAAAACAAGCAGCAGCAGTGGACCAAACCGCCGCAGGTGGCTATGGCAGAAGCTGCAGTCAAGGGAAAATGGTGGACAGTGTGAATCTCATAGACATTTATGTGAATGTGGGTGAGGAGTTCAACTAGGAAGCTGAATACAGTGGGCATGATCAGATAGATTTGTATGATGATGTCATCTCTGCATCTGCAAACAATGGAGATGCCCCAGAGGATCACGAATACATGGATGCTCTCCCACTATCTGTTGGCGATGATGTAGGTAAAGGATCAGCACCAGATGTCTATACATATACTGGAGAGACAATTGCATTGTACATTGGAAATCTTACATGTTGGACAACTGATGAAGATTTAACTAAAGCAGTCCATTCTTTGGGAGTAAATGATATCTTGGAGATTAAGTTTTTTGAAAACCATGCTAACGGCCAGTCAAAGGAGTTTGCCCTTCTTGGTGTTGAATCTGAAGCATCATCAAAAAAGTTAACGGGTTTGTTGCCTAAAAGAGAACTACATGGTCAAAATTTCATTGTGACTCCTTGTCATAAGCAGTTCCTGAGTCAATTTGAAATGCAATCCAGGAAAACTACACAATCAGGACAAATGTCTGGGGAAGGGAAAGCAGGTCCTCCAGGAGGCAGTTCATGTGCAGCATTTCCACAAGGTGGTAGAGGATGGGGCCATTTTCCAGGGGCTATTCTAGGTGGGGACAGATTTCCTGGACCAACCGGACCAGGAGGGCCACCCTTACCTTTCTCAGCTGGACAAACTCCACCATGTCCACCCTTAGGTCCTCCTGGCCCTCTTGTGCCACCAGGTCCTCCACCACCTGGTCAGGTTCTTTCTTCTCCATTAGCTGGGCCTTCTAATTGAGGTGATTGCCCTCCACCACCAGTTCTTTTTCCAGGACAGCCTTTTGGGCAACCTCCACAGGGTCTACTTTCTCCTGGTCCTTCACCTCCAGTGCCAGGTTACAGGCCCACTCCTGGTCTTCCACCTCCACAGCAAGAGCCACCTCTGCCTCCAGGCCCTTTCCATCTCACCCACCTAGCCCTCTGGAGTCACCCCTCACACTTGCTCCTCCTCATATCTTTGTGGACGGATCTGTTACTTAAAAAAGAACTACATGGTCAGAACCAGGTGCCCCCCACACTGGCTCCACACATGAACTTAGCTTTCTTTCCCCCACTAACCAACTGTGGCATGCCAACATCAGACAATTGGGGTCCACCACCTACCGACCCATATGACTGACCTCTCCCATATGATAGAAGTGCCTATGGATTCTGCAAGAATGCCATTAAGTGAAGCAGAGTTTGAAGAAATCATGAATAGAAACAGGCAATTTCAAGAAGTGCCATTTCAAGAGCTGTCTGATGCCAGTGCTGGTGATTATGGGAGTGCTATTAAGACTTTGGTAAGGCCATTTCTTTAATTATATAATCCAAAGTATCTGCTGATGATAGTTGCAAAGTACCTAGTAGTTTCTTGCAGGATTGCCTTCATGGAATTGAGTCCAAATCTTATAGTTCAAGATTTGGATCAAGAGGTGGAGCCAAGATGGCAGAGTAGAAAGGCACACATATGGAGGCTCTCTCCACATAGCCCATAAAATACCTGTAGAGAGGGACTCTTAACAAATTTTGGAGCAGCAAAAGTGGAGAACAACAGAGTGGAGGAGATTTTCAGCCCAGGGTGACCTGAAAGGCCCATGGGAAACATCTGTTGCACCAGGTGTGGAGCGGAGCCCAGCCCAGCCTTGGCCAGCCTGGCTTGCAAACAGCCCTCAGGGGCAGGATCTCCAGTTGAGGAATCCCCAGTTCCAGTAGCAGCGGGTTCGAAGATCCCTCAACCCACAGGTGCCAAAGGTCAGTGACAGGGTTCTTTCAGCTGGCTGGGAAAGGAGAAGGGCCTTCCCATAGCTCCAGCCTCAGGCAGAGGCCATATCAGGCAAGTGGCAGCAGTTCTTATGGCAGCCCTCACAGCAACTACATCCATTGTTGGATAGTAAAAACCCCTGGTGGCACTGAGGAGCTAATTATTACCTTGGCCCTATGGAGAGGCCCTGAGGGAACTGGTCTTTGTCTTGCACTGAATGGCAGCCCTGCTCCCACAGCTTGACTGAATCCCAGCCCCTCAGTGCTGGCTTGGTGGAACTGGAGGCCAGGTGGCTGTGGAGAGGAAGCTCTGCTAAGATTCTGGGCACAAAAGTCTTTCCTTGCTCCCAGACCAGTGTACACACTTGATTGTGCCACCTTGGAGGAACTGAGATCTTACAGATTCCCAGAGGATACCCTACTCTTGACAAAGGACCCAAAAGTCATGTAACTGGTTGGGAAAATGCCCCAAAAAGGGAAAACAAATTAAGACTATAGAAGTTACTTTCTTGGTGAACAGATATCTTCTTCCATCCTTTCAGATGAGGAAGAACAATTCTTACCATCAGGGAAAGACATAAAAGTCAAGGTTTCTGTATCCCAAACATCCAAAATAAATATTCAATGGTCTCAGGCCATGGAAGAGCTCAAAAAGGATTTTG
>CM053773.1:191192579-191225983 GCA_028658325.1 Potorous gilbertii
TCTTGCCCTACAGGACAAAAGAGAAGATGGGGATAAAGGAAGGGAGGAATGTTAGAAGGGAGGGCAGATTGGTGATAGGGGTCATTAGAATGCTTGGCATTTTGGGGTGGGGGAAGGGGAGAAATAGGGAGAAAATTTGGAACCCAAAATTTTGTGGAAATTAATGTTGAAAACTTAAATAAATAAATTTAAATAAAAATATTTGGATCAAGAGAGGGACCACAGTAGATCCAGAGAAAAGAGAAGACGTCACAAATCCTGTAGTAGAGGTCATCATGATGATTATTCTAGAGAGAGAAGCAGGGATTGAGAAAGACATTGGGATCATCACTGAGACTGTGATGGAGAATGAGACAGAGTGAGTATTGCCACCATTAAGAGAAACTGAAGGAAGAGTAACATCTTGCAAGACAAGAAGCATTCTTCATGGGGGAACATGACACTTGTCTAGCAGTTTGCTTCTTGTGATTGAATTGAACTTGTAGGGATTCATGGGTAAAATGAACAGGAATAAATCTGAATTAAGCAAATCTGCATAAATGGTAACCAGTAGATCTACTTTTACTTCTTACGTTGCTTAATTGTTTTATTTAAAGGAAACCTACGTAATTTAAAAGTAATAGCCTTTGCAACATTATTACTGGTAACATACATTTGGCCATTGTAACGTACAAGCGATTTGGAAAAACAATCAAGTAAATGTTCGCTTGTTCTTGTTGAAATGTTCATAGGATAATGTCTGTAAACAGCACCACTTTGATTACAATAGATGAAGTGTTGTAATAAATGGTTTAATGGGGAAATGCCAAAGCCAGTAGAAGAAATTATGAGGAACAAAATTGACTGGTTTAAGGCTTATAGTTGAACCAGACAAGACTAGTTTCCCTTCTCCTTCTATAGAATATAATCTGTACTATTTAACTGATATCATCAGTTCCCATGGATTCAGTTATCATCTTAACAGATGATTTTTTTTCTTATTGAGTTTACTTCATTTTAAGTAGTATTTTCCCAATTACATGTAAAGACAATTTTTAACATTCATTTAAAAAAAATTTGAGCTTCCAAATATTCTCCTTTCCTTTCTCACCTCCCCCCTTCTCGAAGACAGTAAGCAATTTTATATAGGTTACATATGTGCAATCATGTAAAACATATTTCCATTTTAGTCAAGTTGTAAAAGAAGAAACAGACCAAAAGAAAAAAACCATGAAAAAATAAAGTGAAAAATTGTATTTAGCATATGATTCTTATATCTATTTGTCTGTCTCAAATCTCTCTCCTTACATTTAGTCTTGAATTTTCAAATGCTTGTTTGACATCTCCAGCGAAATATCAAGTTTAGCATGTGCAAAGGTGGACTCATTTTCTTTCCCCCCAAACCCTCCCCTCTTTCTAACTCCCTGTTATTGTTTAAGGTACCACTAGGTTCACTACCTCAGGGTCATCCTTGACTCCTTCCTCTCTCAGCCCCCATGCCCAATCAACAGTCAAGTTGTGTTGATTCTCTCCTCCTAAGATCTCTCATTTACTTCCTTTTCTCTTCTTTGGTACAATCACCATTCTAGTAAAGGCCTTTATCACTTCATGTCTGAACTAATGTAATAGTCTTCTGGTTTCTCTCTGTCACAAGAGTCTCCCCATTCCAATTCATCCTCCACTCAGCCGTCATATTGATTTTCCTGGAGGAATCTGATCTGACTACATTACCTAAACCTATTCTTCTGAACTGCTCCAATTCAATCAACTGTAGTCATGCCCCATCATCTTCAATATCAAATATAAAATCCTCTCTTGAGTTTTTAAAAACCTTCAAAACCATAATCCTTCTTACATTTTTACTCTTCATATACTTTATTCCTTAGTACAAATCTTGTGGTCCTCCAACTGTACTATTGCAATAGCTTCCTAATCCCTGCCTCTCCCTACCCCTCCCAGAAATCTTTCCTTCACATAGCTACCAAAATAATCTTCTTAAAGCATAGGCCTATGTCACTCTGTCCCCAAATCTTTGGAGTTTCCTTTTGACCATAGGTTAAAATGCGAACACCTTAGCTTGTCATTGAAGGGACTAGTCTAAAATTCAGCTTCAACCTATCTTTTCAACTTAATTTTACATACTGAATGTGCCAGTCAAGCTGAACAATGTCATTTCCTAGACATCATTCCCATACTACATACTACACTTTAGCTGTCTTCCTCCTCTATCCCTATCTCTCTCTCTCCTGACTATAACCTTGTACTCTGTCCCTGGCACATGGAACTTTGCTAGATGAGCTTTTGCTTTACCCTGCTCACTCTGGAATTTTCCTCATTGCTTGAGGTTTTCTCACCCTGAAATGTCCCTTCACCTCTATGGTTCCCTTCTATCACTGGTAAGTTCCTCCTGGAGTCTCCATTTGGGGAGAGGGGCCTAGGCTGGCCATGCTTCATTCCCTCCTGGTTCTGCTTTTGATGCTCTGGAGTTTGCCCCATCCCTCCCATGTGGGCACCTTTCTCTCTCCCTCTGAGCTCTCTAGAAGTAGTGTGAAACTCAAATGAGATAATACATGTAAAGCACTTTGCAAACCTTAAAAGTTTTATACAAATTCCAGATACTGTCCTGTTTTTCCTGCTGCTACACTCATGTGATGTTTATAGGACAATAGAAGAGTCTATATAAATGTTTAACAATGAGGCTCTCTAGGGGAAAAAAATGTACCCACATATTTCAAAGTTTAATTGGCATTATTAACAGCATCTTAAATATAAGCAATCAAAAGAACAATAAATCAAGCTCTGATTTGCAGATTACCAGTTTTTGAGGTGTAAATGCTCTAACTGAAATTTTAACCATCCCCTTTCACAAGCTCTTAGAATTGGCTTCAGCACAGTCCTACTCTTCTCCCATTAAGTTCTTAGAGGAAGGGGAAGGGGTGAACTGGAAATGGAGCAGATGCCCATCAATATTGTGCTATAAAAATGGTGAACAAGAGGACTTCAGAGAGGCCTGAAAGGACTTATATGAAAACTGATGCTGAGTGAAATGAGCGCGACCAGGAGAGTACACCGTAACAGTCAGTGTGCGAGGACTGTTTCTGACAGACTTAGCCCTTTACAGCAATACAAGGACCTAAAACATTCCCAAAGGACTTTTGAGATAAAATGCCATCCAGATCCAGAGAAAAAAGTATGGAATCAGAACACAGAATGAAGTAGACTATTTTCTCTTGTGTTTAATAAGAATGTATGTGTAGAACCCATATAAGATTGCATGCCATCTTGGGGAGGGAGGGGGAGAAAATTTAAGACCTCAGGAAGTGATTGTTGAAAACCAAAAACAAATAAATTAATTTATTAAAAAAAATACCCCTTTATGTATTGTCTTTGTCCATTAAAATGTAAGCTCCTTAAGGACAGAAAATCTCTTGCTTGTTTGTATTGACATCACCAGTTAGCACAGGGTCTGGCACACTTAATAAATGCTTTATCTATTTATTCTGGGTTTTACATGACATTTTCTGTTTTCTTGTAATAATGAAGGATGTTTCTTCATACTTAGCGTGTACTGTTCCCTCATATTTAAGTTGTCAGTAAACATTTATTAAGTACTTACTATATATGAAGTACTGTTCTAAGTGTCCCAAAAATAAAAGAGAGCAAAAACAGTCCTGTTTTTCCTCTTGGACATGATATTCTAATGAAGGAGACAGCATGCAGGAAACTATGTACATACAAGATCTATACAGGGCACATTGGAGGTAATCTCAGAGAGAAGGCACTAACGTTAAGTAAGACTTGAAAAGGCAGAAGGCAGAATTTGATCTGAGTCTTGAAGGAAGCCAGGAAGCAGAGATTATGAGCAAGAACATTCCAGGCATAGGGGTAGTCAATGAAAAGACACAGAGTTGGGAAATGAGTATGTCATGTTTGGGGAATCACAAGTGAGTCAGTAAAATGTAAGGAGACTGAAAATGGAAGAAGGGATCAGGTTGAGAAGGGATTTAAAATTTAAATAGAGGTATTCCTATTTGATCCTGGAAGAAATAGAAAGCCACTGAACATTGAGTATGAGTATGCATGGTCAGAATTGCATTTTAAAAAGATCATTTTGACAACTGAGTAGATGATAGAGTGGAGGCAGGAAAGACTTAAAGCAGAGAAACTTACTGATGGAATCCTAACAAAGCTGTCCCCAGTCCCAGTATTCTAACTTTCTTATGGGCCAGTGTGATGGTAATCAAAAAATAGGATTGTTTGCTGTTTGTGTTTAATCAAATGTATTTTAATGAATTTAGTATCATCAAGTACCTCTGATTGAATCTTGCCTTTATCAATCAAGAGTCTTTACAAGGAGTAAAGTACAGAAACTTGAGTTTCTTTAACTAGAAACAGTGTATGTATTTGTATTGCCAATTATTTTAATGTGATTAAAAATCTTTCCCACCCATTGATGGGCCTGCTCCTTGTGGGAAACTTGACTGGTCTCTTCTTCATTTTCAGTCTCCTTACATTTTACTGACTCACTTGTGATTCCCCAAACATGATATACTCATTTCCCAATTCTGTGTCTTGATTGGGGAGCTGTTTTGTAGGATGGTCCCAAGCATCATTTGTTTTTTCTATTGAGGCACTGGGTCAAAGAGTTGTGATGTCCTCTGGCTCTAAAAAAGGTATAGATACTCTGAGTTGAGGTTTTACTTTGGGGCTTAGTTTTTGGTAAGAAGGATTGAGTATCAGATGAGGACTCTGGGAAGCTGATAAGGAGCCCTCTTGCCTTCCCCCCAATGCTTTGAGAGCCCAGATGTCATGCTTCCCTTTCTGGTAATGATGTTCATACAGTTGGGGTCCAATTGACTGTTGAATTCAGGCAGAGGAAGTTATATTTGTTGATCTTTTGATTTCTCTGTATTTTCTTTGAAATTCAGGGTGCTGACTCCCTGAACTAACTGAATGATATATGTACTTGGTTAATACTTGATTAAAGTGATTGTTAACCCTTTGAAAGTTGCTTTCCTCTTATGAATGCAGATCTAAGAACCTGTGATAGCAGGCCCTCCTGTGTATGTTGGGGTACTTACTGATACAGCTTCACTGAACAGCAGTCATATCCATGTGATGGAATCCTTCCTAGCCACTGCCCCCAGACCCATTCCTCATATTTCTCACAGAAACAGCAGGTGTGTCCATGCACTCAATTGCAACCACATTCATCTAATCTCAGACGGGACCACAATAGCCAGCCAATCACAAAAGTAGCAGCACCAGGATGCCTGATCAGGATGTGGACCCCAAAACAATAGAAAGGACTTTCTCTAATTGGGCACCTGTGCAGTAATAGCAAAAGCTGTCTTTTAGGTGAACTTATGACATAGAGAGGTTTATTATAATATCACTATCATACACACATGATCCCACATGGGTTTCTCTATATGCATTATGGGAAATTGAATGTGCACTTCCACTAAGGCTGGGACCCCTCCCCTATTAACTAATTCCTTGACAAACCCCTCCTGACTTTTAATATTCATATATTCTGTTATGTAATTTCATTCTCTCTCCTACCCTCTCTTCTCCTCTCTTTTCCTTTCCTTTCCTACATTCCCTCCTCAAATTTTCCTAGAGTACTTGGTACCTCTATTTCGCTTCCATCACACCTTATCTTGTAGTATTACGCTCACCTCTTTAGTAGAATATTAATCTCTTGAGGACTTGGAGTCTTCGGCAGTGTCATTATTTGTCCTCATATCACTGGTGCCATGAAGTAAGCCTTAGTCATCTTAACTGCTTCGCAAGTAAATTGTTGTTGACTAGAAATTATTTGCTTTAAAGATGCTCATATATCTATTTTATTAATATGTTGCCTGCCCCACCCCCCCCCCACCTTCTAGTTTCTCCTACAAGTATTCTTGGAATAATCTGGTTTTCCCCTCTGGTTTTCTATAGGTTCAGTTCCTGTTAGCTGGTCTTAAGTCTTTTCTGAACTAACACTGTAAAAAAAATAGTGGTTAATTCCCTTCCTCTTTGTTTTACCAATAAATTGGTATCTAAATCCATGTTGCTCTTGGCTACTGAATCTCTCTGCCTTTTCTTTGCTAACTAGGACAGCTTCTGGACTTACTGTTACAACTATTTTGTATTGTCACAACTATTTTGTATTGTCTTAAACTTCTCTAAGAAATGATAATAAAGTCAACATCTATTTTCATCTCTTTTCTATTTTTTCAGCACCTACAGCTTGTTTAAATAGGATGAATTGAAGTTATTATAATTATATGCAATATCTCTCTTCTTACTTGGTATTTATTTTGCTTTTTGTTCTAACATAGTGACCAAATACATACAATTGAATCTGAAGTGACTGCTACAGCTAACATCATTCACTTCCTCAGACAGGCAACAATGGTTATTCGTGCCAGGCTTTATTTTGTGCCAGGCACCATGCTAAGTACTTAGAAGTACTTAAAACCCAAATATAAGCAAAAAGACCATGCTTACCCTCAGGGAGATTACATTCTAATGAAGGAAGACAACATAATGGGACTTGGGTTTATCAAAATGTAGTCAATTTCATTTTTTAAAAAAGTCATTTTGTTCTCTCAACACCCAGTACCTTCTAACACTCTTGAGAAAAGTATTATTTGTTCATTGACTGTGGTTTCTGATTACCCTCAAAGCCCTTATCCTCCTTCATTTCTTGAACCTGAACTATATTTATCTCTATAGTTCAACTAAATTTATGCTCACCTTTGCATTGAGGGCATTAGGTATAAAGAAATATGTTAACTAATGAAGATTTTGTCAACTTTCTCAGAGGATTTCTCTTTCTTCATCCTCTGCTTCTACAGATTTTGGCATATGCTTTAGTAATTTCATGGGGAAATATATATATATATATATATGTATATTAAACAAAATTATCTGATATAGTGGCAGCATCTAACAATATGAATGATGTTTCTTGCTGCTTGATCCTCCACCCCCCTGGATTGAGGAAGGAGTTATGTCTTACTATCTTTTCTCAGGGATTTTCATTGGTTTTTCAGTCACTCACAATTTTTGGGTGAATGTTGCTCATTTCTTGGCACTCAAACTTTAATAATCTTAAAAATGTTCTGTTTCCATAAGCTCAGGGGCCCTACAAAGCAAAGTGACCCAGTCAACTAAGTACCCTTTTTGTACAAGGCACAAAATTTAAGCAGTGGGGTTAAGAGACTAGAGGTACTTTCATCATCATCATCATCATCATCATCATCTTAATAATAGCATTTATATTGTACTTTAAGACTTGTAAAGCATTTTTACAAATTTTATCCTTACAACCTAGGAGTTAGGTGACATTCTATTATTACCTGCATTATACAGATGAAGAAATGGAGGCAGGAGAGGTTAAGTGATTTGCCTGTGTTCATACAACTGATAAATCTCTGAATTCAGATTTGAACTCAGGTCGTTCTAGTTCCAAATCTTAAGCTTTATCCAATGGTTCACCCAGTTGCCTCCGTGTTCTAATGAGAACCGACAGTAGATTCAGAGATAAGTAGATACAAGGTAATTTGAAGAAGGAGAAGTTACCAACAACTGGAGAGATGAGGGAAGACATCCTGGAAAAGGGGTCACCCACTTTAACTGAAACTTGGAAGAAGTATACAGAAGGGATGACAATGAAGACAGAATGCATTTCAGACAGATGGCTCACATAAATGCAGGGAGGGACACGTGAGATGGAAGAAATTTGGCAGACAGCTAGTAGTCTAGGTTGGCCAGAAGACTGAGTGTGTGAAAAGAAGGAATGTGAGCTTTATCAAAAGGTAGGTTGGAGGCCACTATGGAGGCCTTAAATTCAAGGCTGGGGAGACTGTATTTTCAGCAGAGAAGCTATATAATATTGATTGTATTTTTCTTTTTTCAGTGGATAAAAATCTATTTTCTCTCTCCCTACTCCCTTATTGAAAAAAAAAGAAAAACAAAATCTTTGTTATAAAAATGTATAATCAAGTAAAACAAATTCCCACATCAGCCATGTTCTCCCAAAATATGTCTGTCTCAGTCTTGAGTCTGTCCTCTGTCACGTGATAGGCAGAATGTTTCTTCATGGGTCATCTGGAATTGTGGTTCATCAGAGTTCTTAAGTCTTTACAATGTTACCATAAAATTTTGTCTCTTGGGTCTGCTGATGTCACTCTACATCAATTCATACAAGTCTTCCCAGGTTTTTCTGAAATTATGCCCTTCATTGTGACATTCATTGTTGTGTACAATGATACCAACTCTGCTAATTCCTTCATTCAGGACCCTAAGATGAATTTGGAAGCTATCTTTCCATTTGTGTATTATGATTTATTTTACAGCTACAATGTCAATATGAGTGTTATTCAACTCATTTCAAGCCTGACTTTTCTGGATTCCTTCAAGTCATGGCTAAAATCCCACTTTCTCTAGAAAGACTTTACAGATCCTTCTTAATTCTAATGACTTTCCCCAGTTGATTATTTCCAATTTATCCTCCGTGTAGCTTGTTTCTACATAGTTATTTGTTGTTATTTTCCTCGTAGGTTGTAAGTTCCTTGAGGGTAGCAACTATCTTTTACCTTTCTTTGTATACTTGCAATCAGCACAATGCTTGGCACATAGTAGATGTTTAATAAATATTTCAAGGAACACCTATTTAAATGCCTACTTGTGCAACACTGTTCAAGGCTTGGTGCATACAAAGATAGGAACAAAACAGTCACTGCCCTCAAGGAGTTTCTATTTCCTTGGAAAATACCACACGTTCAGAAGTAACTCTATACTTACATCAATTTGCTGGTTGTTTGAATGAATGGTTTTACACCATCTAAGAGCATTGTGACTTGTAGCTCCCTTTAGCCACTCCACCACCATCTCTGGGAAAGCATAAAGGCATATTATAGGACTAAGGATCTTTCTGTACTATTGTTTGTTTCACTACCACCAGATGTGAAAGCAAAAAAAGAAAAGAAGAGAAAAGAATATCCCTCTAATCCCCTTGGTGGTCGTTCTTATGGGGAAATGTGTATCCACCCATTAGGAATGAAGAAACTGAGTCACTGAGTTTTTATTAAATCTTTACAGATCCATAGAACTAGTCAGCACCTTGCCTTCAAGGGCCTAAGGTCATTTTTCATACCATGAAGAGAAACTACAGGAAGACTTTGGTAGAAGAATTAACTACTTATAGCTCTTATTTCCCTTTATCTTTCTTTGTAAGAGTGCCATAGTTGAATGAAAAGGACATGTGACCTTGTATGAAGGTCAGAGACCTTGGATTTAAATCTTGAATCTGCTATTTATTAGCTATCTGACATAGAAAAGACACTTACTTTCTGTAGACCTCAATTTCCTTCGAGTATCATTGTACAGGATGTGGGCAGTCACCTACTTACTAATGTTCAAGAATAAACTGTGTGGCGAGGGTCTGGGAGGGAGAGAAAGGGAAGAGAGAAAAAGAGACAGAGAAAGAGGCACACAGAGAGAAACAAAGAGACACACAGAGAGAAATTTTCTGAAACTGAGATGAATGCACAGTTGAAAAATAAAATGGAAAATGCTACATGGCTAAATCTTTCTCACCCCATCCAAATGAGCAACAAAAAAGTTGCTACAGGTGAAACATGACTCTTCCCAAGGAATGTATCTCCAGGATGTCCACTTGGTCTTACTGACTTAAAGAGGAGACCCAGATCCCTTGAGAGTGTGTGGGCAAAGTGTTGACGCCAATCCTTTGGTTGACATGTTGTCAATATCAATTGATACTATTATTAATTATTAATATTATTAATTTTAATATTATTAATCCAATCCAATGGTTTTCTAAAGGGTGCTCTGCTAACTTCATGTGAACAGGGTTCAAATGATGTCAATATCAATTGATACTATTATTAATTATTAATATTATTAATTTTATTTAATATTATTAATCCAATCCAATGGTTTTCTAAAGGGTGCTCTGCTAACTTTATGTGAACAGGGTTCAAATGATTACCGAGATGCCTAGCTGATTTGTGATAGAGGCTTCAGCAGACTGAGGCACATTAATTTTCAAAACATATTAAGTCATGTAGGAATTTGTTTTGTTTGGCTACGCATATTTTTAACAAAGCTTTTCTTTTCCTTTTCCCCCGTCCAAAAAAAATAAGAGAGGGAAGAAAACACACTTGTTAATTGAAAAAAATAAAAATTAATTTTAAAAATGCACACTAGACCAAACAATCTGTAGGAAGTCCAGAGTGAAGTGAAAATCAGGTTATATTTATGGAGGGAATAATTCAGGATAATTTTTTAATGGAGTTTTAGATCAAGTTAAAGATGCCTACCTTGAGGATTTGGGAATGCCAGTGATAACTGGTAAAAAGAATACTTGGACATAAGATAATAAGCCCCACCACTGCTGACCAATTAAATAAATTACTGAGTCAACCAATATAGTGACAAAGAATGCAATATGGAAAGCTATGGTATTTTTCAGGAGGATATCCCTTACCTTTGGGACTTGCCATGGAAGTGATTACCAAGAGGCAACTGACAAGGGAGATAACTAATAAATATATTAGTAAGCCTCACACTTTTGTTGACTAAAATGTAGGGACTAAGCTGAAGTCTTCCTGGCAAGAGCAAGATAGAATAAGACCTGAGATCTGCTGAGGCAGGGGATAACCTCCTCCATGTGCCAGTGAACCAGTACCTATACCCTCTACAGCAGCAAATGATCCCATGCCCAGCAAGGGCTACTGCAAAGAAGCCAAATATGAGACAAGTAGCACGAGGGGCTCGATGTGAAAAGTCATAGCATTTTTCAAGGGGCATCCCTAACCATCCATCTTTGCCATGGATCTGATGCAGGAGTGAGAGGAGACTAGTCCCAAAAAACATAACAAACTAAAATAGAACCCCAGAGGATATTACTACCACTCTACACTCCTTAGAGATGCAACACCCCACCTTTACAAGACTTGAAAATTTGCAGAGGCCAGTCCATGAGTTTGGTGATGAGAATGCATAAGGTGGCTATGTGAAGTTCTTGATCCCCTCCAATTGGAGGGAGAAAAGATCTCCAATTTTTTGTTAAGGATGTAGGATCCAGAGCCTAGTCATCAAGTAACAATGTCTGTGGGACTCATGGACCATACTAGAGTGACGGGTCCAAATAATCAGAGGACTAATACATGAAGAAATGTTATGGATGCAGCTATCAGGGTCAACATACCCAGAGTAGTCGGTTGTGGTTGATCATGAAAATAGATCTGACAATGAGATCACAGGTCTAGTTCTATCTCTATTCCAGCTACAGTAGGACCAGAGCAAAATAAAGTGGCTAAGTGGTCCAGTAGATAGAGAGCTATGCCTGGAGTCAGAAAGACTTGAGTTCAAATTTGACCTCAGACTTTACTCTTTGTGTGATCTTGAGCAAGTCAGTTTCCTCAACTGTAAAATGGTAACAGTAACAGCATCTCCCTCTTAGGACAGTTGCAAGGGTAATAAAATAAGATAATATTTGTAAAGCACTCTATAAACCTAACAATGCTATATAAATAGTACTTATTATTTTTACTAGGTTACGTTAGGCTATTCTGTCTGGTAGATAGAAGTGAGACACAATATGGATCCCAGGACAAATCTTTTCAGTTTATCTCAACCCTGCAGGGAGAACTCATTTAATCCAAGTATTTGGTATTTCACCACACAATTGTCATACCCTGTTTTTTCAGTACAAAAATTGATTTATAACCTTTCAGCACATAATCATCACATAGTATAATTTTGTTCAACACACTGCCTAAAAGGGAAACAGACCAGCAATATATTCACCAGTGGCATATGGATACACATTTATTTCTCAAGCATTGCAAGCATTGTTCAATTTTAATATATATTCACGAGTATCCCATGCATCCTAATCTTGTACCAAAGACAGTTTATTAATAAATGATCTTTAAGTAATACTGGCACAATTTTTAAAAACTACAATAATGGTCGCAATTCACTTTTTGCAAAAACGTTTGGTATAAAATCTCCAATGAATGCGATATTTGAAAGAAGGTAGGAACCCAGAGAAAGAGCTATGGAGTCTGAATGCAGATGAAGCAGACCTCTCTCATTTCTTTTTTGCAGCTTTCCCTTGGTTTTGATTCTTCTTTACAACATGACCAATGCAGAAATACATGATGGTACAATAGCCTGTATCAGATTACATGCTGTCTAGGGGAGGGAGGGGAGAAAATTTAGAACTCAAAATCTTATAAAAGTGAATGTTGAAAACTAAAAATTTTAAAAAAGCGTGTAGGTAGGCCTATTAGCAAGAAGGACTCCTAGCGGAAGGTGGACTAAGAAGAGACATTGGGAAGGCAACTTTCTGGTGCTTAGAGAACAGAAAGACCTTCTAAGGAAGAAATTCAGCTCTAGAATTAGTGCATGCTATGTGGGTTTGGTCAAGGAGTGACAAGTACAATCCACTTTAGAGTTTTCTGGTCCTGCTAAGAACAGACTTAGTAATTTATTCTCTCTCCTGAGATGGAGGACTTCAGAGAAATTGTTAGCCAATGACCACATCCATAATGGTAGTACAAAAGAGTTTGAGATATTTGTCTGGGGAGATGGAATATTTTTTTTTCATGGACAAGGCAATCAGGCTTTGCTGATGACAGAACTAGATAATAAAGATGGGAACTGGGGCTAGGTGGATGAAAAACCCTGACCAGACCACCTATCTTCGAGACTAACTCTAAATTAGAGACCTAACTAGATCTCCCTAGACTTAGCTTGGGGGCATGCTTTGGGACATTCATTAGCTGGATATGGTGGCTCTGACTAAGGAGCTGCCAGTCTGTTTTAATGAAGGGAAGAAGTATACTTATTAAAGTGAAGCCAGGACCAAGGCCTCCTAATTGATCTTCCTACCTCGTCTCCCCTCTACTCTTATCCTTCATTCATCAGCCAAAGAGATTTTCCTAAAGTGCAGGGCTGATCATGCTACACCACTATTCAACTCCAGTGGTCTGTTATTACCTCTAGGACCGAATATCAGTTCCTTTGACATGACATCTTTACAACCTGACTCCTTTCCATCTTCCCCACTCTCTTTTATGGTACTTGTTCATTCTCTTATTCTGCCATGTTGGCCTTCTTCACCCATGTGATGCTCCACCTCCCATCTCATCTCACTGGCTATCCTCAAGCCTGGAATGCTCTTCCTCCTCACCTCCGCCTCTTAGAATTTGTAGCTTCCTAGCATCTAGACCTCAACTACTACTGCTTTTAAGATTACTTTCCATTTTCTCTGTGCATCTATCTTGTACACAGTTAACATGCTTTTTAGCATGATGTTTTCAGCCATGTTGACAAATGCTTTCAGTGAGGATGAACATAGCATCAAAGTCAGCTACTGAACTGATGGTAAGTTCTTCAATTTCAAAAGGCTACAAGTCAAGACCAAAGTGGAGGGAGTGTTGGTGCATGATTTTCTGTTTGCAGATGATTGTGCACTCAATGTAGCCTCTGAAGCTGAGATGCAACAAAGTATGGATCAATTATCTGTTGCCTGTGCTAATTTTGGCCTAATAATTAACATCAAGAAAATATAGGTGCTTCATTAGCCACCACCACACCATCCATACATGGAACCATTGGTTACAACACATGGAGAAGTTTTGAATGCTGCGGATAAGTCCACTTAGGTTGGTAGTGTACTTTCCAGGGATATACACATTGACAATGAGGTTGATGCATGCATTGCCAGAGCTAACTCAGTTTGGGAGGCTCTGAAGAAAAGTTTGGGAAAGAAGTATTAGATTGACTACCAAACTGAAAGTCTACAGAGCCATTGTACTGACCTCATTGTCGTATGCTTGTGAAACATGAACAGTCTACCAGTGCCATGCCAGGAAATGGAATCATTTCCATTTGAACTGTCTTAGGAAGATTCTGAGCATTACCTACCAGACACTGAAGTCCTTGCTCCAGCTGAACTGCCAAGTATTCAAACTATGCTTCAGGGAGTGCAACTCCAATGGACTGGCCACGTTGTTCAAATGCAAAATGTACGCTTGCCAAAAAGACTGTTTTATGGAGAACTTGCGTGGGGCAGGTGATTACATGGTGGCCAGAGGATGCAATATAAGGACACTCTCAAGGTCTCTCTCAAGAACTTTGGATTTGACTGTGCAACATGGGAGACACTGGCGCAGAGCTGCTCAGCATGGAGTACCCACATCGGAAAGGGTGCTGTGCTCTTTGAACAAAGCAGAATTGAGACAGCACCAAGAAAACACAGGATCCACAAATGTGGGATATCCACTCCAAATATTCACACCGATTATCTGTGACCAACCTGTGGTAGAGCATTCTGAACTCTTATTGGTCTTATCAGCCATAGTGGGACACACTGAAACTTCACTTTATCCTGATGATGTCATTTGGGTCCTCTTCGAAGTTGAAAGTCAACCAACCAGTAAACATAGCTACTTAAAAGTTTTCTTTTCCATTAGAATGCCTTGAGATAAGGGACTTTTTTTCCCCATTTACTTTTCTATTGCTTCCTTCCGGCTTAATTTTGTATTTCAATGTTCATTTTCATGCTACTGCTTTCTTAGTTTTGTCTAAAATCATTGTTACTTTTTTTGTTTCTTTTCTTAATCTCTTTTGGTCAACTTTAAATTTCTTGTAAAAGTTTGTTGCAACTGTGTCTCTGTTCCACATTTCTATTGCTATTTTTGAGCAGGACTAGCTAGAGTCCCATTGCCTTGTGGCCTTGCTTCATTGTCTTCTGGGAGATCGGGGTTCTAGGGTAATAACATCTTTGAGTCTAAAGTCTACACAGATCTATTTGTTTTTCTTCCTGGATTTAATGCCAGAGGCACAGGTATGTGAAACTACACAAATCATCCATTTAAGACACCAAATTCCTGAGCTGAAAGGGACTTTAGAACACAGAATAGCCCAGGATGAAAATCTGTCTGTGTGCCTCTTGCCAGCGTAACCTGAAAAAAAAAAAACAAAACACTTCTCTCTGGGTCTCAGTTTCCTTGTTTCGTAGAAATGAGAAGGGTTAGAAGTGGGTGAAGGTCATGATTGTAGAGGCCACCTCCTTCAAACGCTACTTCCATATTTTTCAGTTGTGGAAAAGAGACTTGGTCTAAAACACTCAAGAAAGTGTCTTTGGATGCCAAAAAGGAAGGGGGTTGGGACGCAGTGTCTGCTCCCCTCCTCTTCTCCCCCACCCCAAGGCAGGGTCGAGCGGACGGAGTTGGTGACTGGGACCGCAGTGTATGCATCGGGCGCTAGGACCGGCGAGGGCCTCCTCTGGGCTGCAGCGCCACCGCCCCTTTTCCACCCTGGGAGGGGATGAGGGGGAGAAAATGAGGAAACAGAGGAACTTGCCACAAGTTGTGCGGCTGCGGCCACCCCGGAGCGCAGTGCCCACGACTGGGACCCCCCACTAGTCCCGGGGAAGGGAAGGGGATAGGCAGGAGAGGAGCCGGGAGCGGGGGCCCGGCCGCCCAGCCTGGCTCTACCCTCTCCGTCCCCCATCCCACTCCATCCCACCAGGTGCTGTCCAGAGCCCCAGCGGCCCAGGCAGGGTAGGTGACACCGGCGGGATAATGTCCTGGGGTGGGTAGCGCGCGCGGTCTGGGGAATGACCCCCACCCGCTCCTCGCCCTGGCGGAATTGGAGAGTGCGCCTGCCGGGGGGCCTGGGGTCCACTCCCAAGCCCCATCCTCATCCTCAGCCCCATTCCCATCTCCATCCCCATCGGCCGTCGTCCAGGTCAAGGGGGGAGGTGAACCCAAGGGATGCATCTCAGGGTCTGGAGGCAGCTGAGCCTGCGCCGGAGAGCGGGGGTGGCGAGGACGGCACAGGCTGTGCTGTTAGCGTACGACAATCTCTATGTGTGACAGTCGCTATAGGTGACTGCCGGTGTGTCTGTGTGATCTTGTGTGGGAGATTGCGCTCGGGCTCTGAGCATGACATTGTGTGTGTGTGTGTGACAGTCTGCATAATAGATGGTTGTATTTGACTATGGCAGTGGTTGTGTAGGCGTCTTGGTGGGTCTGCCTAGGTGCCAACTCAGGGACGGCAGAGTGGTGTGTAACGGACATATGCAGGCTGTGTGTTGGGGGGCTGTTTACCGGTGTTCTCAAGTGCATGGTGTGGAGTGCGGCCCTTCTGGGAACGTGGGTGCTGTGTGTGCCTAGCTTTCTTGTTGGGTAAGTAGTGTGTGTATTTGTAGTTTTGAGGAAAGGTACTTGAACCAGAAGGTCTCTCCGTTGTGTATTTTATGTGCCTGGGTGTGGAGGTGGGGGATAATCTTCCCCTAAAAGAATAAATTGAAAGCCACTCAGCCTTCTAAACCTTAGAATTTGGGGACAGAGAGGCCTTCCCCTACCAAAAAGCTGTGTCTTCTCCCATCTTGCTCCTTTCATCTGTCACTTGGAACAGAGCGGGTTGCAGGATGTGGAGTTGGTTAGGCACCTCTGGCTAAGGCTAGGGAACCATGGAAAGCCCTAAAGGAATCCTGTCCTGAGGCTTACTACCTGTGTGACCTTCACCTTCCTGGGTGTCATTTCCTTTTCTGAGATCCTTTGAGCCTGTGCTCCTTGCTGAGGCTGCGGCACCCTCAAATACCCCGGCCAATAGCTGAGCCAGCACACTTCAAGGAGCAGTTGGCCTTCTAGCCAGGGCTGCCATCAAAGTCATAGATCTTATATAGCCCTGAAGATGAGGAGATGAGGACAGGGGAACCAAGGCTCAGAGAACAGCTGTTGGCCTTCAGGTACACCACAGCTGCTAAGGCTAAACCTCAGGCCCTCCAGCCATAGAGAACAAGGCAAAAATCTTGGACTTCTGACCAGTATCCCTTGTGTAACTTCAGATACTTAGAAATGACTTTGAGTCATCCCTCCCACCATTCCATTGCTCCCCTTCCTCCCCCCTCCCCCCATCTACCTTGTAAGAGAAAGGGGAAGAACTGAGCAGAAACTCATCCTCTGACCTCTATTCCTTTCCCCACACACCAGTCAAATGGTGCTGGAGTCACCCACTCATCTTGGCTCCAGTTCCCTTTTCCTAGGGGAATGTCCTAGGGGCTGAACTAGGACAGGAGGAAGGAAAAAGAGAATCCTGGAATGTAAGAGCTGAGAAGACCTCTTAGAACACAGAGTGTCAGAACTGGAAGGTCCTTAGGAACCATCTAGTCCAACCCTCTGATCTCCTAGACTGGGGCCCAGAGAAGCAAAGTAACTTGTTCAAGGTCACACACAGCAAGTAGGTGGCAGAGGTGGGACTCTGATCCAAACTTGTTACTATTCAATCTGGTGCAGTTTCCCCTTCTGTAAAATGGAACACAGACACACACATATAGTATGTGTACATGTATACATGTATATACACATATATGTAAGTATACACACATAAAATCCATGATTTACCAATGACTGTGAATGAAGGAACTGGGGACAAGACTCCTAGAATCTTTTGCCAGTCTCTCTTCTCTCTTGTACCCTGGGAAACAGTTCTGGCCCCTGCTTACCTGTTGCTTGCACATTCCTCTCATCCTAGGTAAGCCTTAGTAATCCCTGGATCCTTCAAGTCTCAGCCAAGATGCCAACGGTAAGCCTGGCTTCAACCTGTGGCCAAGAATTTCCCAGCTTCAGACTCCCTGCTGCCTCCCAGGCTCTCCTGTGGGTGCTCCTTGGTTGAAGTTGAATCATGTTCCCTCATTGGCTGTGATCCACTGATTAATTTGACTTCCTTCCAGTGCTGTTGGGGGAGGGGGGAAGGATAGGTTCAGGGATGCCCTCTCCTATATAGCCTGTGGGGTTGGTGTCTGTCCCACTCCTTTGTACAGGATCCCTTCCTCTCATTCCCCATCGCTATCTTCCCCTGTCTCTATTTTCCTCTCTTTGTGTCTCCTCCTGTGCTTGTGGCTCTCTCTGTCTTTGAGTCCCACTGGGCTCTATCTCTGGCTGTAGAGACGCTGGACACCAGGCACTCAGTGCATCACCAAGTGTGAACACATGAAGCCCAAGCCGGGTGAGCTGGCCTTCCGAAAAGGCGAGGTCGTCACCATCCTGGAGGCCTGCGAGGTGGGGACTGGGCCACAGGTGGGAATGGAAAGGGCCCAGACTCTGGGGGATACCTCTGGGGAGGTGAGGCCCATGAGCCAGGATCCAGTGTAGATCTCAGGGAAAAGACTGGGCACAGCTTCCTATTCCCTCCCTCCATCGCCAGCTCTGGCCTCATCCCCTCGGCAGAGCAAGAGCTGGTATCGGGCTAAACACCATGAAAGTGGTCAAGAGGGGCTGTTGGCAGCTGGATCCGTTCGTGAACGAGAGGCCATCCCCACTGATCCCAAGCTCAGCCTCATGCCGTGAGTAGAGAATGTCGTCAGTGCTCTCAGTTACTCACTGCCTCTGAATGCCATTGTCTATGGGATCTGTTTTCCAGTATCCCTTCCTCCCCCAACCCCATGCCTTTGATGTCAACTTGCCACAGTACCAGGATTCACATTACCCAATGCCCCCTTAATTCTTGAAGTCCAGGGCATTCTTTGCCCAAGGTTCACCCCTTATCCCCTTCCCCCTAGAACTTCCTCTTCCAGTTCTAGGCACTCCCAATTCACCCACAGGTGGTTCCATGGCAAGATCTCAGGGCAGGAGGCAGTAACTTTGTTACAGCCAGCAGAGGACGGGCTCTTCTTGGTGCGGGAATCTGTGCGGCACCCAGGTGACTATGTACTGTGTGTCAGCCATGGCCAGGAGGTGGTCCACTACCGAGTGCTGCACCATGGTGGACGATTGACTATTGATGAGAGTGTCTCCTTCTACAACCTTATTGACATGATTGAGGTCTGTCCATCTCATTCTATTCATTACCTCTAGTAACGTCACTATCCCTCAGTCCCTTCTGTTCTAGTGGTCCCTCCCATCCCTCTCTCTGGCCTCCAGGAATTACTAATCTCCCCCAGGAACCTCCTTTGAGGAATACAAATCCCTGAGTCTCCCAAGACCCTAGGCTTGGGACTTCTAAATCCTCAGTTTCCCCAGGAATCTCCTAGCTCCCAAAAAGCTAGAGTTCTACCCCCACTAATTCTGAGAGAATTCTCTGGGGAATTCCTCCAATCCCCCCAGCTCATTCCTACTTCCCTACCTCCTGACCACTCTCTCTATCTCTCTCTCCCCTCCCATTTCTCAAGATTCTAACTGGGATGTCAGCCCAGCTTTGGTTACCAAGGAAACCAATCCAGCCGTCAGCAACTAGTGTCCATGGGAACCAAAGTCCCCTGGCTCCCCCAGTCTCTCCTCAGCTTCCTAAGGGTCAGTGGTCATCTAGGAGGGAGCTAGAACCAGGAATCCCAATTAGCCAGATAGCCACCCCCACAGCCAGGAGAGGGAGTCCAGTCCCCTTTCCCAAGGAGGCTCAGTAGCCTCTGTCCTGTGAGCATGTCTTAACTCAATCTGCCATCTGTCTATCTGTCCATCCATCTTCAGCATTATATGAAGGACAAGGGGGCCATCTGTACAAAGCTAGTGAAACCCAAGAGGAAACATGGAACCAAGTCAGCTGAGGAGGAACTGGCCAAAGGTGAGAACTATGGGGTAGCCCAGGGAAAGGAGGATCTAGAAGTCTTTTTTCCCAACTCCCTACAGGGTAGAAACTTTAACAAAAGGTCTTGTTGGGCAGAAAATCATAAGAGGGAAGGGAGGGGAAAACAAATCTTTATTAAACATTAATTATGTACCAGGAACTGTGCTAAAATAAATCCCTTACTTTCTCCGGGTCATTTCCTCATCTGGGAAAATGGGCACAGCAATGCCTGCACCAAGAGGCATTACTATGCAATGGTTAGAGAGAGGATCCCCCTTGAAGTAAAGAAGACCAGAGTTTAAGTTGTCCCTATGACCAACAATAATTGTGTGAATGTGGGCAAGTGACTTAGCCTGTCAGTGTTCCCAGGCAATTTTTTAAGACTGTTCAATACAGATGAATTTGCTCTCTGAACTAGTGGAGGAAGTTTCCATGCTAAGAGTTCCCTAACCTGATGAATTCCCAGGACTAGATTAAAAAAACAAACAAACTCAAAACAAAAGCCCAGACCCAAAACAGAAGCAACCACTACAACCCCAGAGGGCTGTTGTGAGAGTCAGATGAGATAGTGGCTTTGTAATTTTGTTAAGTGCTATTTTTGGAGTAATAATGTGTCCATATGGGTGGACAACCTGTTGTACTTGTAGCTAGCATTTATATGGCTCTTTAAAACGTGCAAAGTGCTTTATTTTGCATGCATCTGTTCCCTCAGTACTGGCTAGAAGGCTGATCTTCAAGCCAGGAAACTCTTCCTATCTCTGACATATACTGGCTGTTTGACCTTGGGCAAGTCTCAACCTCTCAGTGCTCTGGGTGGATTAGTAAGCTTCGGAGCAGGTGCTAATATATGCATTGTCATATGAGTTCAAACACGGTGACCTTGAAGGACACGGCCCTGTCTCCTATGTTCAGCCTGAACATGTGAACAGGAGGGGAGAAAAGACCCTCCCTGCTGGGTGGGTGAGGTGTCTGGAATCTGGTAGGTCCCACCTGATTCCTGACTGGGCTCTTTTCCCACAGCCGGCTGGTTACTGAACCTGCAACAGCTGACCCTTGGCTGCCAGATTGGGGAGGGGGAGTTTGGCGGTAAGTGGAAAGAAGAATGAGTGTGTGTGTGTGTGTGTGTGTGTGTGTGTGTGTGTGTGCGTGTGTGTGTGTGTGTGTGTGTGTAGGGGGGGTTTGAATGGGACTAAGGCTTCTCTCCCTGGAGTAACACTTGCCTGTCACCCCCACACATCCCTGGCCCCAGAGGCTGTGCCTCCTGAAAGTGACACAAGGAGAGACCAAGACCTGAAGAGATTCAGTAAACACTGAGCCTAGGAGAACTGAAAGAAACACAGACTATGGAGGGTGTTGGGGGAAGGTTTTGGTGTGTGGAGAAGATGGGGAGTGGAGGCTTGGCTGGGCTTAGTCTCACACACTTTTCCGGTGTGGCTTGTCCCAGCCGTATTGCAGGGGGAGTACCTGGGCCAGAAGGTGGCAGTGAAGAACATCAAATGTGACGTCACTGCCCAAGCCTTCCTGGATGAGACTGCTGTAATGACGTAAGGCTCAGGACCCAACTTGGAAGGCGTGGAAAGAAGCCCCACCTTTTCCTTCCCCCCTGGGCTTGGGGGAGGAGGTGGCTCCCACCTCTGGGGCAAAGCAAATGGAGCCAACTTTTAGGGGCTGGTGATTCCCAGGTGTATTTGGATTATTCAGGTCTTAGAATGCCCCAGCTGGAAGGGACCCTATAGGAAGAGAATGAGTCCTGGGCTCCTGTCCATGTTCACATCAGGGAGCTCTAGTCACGACCACTGGGTGACCTGGGGCAAATCTGTTCAACTCAGTTTCTTCATTTGTAAAATGAGAGGGTTGGACCCAGGATGGATGCGTTCTGGGCATCCCTTCCCCATATGCATGCAACCTCTATCCCTCTTCCAATTCACCCCCAGAAAGATACAGCACAAGAATTTGGTGCGACTGCTGGGGGTCATTCTTCACCAAGGGCTCTACATTGTCATGGAATACATGAGCAAGGTCAGCTTGAGCCCTGTCCTCTCCATCCCTCTTCTGGGGGCCACTCTCTCCCTGGTGGGCACATGCCTCCTCTTTTTCTGCTCTCTTCCCAGCTTATTCACCCTCTGTCCCTTGCTACCTCACTCCTCCTCCTCGGGTTCCTCTTCCCCACTGCTCAGATCCCAGAACCAGGCCAAAAGGGGATTGTGGAATCTGGACAAGGGAGCAGAGGGCTGATGAATAGGGGAAGAAGAAAGGATAGAAGGATTTGAGGGAGGGGAGCAGGAAGTAGAAGAGGTTAGGAAAAGAAGATGGAGAGAATTAGAGGAGGGGAAGGGGATCCAAAGGACTCGAAGGAGGGGGTGAGGATTGAGGGAGAAGGAGGTAGGGGACATTCAGGGAAAGGGGAAGGAAATGGAGAAGGGAGGATTGAGGGAAGATGAAAGGGAGAGGAGAGACTCAGGATCTGGGGGAGGAAGGAATCGGCAGAGCCCAGAGAAACCCCCTCTGCCCAATCTTCCCTCCATAGGGGAACCTCGTGAATTTTCTTCGGACTCGGGGCCGTGCCCTGGTACACAAGGCTCAGTTGCTGCAATTCTCCTTGTAAGTGAGGGAAGGGAGTTTGAACCCTCATAGACATTACTTCTGAGTGCTGTGGGGTAATGCAAGCCAGGCCCCAGGAGAGGCACATTGTACAAAGAGTGCTGAAGTTGAAGTCAGAAGACTTGGGTTCTAGTTCAATCCCTGCTCTGTTACTTAATACCATCATCACCTTGTACAAATATCTTTCCTTTCTTGGGCCTCAGTTTACCTATCTGTAAAATGGAGGGGTAGACTAAATGGAATCTCGGGTCCTTCCAATTCTAATAGTCTGATCCTGAGTATGTTTGTGTCTTGTGCTGGGACCAGGATATGGGAGATCATGGTATAAAACTTTCTCTTAATCCCTTGATCACACCCCCTCCCCTCCACTTCCTGGGCCAGGCATGTAGCTGAGGGAATGGATTACTTGGAGGGTAAGAAACTTGTACACCGAGACCTGGCTGCCCGCAACATCCTCATCTCGGAGGATCACGTGGCCAAGGTCAGCGACTTTGGTCTGGCCAAGGCTGAGCGAAGGGGCCTGGATACCAGCCGACTCCCTGTCAAGTGGACTGCACCCGAGGCCTTGAGACATGGGGTGAGACATGGGGATCAGGGTAATCAGTCAGCTATCTAGGGGGTCATTGTGGTGAGGGTTAAGGCAAGGTGAAAGTCCTATAACTTCAGAGTTGGAAGGGACCTCAATGGCTCCCTAGTGCACCCCAAAGAACTCATAACCCCCAAATTCCCCACTACAACATACCTGACAAGTGGTAACCTGGCCTTTGCTTAAAGGCCACCACCCCCCTTCCCACCCAGTCCACTACCTCCAGAGACAGTCCAGCCCCTTTCGGACATGTCTTTGGTAAGGATTTTTTGGTTTTTTCCTGCCATCAAGCCTAAACTGCATCTTCGCAACTTTCATTCCCTGCTCCTAATGTTATCTTTGGGGCCAAACAGAACAGCTTAATAATCCTACTTCCATGTGAGAGAAGGTGTGATGTGAGGAAAGGTAGCATGCAAGGGAGGTTCCTTCCCTTCCAGACCCCTCCTCTTATTTCTACCCACCACCCTCCAAGGCCTTTCTCCAAGCCCTGACCTTCCCTGATGATATGTAGTCTAGGGTCAAGGGATCCCATAGTGTTCCCCTCATCTCACCGGTCCTCCACTTCCAATCCGGACCTGCAGAAATTCTCCAGTAAGTCAGACGTCTGGAGCTTTGGGATCCTTCTGTGGGAAGTGTTCTCCTATGGCCGAGCTCCATACCCCAAGATGGTGAGCATGGTGGGGAGGTATGCCCTAAGATCAACTGGGCCAGAATAGTGGGGAAGAGTAAAGCTTCAAGTTCCCGATGTGGGGCACAGGGATAAGATTAGATGGGGGACCCTGGAATCACATGATGTGTGTGTAATTAACCAGGGACAGGACTAGTGGGGGGGATGCTCCAAGGTTACAGTGATGGAGTGATGGCCTTGATTGGGGGTGGAGGAGCCCTGGGCCTGAGGATGCATCCAACCAGCCTTCGCTGTCTCCTCCTTGTTTGTCTCCAATGCAGTCTCTGAAGGAGGTATCTGAAGCTGTGGAGCAGGGTTACCGAATGCAGCCCCCAGAGGGTTGTCCTGCCAGTGTCTATGCCCTCATGGGCAGCTGCTGGGAGGCAGAGCCTACTCGCCGTCCAGCCTTCAGGAAACTCTTGGAGAAGCTGGCCAAGGAACTGAGGAACACTGCGACAGAGCCTGTCCCCGAGGGAAGCTCGGCTGGACCCCAAAGCCTCCAAGAACCTTGAACCTCAGGCCCTTGTGCCCCCAAGGCTGCAAACCAGACTCTATAGGCTAAAGAGGAGGGCTCCCAGGGGCCTTGCCCAGGCCACCCCATTGGGGACTGGAGGGAGACTGGAGATTGTCAAAGTGCTGCCTACTGTCTCCTATCCTCCCTGGATAATTCCTGCTGAGAAAGCCACCCGAAGTGGGATTGGGACTGGGTGGGAAAGTGCATGGGGTGGGGAATGTAGAACTGTGCTACACTTGATTCCTGCCCTCCCCTGGCACCCTTCAAGCTTCTGGTGCAATCTGGCCTCAATTTCATTGGGCTACAGTCACTCTTCTGCTGGAGGTGTTTTCTTGGGGAATAGCCAGGGGATGCCCCCAGAGGGCCTATAGAAATCAAGAAGCCCAAGGGAGGACACTGGCAAACTGGGAAAAGGTTATAAAGGACTTGGAGGCTTTATTATTCTGAGAACTGGCTTCTGTGTCTCTTTGCCCGCTCTTCTTATTAACCCTTGGCAGAGATCCCTTCTGCACTACACCTGTGATAGTCAGGTGGGTGCAGGATCCCTTTGCTGTGGCCCAGCTCTCATATTTGGTGAATGTCCATCCCCTCCCTAAGGTCTTCCTTGAATATACCCTGAATCAAGCATGGTGATCTTCCTGGTGAAAAATCTTTTCCCAGGATACTATCATGGAGATCCATTCCCTTCCTGGTGATCTGATCTAGGATCATATGCCCAATTTGATGAAGGATCTATTCATGGGATCCCACCACCCTCTGACTAGTAGATATCTTGGATCCCCTACCTGTGGAGATCTAGCAAAGGAGGGCTCTCTTTCCTTCTGGACCTCATTCAAGGGAAGGGAATGCAGTGACTTCCTCCAGAGCTCCTGGAAGCCAGGGGGTCAGAACAGGCCTTGGAATGAGGTGGATGCAAGTGACACAGACAGAAGCTCATGGTCTCCAGGAAACAGAATCCCAGACTTGAAAAGGATCTCAGAGGCTGCCTTACCCACCTTGCACCTGTGCATGGAGCATCTCCAGCAGCCTGAAGGCTAAGGGGAGAAACCTAGTACCTCCTGAGGCTGCCCATTCCTCTTGGAGTAGCAGCAACTCTAAGGAAGTCTTTCCTTTAAAATCTCAATTTGTCCCTTCAAAACTCCACCCCTCCCCGACCCCGATTCTGCCTCTGGGGCCTGGCAGAACAAAGCTGCTCCCTCTTTCAGAGGATAGTTTTTCCAATACTTAAAGATAAGTCTTATGACTTCCTAAAGTCCTAAGCATTGCCAGATCTTTCAAAGAAGGCTCTTCTCTGTCCTCTTCACCTGGAAAGACGTAAACCATGCCCTTGTTTTCCCCTTGAAAACCTCGAGGCCCCTTCTGAAGAAAGTCCAGAGGATTGGAGTCATGGCTGGGGGTAATGAGGGGCCACCACAGCATTACACCCCAGCTTGAATGGCACATCGCCTCTTGGAGCACAGCCTAAGGGTCACCCCTCCCCTGTCCTTCAGGGGCCCACTAATCTGTGGGCTGCCTTTCCCCTACCCCCCCCCCCCAGGGCCTCTAAGCTGACACAGCTGTCTGGGAGCATCAGCCTTCAGGGCATAAGAGGCTCAGGCCTGGGCTAAAGCTACAGAATACCCTAACCCTCCCTGATACTACCAGCCTGCCCTCTTAACCAATTTGCGGCCAATTAGTGTAATTGGGAGACTTGTAAAGATGAAGCTCGTTAATGTTTTAAAGTAATGAAGCAATTAGGGGCCTGGCAAGGAGGGTAATTATGGAGGGGACTCTCCCTCCCTCTCCCAGCCTGCTCCAGTCTCCACCACTATCTCCAGTACATCAGCCTGGACATACTGGCAAGGGCTGTCGTGGACACAGAAGATGAGAGTGAGAAAGGGAGACTGACAAAATGACATAGGCCTGCTTTTATACAGAAGGAAACTGAGGCTAAGGGAAGAAGATGGGACAGCCTAGGTTTGTGCGGTGAGTCAGTGGTAAGGTTAGAACTAGATCCCAGGTTTCCTGTCTCCCAGCCCACTGCTTGCTACACAACTCCCAGCTTCCTCCTTCAGGAGCATGGCCTGGCGGCCAGACCTGGGTTTGAATGCTGTCCTCACACCTGTTAGCTGGGGGATCCAGGGCTCATCCTGAATGTTAGCTTTCTTATACCTCCAATGGGGATAATAACCACCTGCCACTATCTGCACCACAGGGCCTGTAGACATCTATGATCTTTGGGGTAGTTGGAGACCTGGAGACATATAATGGAGGTAGGCAGACAATTACCTAGGTTTGCACTATAGGAGGGTAATATAGGGGGTTCCCAGGCCCCAAGCCCATCTCTCCAGAGTCTCTCCCTATCCACTTTTCCCTTCCCCAAATCCTGGGGAGGCTGCTGGTGTCATCTGTGGTCTCAGTGGGAGGTAGTGAATGCAGCCTTTTCAGGGCGGTGACGGTAGGGAGATGCCAGGGTTTCTGAATCTGCCTCTTGTCTTTGCTACTCACTCACCAGATGACTATAGGCAAGTCTCTCTGGCCTCAGTTTCCTCCTCTATAAAATGTGACTGCTTCCAATAAAGTCCTCCTTGTCTTTTCTACCTTCCCTTGGGCTAATGCCTCATCCTTTGAGTCATGGAAGGGCCCTAATGTCTCTAAAACCAAACAAGCTGAGCATAGACTCTGGTGAGTCGTTTCAAGGAGGGAAGACAATTGATGGACCATGCCAGACCATCCTGGTTACATTCAGAGAGGCTCAGCATGATGGCTTCAGGGGGATGAAATGTGTTGGCGCAGGAAGTCTTGAAGACCACTGTGATCTTCCTTAGGTCCCTGGAGGACTGAGGTACAGGAATATTTGGCTCGAGTCTCATAGAAGGGATTCCTAGTCATGTACCAGTCCCTTCCAAATTTAAGATACTGTGATCCTGACATGATTCCCTAATGGTTCTCCATCCATTAGCTCCTCTGAGAGGACCTGGAGGTACCACAGAGGAAGCCTGTCCCTCTCCTCTAGTCTTCTACCTTTCCTACATCACTCTATTAGCTGCCTATCTACCAGGACTGTGCCTTGGCCCATTCTATACAGTTAACCACTTCCCCCACCCCCTACCACCTTCTGGACTCAGGGGGACATCAAGGGGTAGCAGCTGTCTGTCATCCTTAAAGGGGAAGGCCTCCCAATTAATCACTGGCTGTAATCTCTCTTCCAGTTCTCCTCCCATTGCTTTCTAGTCTGTAAGGGCTTATGACAGGGGTGTGTAAAGATCTGCAGAGACAGGTGGGTGTCCCAGGGAGGAAGACTTGACCGGAGGAGCCCCTTGTTCCTGGTGAGTGCCATATGGTTAAGGGGGTGGCTAAGATGGGATAGAAGTGGGGAGAATCAGGGTGGCTGGAAAGAAGTAGGTGTCAAGGAGATGGTTTGAGGGACCCCAGTGGAGTTAAGATCCCCAACCCTGAGAGAAAGACAGACGCTGACAGACAGGGAGGAGAGATTGAGCCAGAGAGAGACAAAGAATTAGAAAGCAAATGAAGACAGGGATATTTGGTGCAAAGAAATCCTAGGAGCCAGAACACCTGAGGTCTAGCGCTAGGGGAGAGGGAGAAAATGTTTGCTATTAGAATCACACAATTTCAGGGGCAGAAAGGGTTTCAAAAGACATTTAATCCAACCTTTTCCATTCTTGGAAAACTTGTCAACCAGCGTATAACGGAAAAGCCCTGGTAGCGGACTTCTGGGGGCTTCCTGTTCCGCTTTTGAACAGCCCTGATTTATAGGAGGTATTTTCTTTTATGGTACCAAAATCTGCTCCCTCCCGCCCCCCATGGCTTCCTTCCTTTGCTCCTCTATCTGTCCTCTGTGGCCATAAAGAACAAGCTTAATTCCTTTTCCACACAGCCCTTCAAGTAATTGAAAACAATTAGCATACCTCCCCTGAGTCTTCATTTCTTCAGGCTAGACATCCCCAGCTCCATTCATCTCTCACACTTTACAGTGCCCTTCCTTCCCAACTAGCTGCCCTCCTTTGGAAATGTTCTGCTTTGTCAGTGTCCTTCCGAAATGACCCCAAAATTAAGCAGTGATGCAGATGAGGTCTGGCTGGGGCAGAATACAGTGGGATATAGAATACAGTGTTTCCTCTTTCTCTATACATGCTGCACCTCTGCTAATGCAGCCCAGGATCAAATTCACTTATGGGGTCTGCCATGTTGAGGCTGTGAATGCACCTTAGCCTCTGGTGCTTTCTCCCTGTGATAGTCAGTGGCATGTTTTTTATAAGTATCCCTAAATTTAATCCTATTAGATTGGACCCATCATTTTAGCTTACTGAATCCTAATTCTGTCAAACAAAGTATTAACGTAGGCTCACAATGCAGAACCTGGCCCATCGGGGAATATTTGCAGAGGGAAAAAATACCGAACAGTTTGCAGCTGTTGAGCAACTGACTGGGCTTCTCTAAGAGAGAGCGCGTATGTGCTTTATTTAAATGCCTGAGCAAGGTTTCCAGGCGGTGCCTTTGCCCCTAATCCAGCCTCAATACCCCTAGAAGATCTCTGGTCTGTGGGATCAACAGCTTAGCCCAGAGCTGGCTTCAGAGAGAAAAGGGCTATTAAGGGGCTTCAGTGATTAGCTGGGAGTGGGGGAAGGGATACAACAGCCCCTTAGAAACATCCCATTGAACCCTATACTCTCAGAGTCAAAAAGGCCCTTTAGAGACCCTTTAGAGTCCAACTCTCATATTTTACAAATGGAGAAACAAAGGTTCAGGTTAAATGACTTGTTCAGGGTTACACCATGAATGAGTAGTAGATTCTATTTGTAGTTCACTAGAAGAACTTAAGGTTAAACTGAGACCTGTAGAGGTCAAGTAACTTGGCCAAGATCACAGGATTCAATACACACTTATGAACTAGGCACTGTGGAAAGGAAGAGGAAAAACTGGCAATCCCTATCTGCAAGGAAAGAAACACACATTTATTAATCAACAATGCTGGCAGACAGGTGCTGTTTTGATCTGCATTTAACAATTGAAGAAACTGAGGTGAAGTGACTTGTCCAGGATTGTAGAGTTAGTAATAAGTGTTTAAGGCTGGTTCTGAACTCTGATCTTCCTGACTTCAGGTCCAGAGCTCTTAGGTACAGCACCACCCAGCTTACATTTTTCTACTTACACACATAAGCAAGTACAATATAATTTGAGGAAGGAGAGGGCACTAGTGATGGAGGTGATCAAGAGCTTCATGGAAGGAGTGGTGCCTGTGCTCAGCCTAGAAGGAAGATGACTTGGTGGTTGAGAGATGAGCCAGGACTATGCTCTAGGCATGGGGGACAGGTGGCCTGTGCAGGATAGTGGTCCTAGCTCTCCATCTAGGTAGTTGCCCTCCGCACCTGGAGGATTCATTGTACTGACCTCGAGATTCTCCTAGGCAAGGCTACAGGGCAGACTGCCCATCTCCCCTCCTCTCCCTCCCCCCACCTTCATCTCTTTTCCCCCTGCTTGCTCAGGTGGGGCAATGTTTCTGAGCAAGTGTGAGGGAGAGCCAGCTGAGGGAAGGCCCCCAGGGTCCTCGGAGGCAGAAGAGGCCCCCAAGAAGAAACACAGGAGGAACCGCACAACCTTTACAACCTTCCAGCTGCATCAGCTGGAGAGGGCATTTGAACGCTCCCACTACCCTGATGTCTACAGCCGAGAGGAGCTGGCCACACAGGTCAATCTTCCTGAGGTTCGGGTGCAGGTGAGACTGAAAGCAATGAGTCACCCATCAGCTACATAACTGTCTTCCCCTGCACTTCAGTTTGGGGGGTAGGAGTAGAGACAGAAGGAAGAGACTCTGAACTCTGCCTTCAGGGAGCTCCCGATCTAGGTGAGAGACAAGACTTGGACTTGTGGAAGGATCAGAGCTCAGGGTGGGAGAGGATAGAAAGCAAAGACAAGGTGGGTCATGGAATTCAAAAGAGAATGATGCTGCTGGGCTGGGGTAATGGTGGGTGGGTCAGGGAAAGTGTCCCTGGGTAGGTGGGTAGGCAAGGCAACAAATGTAGTGCTTCTTATGTGCCAAGCCCTGGGCATAAAAATACTATCAAAAAGAAAGAGAACTCCTCAAGGAGCTTACAGTCTAATGGGGAAGACAACTCATTTTGGACTCCTTACTCTCTTCTCGCTCCCTCCATATTTAATCTGTTGCCAAGTCCTGCTGATTTTACCTTCATAATATCTTTCATATATTCCCTCCTTTCTCTTCTGACACTGCTACCGCCCGGGCAGGCTCTTACTACTTTTTAGTCAGATTATTTATTGCAATAGCTTTCTAATTGGTCTCCCCATTCTGGTCCTTCCCCTACCCAGCTGTCAAAATAATTTTCCTAAAGCACAGATCTGACCATACCACTCTCCTATTCAATAAACTGCAATGGTTTCCCATCACCTACAGGATCAATTCTCTCTTTGTCATTGTTTGCTGTTCATTGTTGTTGAAGAGGATTGTGATGCCATTACAGGCAGGTGAATTGGATTTAAGTGAGACAGGGCTGTGCAAAGTTACCAGCCTCACTTTCTTCTCTGGGTGAAATCTGGATCCAATGGCCAGATAGAGATCAGGATGACAGAGGATGGATTTGCCAGTCTTCTTACACTTCCTTCTCCCTCCCCTCCACCTTTCTAATATAGTGACACCGGCCTCCTTGCTCCTCAAACAAGACACTCCATCTCCAGACTGGGCATTTTCACACACTGTCCTGGCTTCCTTCAAGTCCCACCTTCTACAAGAAGCCTTTTCTGATTCCTCTTAATGCTGATGCCTTTCTGCTCTTGATTCCCTCTAATTTATTCCATATTTATCATTTTCTGCACATCATTATTTTCATGTTGTCTCCCTCCATTAGACTGAGTTTCTTGAAGACAAAGACTGTTTTTTGCCTTTCTTTGTATCCCCAGTGCTTAGCACAGTGCCTGATAAGCCACATACTAAAGGGTTCTGCAGAACAGGGGGTGTGCCTGGGTGGTAGAAGAGGCAAGAGGAAGATTCTAAGACAGAACAAAAGCTCTGGGGGCAGGAATGAGGGTGAGGAACCCATGCTGGTGGAAGTCAATGCAGTACTCCTAGGGGAGCAGAGAGGAAGGAGACTGTAGATTAGGGCCAGAGTATGGATAGCATGGGAGTTCCTCTTGCAGACAATGGGAACAATTAAAGGTGAGTGAATTCAGGGAGGTTGTGACCAGTGTTGAATTTTTGGAAGATGGCTGTCTTCCTGTGCAGGAATGATTGGAGGAAGAGAAAATGGAGGCTACTGAGGAGAAAGTTGGGATAGGCAGGATCAGATGGGGACTAGAGAGTGGTGGGAGTAGAGAGGAGAGGGTAGATGTCTGGACATTGTGGAGGGAGAATCAAAGAATGTTATAACTGGAAAGCACCTTAAAACACATGCCAGAGCTAGAAGGATTCTTAGATAACATCTCAACCCAGGGTTCTTAACCTCTTCACAGAATCATATTTTTTTTTCACAATTGAAGGAAATGTTAAATTTTGTGTAGATATTAGTGAAAATGGAAATGTAATTTTTTTCCCCAAAGGAATCCAAGTTCATGGTCCCCTTGAAATCATCCCTGAATTCTTTGGGAGTCTGTGAACCCCAGGTTAAAAACATCTGATCCAGACAAATCCTCTAATGATACAGAAATAAATAAACAGATGAACAGAGCATTTATCAATTACTTACTAAATTCTAGGAACTGTGCTAAGTGCTAAAGGTACAAGTATAACCAAACAAAACAGTCTTTACTCTCAAAGAGTTTGCATTTTGAGGAAAGGAAGATACTGTGCTGGAAAGTAGGGCATCAGGAATAAGCCAACTGACAAATAGAGAAGTTTGGAGAATGAGTCAAGCCAGAACTAAAATGAGAATGGCTGGGGCCCTTCAAGAAACAGTGAACCAGGGTAGGGAATCACCCATCAGGAGAATGGGCCTCAGGGTAGAGGTTTCTTCAAGGTGAGAAAGCAGCTGATGAAGTGGAGAAATTGAGGTCCAGGAAGCCAAAGAACTTCCCCTAGCTTGTCAGCGGTGGAGCTGTTATTGGATGTTGTGGTAACTGATGTGAAGAGTAATAGAAAAGAAATCTGGGCTCTTCTAGACACCCCTTCTCTCATCATGTTTATCCACTCTGCCTCATTTCCAATCCCACTCCAAACCCTCTAGGAGGAAGGGAGAAGCTTATAGGGATTGGGAAGCTGGGAGGTTTCCTGTTTGGGTTGATCTGATCCAAAGCCAAGAGTTAAGAGCCCCAAAATGAACATGACATTATCTGCCCTGCTCTCCTGAAAAGGCTATTGTGATTGCCAATATCCTTTAGGGAGTTATAACTGTAGTGGACAAGCTAAGTTAGATGCTAAGCAGAACTTTTCTGATGGGGAGAACCTTGGAAAAGGTAACTGAGGCAGAAAGGAGCTTCCTTTCCTAGTCTGAGCCTAGACAATATGGAGTAGGCCATAGAAAGTCCCACTGAAATGCTAGAAAACAGGTCCAAAGATCTCAGGGATCAAGACTCCTATCTTTTATCTCTACCATCCTTCTAGGTCTGGTTTCAGAACCGCCGGGCAAAATGGCGACGTCAGGAGAAGCAGGAGGCCAGCTCCACAGCAGTAGCAGCAGCAGTCACTAAACTTCCAGAGGCCCCCATGTTGGCCTTTGCTCGGCCTCCCCCGACTGCCTCACTCCCCCTGGACCCTTGGCTGACCTCAGCTCCCCCAACAATGCATGCCCTGCCAGGCTTCCTGGGACCAAGGCCTGGTCTACAACCCACCTATGGGCCTCATGCCTTCCTCCATGCATCCTCAGGAGCCCCTCCTTTTGGGGAGGCCTTTGGTCCCCTGACAGAAGCTGGGGATGCCCACACTCGAAGCTCCAGCATTGTCTCTCTTTGTTTTCGGGCCAAGGAGCATGTCCAGACTCTTGATAGGACCTGGCAGCCTCTCTGACCCTGTTCCTGTTGCCCCTTCCTTGCCTTAGACTTCACCAAGTACAGCTGGGCCTATTCAGGATCCTCTGCTGTGCTCTTCCCTCCTGCCTCTACCCACTTTTGAAGCCCTGCAGGGATGCCCAGCAGGGGTCAGGCCCTGTGAACAACTGCTGACAAGGGCTTTGACCATGTTAAAGATGGATCAGCTGAGAACCAGAAAGCTCAAGCAACTTGGCAAAGGAGACACAACTAGAAAGTAGTAGGGCCAGAATCTAAGAAGTCAGGGGTGGGCTGGTAAATGTTTAATAACCAGCTCTCTAAAGACAAAAAGAAATATTCACTGAATCCTTTTAAATTTGATCTGAATCATTCCTATTTTCTCCCTTACTTTCCTAAGGCTAGACAATCAACAAAACAATAAATCAAACCTCATTTGTAGGGTTTGCTCATTAACAAAATGTAAAGACACACCCTGAAAATTTAGTAAGTGGCTAGGGTCAATGGAGTCACCTCCATCAGAT
>CM053773.1:191226483-191246814 GCA_028658325.1 Potorous gilbertii
TCAACAAAACAATAAGTCAAACCTCATTTGTAGGGTTTGCTCATTAACAAAATGTGAAGACACACCCTGAAAATTTAGTAAGTGGCTAGGGTCAATGGAGTCACCTCCATCAGATCATCCCTGGTTCGTGGGGGGTGGGGTGGATGGGTGACTGGGGACAATGGAAGTATTGGCCATTCACTGGTTCCTCTCCATCTCTTCTTGCTAAATGGGAGGGGGATGGGGACACCCTGTGTTCATGCTGCCTTCGAAGTAAAGTCAGATACGTATGTCTGAGTGACAACATGACTGTCAGGGGATTGACTTTGGAGAAACCTTGGGAAGGAGGCCCCGGTATGTCAGAATTGGGCAGATCTTCAACTGGCAGAGGACTCAAGTCCTAATTCAAACTCTATTGCTCTTCCCGTTATACCACACAGATTGTCTAAGCTAGAAGGGATTTGAGTCCAATTCTTCCATTTTCCTCATTGATTTGTAGATTGGAAAACAGCCAAGTAGGGAATGGATTCACCCAAGGTCACACATTGAATCAGGGGCAGTGCCAGGGCTCAGGTCTTCTGGCTGTTGGTGAGGTATTATTTCACTTTTTGGAAAGTCAGGCACTAATGAGGGAGGAGAAGGCAGGAAAATCCCCTTCCCCTCCCCCACAACCATAGACCCTTGCCATCCTGAACTTCTCACCCTTGCAGCCTTAGAGTTGTATGGGAAGGTCATGAATTCTAGATTGGCAACAAAAAGGAAAATGGAGAAGTTGGGCATAGATGACAAAGTGTTGGGAAGGGGAGTTGGGGCAGCATAAGGTACTTGGTGCCCATGGGCTCAAAGGGAGCTGATGATTTGCTTTAATGTGTATCCATTAGAAACAAGTAGAGAGGTAGCTTGGTACAATGGAATGTGTGCTGGATTTGGTCAGCAAAGATCTGTATTGGGATCCCCATTCCTATTCTAGCCGTGGGATCATGGGCAATACATTTAATGTCTCTGAGCATCAGCCCCTCATCTAGAAAATGGACACAATAGTAATACTTGTAGGATTTACCACAAAGTGATATTGTTGGGTTCAAAAAAGGTAACATGTAAAGTGATCTGCAAACCTTAGAGTGCTACATAATTAATGCAAATAGAATCTAGGCATCCTGGCTTCCCGTCCAAAACTCATCACTCCTGCTGCCACACCAGCTGTCCAGGCTGGAGGACCTGAAATGGTTCCAATTATATCCTTAATGAGTAATTAGGTGGAAAAACTGATGCCATCCTCTCTGGGGATGATGCTGGGGGCAATGAAGTCAACAAGATGGAAAGAACTTGGCTTGATTTATGTCCTGGTATGACCATGTTACTTGTGCCTTGGCCTGGCATCAGGGGGCTACCCTTGGCTGTTGCAGATCCTGAGATTCCTTTCTTACAGGAAGTTAGCATGTTCCCTCATCTTTGCACTCACCACTATTGGAAACCCCATGGATCCTACCCTTACCTATCTGGACTAAGTTGGAGTTCAAGATGGAAAAAATATTGGTGAAGCCTTTTACATCTTGTACCTGAATACTTCCACTCACACTAAGTCCCAACCTAGAGCCTTCACACCCATGTTCATTTCTGAGCTTCAACTTATATTCACTATTCACCCCTAGCCCTACATCTCAGTTGTGTAAATTTGTATTTCAAAAGCTGGATCCTCACTTCTCTGTTCATGTTCAGACCTCCATACCCTAGTTGCTCTGAACATGTGAAAGTATACGTGGAGGTGGCACCATTCCCTTTCTGCCCTTGTGGACAATTAATCCCCCAATAGAGGAAAGAGAGGGAAGGGAGGAACAACGTCATGAATACCTGTTATCTATATTGTGCCAGTTTTTGGGTAGCAATCACCAGCTAGCCAATCAAATTACTTATTTCATTTACATTATTGATGAAATTAACTAATCTACCCATGAGGTGGCAAAGTGGATAGGATGTCAGGCCTGGTTTCAGGAAGACTGTAGCTGTGTACACAGTAGCTGTGTGACCTTGGATAATTCACCTAATCTTTTTGGCCTCAGTATGTGGATCTGGGGCTGATTAGGCAGCTAGAGTGAGTCAGGACCAGGCTGGAGTGCAAGCCACCACCTCCTCCCTCAAGAGACTGAAAGATCCACATATTGTGTGCTAAATGCTAGTAAGAAGCTTGGAGATACGTCAAGTTCCCCAGACTAACACATGAATTAATCATAATGGTCTCAGGAAACTCCCTTATCCCACCTATTTATTTTTTTCATATTCAAGCAAAACAAATTAGTACATTGGCCACATCCAGATATGTCTGTTGGAGGTGGAGTTGGAGGGAAATGCCTCATTCTGCACCCTGAGGTGAAGCCCTTTTCTGTCCGGAGGTATGAGCGGACTTCACCAAAGATCTTCTGAAATCTCTGCTGGCCCCTCATTGTGTTGATCAGTCTTTAAGGCTTTCAAAATCCTTTGAATTTATAACGTTGCTACTGTACAAATTGTTCTCCGGGTTCTAGTCATTTTAGCTTGCATCTGTGTCTTCTAAGGTGGCTGTCTTTTTTGATGAAATCATCCTTTGCACCATTTCTTATAGCACAATAGTATTCCATCCCATTACTATAAGTTAACTTGTTCAGCCATTCCCCAACTGATGAGTACCCCGAGTTTCCCATTTTTTGCTACCATCCAAAAAGCTGCTATATCTTCACTCATGCGGGTCCTTCTTTTCCTTTGGTATCTTTGTGGTATGGCCTAGTAGTGATATTCCTGTGTCAAAAGCTTTGTTTGTTTTATAGTCAGAAAATCTCTGAGCTAGAAAGGGCTTTAGGGATCATCTAGTTCATCTTGTACCTGAGAAGAATCCCATCTTGTCTTTCCTGCTCCCTCTTTTAGAAATAGTAAGAGATCATTAAAAAATTCTTATTTTGAAGCTAGGTGGCACAGCGGATAGAGCTCTGGGTCTGGAGTCACCAAGACCCACAGAGTTCAAATTTGATCTCTTACAGAGGTCATGTGGCCCTAGGGAAGTCACTTAATCTCTATCTACCTCAGTTTCCTCAATTATATAATGGAGATCATAATAGCACTTATCTCACAGGTTCAAAATCAGATATTTCTAAACCACTTAGCAAAATGTCTGATACATAGAAGGCACTTAATAAGTGCTTATTTTCTTTCCCTTTGGACAAATCTGAAAGAGAAATTTGGATCAGTCTCTAGATCCCAGTTCCAAAGGAGTATTTTTCTCTGATCAGTCCAGAAGGACCTTTTCCTGAAGTAACTAGAGCAGTGACAGGACAAGGGAAGAGTTCTCTTGACTGATTAAACTAAGGGATATAACTTCCATAAGAATAGTAACTGCCTTTTAACTTTCTTAGTGTTCCCAGTGATTAGCAGAGTGCCTGGTACACAGTAGGTATTTTAAGAAATGCTTACTGATTGACTGGCTCAAGAAGTTTTATGTTAACATCAGAAGCAGACAACTGAACGGTTACATAAATTCTGTATCCTTGCTCAGTTGCAAATGAAATATACTTTGAGTCCTGTAAATTCACTAATAAAGAAATACAAATTAATGCAACTCTGTGATTACATAACCCCATGGCTGTCCAAGTTGACTGTGAAGGTCCTCTCTCAGGTGACTCTTTAATTCATAGGATCTAATGAGAAACAGTCTACCTTGGGAGTTTTAAAGGTTGAGAGAGCAAGTCACAGTAAATAGTGAGTCAGAGTCCAGACTGGGTTTCTCAGCGAAAGCAACATCAATCCTTACAGTAGCAAGACATAACCTTCGGGACTGTAATATAGCAGTCGCTGAGATGTAGGCTTATCCAACTGGAGCACCAAATTTGGACATGTATTTGGTGAGATCAGTATTATGTAGGAAGTGTGCTAAGTTTTGATCCTACTTCCCCAGAGACCGAGGTGAGCAGGATGACGAGGAAATATTTGAATGCTTGTATCTTTGAAGTAAATGTCACTTTGCAAAAGCTAACCAGTAGCAAATGGAACTGGGGAATAAATCACTGGGGCCCCTAATGACAGGGGGGAACACAGCCAAATGGGGCTCATCCAATAGCAGTAGAGAAAAGCCAACCACAAATGCCTCAAAGAAACAGCAGAAGGACCTAGAAGTATGAAAATATTTATAGCAGCTCTTTTTGTGGTGGCAAAGAATTGGAAACTAAGGGGGTGCCTATCAATTAGGGAATGTATTATATAGTATGTAAGTGGAATGAAATACTATAGGGCCATAAGAAAGGATGAAGAGGATGGTTTCAGAGAAACCTGACATTCACCTATCCTGGGTGGGAGTGTGGAAAACCAGAGAGCAGCGTAGTTAAGACAGATACTGTTTTCCCTTCCTTGCACTGGTCCAGGTCAAGGACCTTCCTTGGCCAGCACGGCCTGGGCAGGGACTTCAGAGCCAAACCCCAGTCGTGGGGTCCTGTGGGGCCCAGGGAGCTTGTCAGACATTGTAATCATATCCTATGTTGCACCTGGCAAGGTGGCAGCATAACATAATGGAAGTTAGCAGACCTGGGTCCTCAGATAGCCCCCATAATTCTGTGTGACCCTCACCAAATTCCTGAACTTGTTGCCCCTTTCTGTAAAACAGGTATAATAATCTCTGCACTGCTGGGAAGGTCAGTGGCAAAAAAAAATGATAAGATTTAAGGTTCATGACATATCAGTTAAATTTCAGCATCACTAAAGCCCAGCCACATTTTCCCAGGAAAATGCCACCTATTCCAAGAGCCAGGAGACTTTTTCAGTAACTACAGGAGACTCAAGGGAAATTGGGGTGAGTTGGCTCACTGAGAAGGTAAGGAGATGGGGTCTTTGGGGAAGCAGAAGCAGAGGCAAGGGAGGGGGCTGTTTCACTGTGTGACTAATGCCAACCATTCCTGCTCCTATCCCTGTGGATTCTCTAGGAACTAGAATGATGACCCACTCCCAAACTCCAGGGTCAGAAGAGAGGACACTGAGTCATTTTGCTCCCAAAGAAACTCCTGGGAGGGCTTTATTCACCTGCCTTAGGCCCAGGTCCTCTCAGCCAGTTTCACAGCACAAAGGGCTGCTGGGAACCTCAGAAGGTAAGATGAGAGGTGGGCTTGAAGAATCATGGTCCAAGAACAGAAGGGAAGGAGCTATCTCTTCCACTTCTCACTTTTTCCCACCAACAAAACACAAAGTTCTTGGGAGAAAACCCTTTACTCCGTGGCTTCCTCGCCTGCTGCCTGAAGTTCTATTCCAGGAGGACACCCTGGTTAGTAGGGGATGGGAGTAGGAAGAGTCCCCAGGGGATGTCCCATCATCATAGCAGGTCTGGGGCACAGGCATGCCTCTGCCCTTGATGTCCTCTATTACTGCTTCTTGTTCTTGTGTAACTTGTTGTGCCTCCAGATGTTCTGTTTTCGCAGCAGCCGCCAGTACTCCCGGCTTTCAGGGTCCAGCTCCTCAAGGGTCTTGGGTGGCCCCAGGTTCATCTCAAAGAGCCTAAGGAAGAAAAGGGAGTCATTCCCTTCATCAACAACCTTCCGTGGCTCCCCATGGTCTACAGCAGAGAGGGCCATGTCCCCATCTAAGAATGTTTTTTACAATGTTGGATATAATAAAGCTTTATCTAAAAAATATAAAAAATTCTTAGCTTGCAGCCTTACAAAAAAACAGGGAGCTGCCAAATCTGGCCCTAGGATTTTAATATATTAATCCCTGGTTTATAGGATGAAGACCAAATACCTGAGTCAAGCATTTGAAGTCTTCCACAGTCGATTCCTGCTGTTGGACGCTACCTCAACCAGGCTACCCTCTGTACCATTCCCTACACAGGCCAGGTCAGGCTTTTTTCCCCCATCCAAATACTCTGAGGTCCAATTCAAATCCCACCTGCTATTTCAACCCATTTCAACAGTCATTAAGCACCTACTATGTGCAAAGCATTTTGCCTGGTGCTGGGAATACAAAGACAAAAAAGCCCAAACCAAACCCAACCAAAACTAGTCCATGACCTCAAGGAGCTTACATTCCACTGGCAGAATGGGCCAGATGTGGCAACCAGATGAATATGGGAGGTGGGGTAGAGGAAACACTCAAGTGTGATTGTGACTGTAAAACTGAATTACTAGAAGGACAGGGATATTCCATAAGGGAATGGGAAAGTTTGTTCCATCAGGCTTTGCCTGATCCCGTTCATTTATGCTTTCTCTTGCCTCCAGTTACTTGGTAGCCCCTCATTTGTTTCTATGTTGTATCTCCCCAACAGAAGGCAAGCTCACATCCATCCCCTTCTATCTATTCACCCTGGACCTCATCCTGGTTCAGGCCTTCATCTCTTCTTGACCAGACTAGTTCAAGACTTACCTTATCAGACTCCTTCTAGTCTCTAGTCTCCAATCCACCTTCAATACAGTTACTAAGATAATCTTCCTAAAGAAGTATGACTATGTCACTCCCCTGCTCAATAAATCTCAATAGCTCCCAACTGCGTCTACAATAAAATACAAACCCCTCAGCCTGCCATTTAGAGTGCTTGCCAATCCAGCTCCAGTCTACCCTGCCCAGGCTTACTGGATATCACTCCCCTTTCCTCCTTCTACATTCCAGCCAAGCTGTCTTCTCCACATTCCCAGCATTCCATTTCTCCTCTCTGTGCCTCTGCATGGGCTCTCTGTCCTCTCAGCCTGTAGTGTACTCACTTCTACCCTTTAAAATCTCTAGCTTCCTTCAAGGCTCAGCTCAAGAGCTACTTCTTACACAAAGCCTTTCCATTTTGACCTGGATTAAAAATAAGCCTCAAAGGAAATGATTTCTTTTTTAATTCAATAAATATTTATTAAACACTTACATAGTTCTAAGAGGTGGGAGACTACACTGCAAGTATGGGGGAAGAGAAGGAAGGAGATAGAAGGCTGAGTTTGGGGAAGAACATGCAGCCAAGAGTGACCTTTCCCTCCTTTGAGCCTGAACAGCTTCCAGGTATCAAGTAACATACATTTCCATAAGGCTTCTATGTGGGGCTCAAGGTAAGAAAGGAGCAAACAATGCCTCTGAGGGCTCCCTTCAACTCACCAGTCAGGATACTCCGAGTCAGGCTTCAGGGCCACCTCAGAGCCCTGTTTGTAGATGTTAACTCCCATGGCATGAGTAGTAAGCAGGACTGGGTCCTTGCACACATCTGGGTCCTTCAGGGCCTCTGCAGGTAAAGCTTTGCCTTTGCCTCCTTTCACGACTGTGAAGAAAATGACAGCTCAGCTCAGCACTGTGTAAGAATATCCCAGGGCAGAAGCTGAGAAGCTATGGGCCAGGCTCTGTGCTAAGTGCCGCAAAGGTTAGAAAGGTTAGTCATCCCCTACCTCCAGTATTCATTCACTCAGCAAGCATGAGGTGGATGAAAACAATAGCAAACATTTATATAGTAGTGCTCATTATGTGCTGGGTAGTATGCAAAGAGTTTTACAATAATTATTTCACTCACTCTTCACAACAACCATTGCAGGTAGGTGCTATTACTACACAGGCGAGAAAACTGAGGCAAACCAAGTTTCAATTGATTTGCCCAGCATCACACAGCAAGGAACATCTAAAGCTGGAACTACCCTCAGATCTCCCTGACCTCAGGTCTGGCACTCTATATACACCACCTACTTGTCCTGGTGTGACTCACTAGCCTTTTCTGCCAATTTGGGACCACATGATCTCTAAAGCCATTTCAAGTTCTATTTAACAGGGTTCCTTCCAGTTCAGATATTCTGTATTTAGATATTACATTAATATAGGCCCCTTGCAGCTATGACATTGGGCAGTTAAGTGGAAAAGTGGATGGAGCAAACTGGTTCTGAAGTCAGGAGAACCTAAGTTCAAATCTGACCTCAGATACTTAGTAGCTGTATGACCCTGGACAAGTCACTGAACTGTCTCAGTTTCCTCATCTGTAACATGAGTTGGAGAAGGAAATGGCACAGCACTCCAGTATCTCTGCCAAGAAAATTCCAAGTGGGGTCAGGAAGAGTAGGACACAATGGAGACAAGTCAACAACAGCTCTGACATGATGGTTCAATGAAGTCTGGACTGAGTATCTCCTCTTAGTTTACAGTGGCACAAAGAACAAGGGATGTGGGAACTGGAACATCTAAGTCTGAATCCCAGCTCTTTTACTTACTAGCGGTGTGACCCTGGGTGGGTCATTTCACTTTTTCTGAAATTAGCTTTTTTTGTAAAATAAGATCATTGGCCTAAAAGTTCTTTTTAGGGTTTAAAATCCTTCTCAAAGTCTGGGTACCCACGAGGTACGAAGAGCAGTTACAGAAATGGAAGCTTTCTTGTTTTCTTTCTTATCTCCTTCTCTGTAACACCTCCCCTCCCCCCATAGTTGGCTTGCGGATTGAGGGGAAGGAACAAGCATTTATGAAGCACCTACCGTATGCCAGGCACTGTGCTAAGTGCCTCACAAAGATTATCTCAAATGATCCATTAGTAAATCTTTGGGCCGGATGCCCTCCCCACCCAAAACCTCGGAGGCGCAAAGGCGAGAAAGGGGCGTGGTCGAATACCACCTAAGGCGGGGCCTTCTCAGAGCCCAGTCTCGCCCTCATTCTCTTTCCCCTCCCAGGCCCACAATCAACGCCTGCGCACTGCGTTGAGCTCGGCGACCCAGGCCCACAATCAGCGCCTGCGCACTGCGTTGAGCTCGGTGACCCAGGCCTTCAAGCGGCGCCTGCGCATTGAGCAAACAGATCCGGCATCCTCGAGGTGCCCGGGTCCCACGGCCCGGTGCAAAGATGAAGCTGGCCTCTGCCAACTTACCCGGCTTCTTAGCATACCCCCGAAAAGAGAGGCTACAAGAGGCGAGGGGACCCTGTAGCGAGGATCCCCACAAGCTCCTCCAGCCCCGGGGAACTCCAAAGACAAACCGCGCAGCCATAATTTCCCCGGGTCGCGGGAACTATTTCGTCATCAGGAAGTGCCCAGCTGAGGTGGCCGTACGGCATGTTGGGAAACATAGTCCCTGCCAAGATGCTTTAGTAGTTCCCAGGTTACAGAGCTGGGAGGGGCCTCAGGTCCACGTAGTCCAACCTCTAATTAAAAAAAAAAATTAAATGGTGAATCGGAGAAGAATGTTCTGTAGCTCGCGAGTAAAATTCACATTCCTCCGTTTGACATTCCGGGCCTGCCAGAGTCTGGTATCTTACACCACCTTCCCAGCTTTATTATTTTTTTCCCTTCTGCCAATGTCCAAAGAAATTGATCTATTCTAAATAATAGTCTCCAGTTCTCCGTATTTTTATTCATTTTATGCCTTCTGCCTAGAATGCGTTCCGTCTCTCCTTGCCTCTTGATCATAGGGTTTAGAACCAGATCTCTTACTTTATAGATCCGAAAAATGAGACCCTGGAGCTCAAGTGACTGCTGAAGTTTTTCATATCCTTTAATTAAGCCCGAATTAGGTAGAACCTCTTTCCGGAAATTTTCCTAGTGAAGGATCGACCTTTCAAGTACTTTGTTACGTCCCGCCAACGTCACATGAAGGAAAAGTCTTTATTAAGCAGTTATAAGTCAAGTACTTTTCTACTATTGTTATCCAGCAGAGGGCCCGCCTGTGAAAGTCAGGATCTCGAGATTAAGTCCTGTCTCTGACTGAAGTAGTATGCGACTATGGGAAATTCCCTTAGGTTCTCAGTGCCCTGGAAAGCCTCTGAATTTATGAAAAGGAGGATCTGGTGATCTGATGGATTGTTTCTACCCCTAGAGCTCCCTACACCCAGCGAAATAAAAATTAGTCTGTTCTTGCCTCTCCTCCCCACTCCCCAAGATATCTGTGTATGGTGACAGCTAGGTGACGGTGAATGGAACCCTTGACCTCAGTTCAAATTCAGCTTCAGACACTTACTAAGCTGTGTAATCTTGAGGAAGCCACTTATCCCTCTTCCTCAGTTCCCTTATTTGTAAAAATTTGTGCACACTGCCCAAAGGGAATGTAAATCTCAATTTCTGAAATTTTTTTTTAACCCCACATCACTCTTTCTCTCACAGATTGGCCAACAAAGTCCCAGGTCAAGCCCTACTTGGTATGGTTTGGAACCTGATGAGTCACAGTGAATATAAATAGTAATTGTTCCTCTTTTGGCCAGAAACCCTGAGGGTCTTCCCCTCTCAATTTTGGATTAAATGGACTATCACTTGGCTCACTTCTAAAACAGCCCTAATCACTGAATAGACATTACCTCAGTGGATGTGAGACCTGGGAAAGACTTTAAAAAAAGGTCAAGGTATCCCACTGGATCCTGGGTCATCTCCAGGTGTCCTGATCTATATATGGCCACTAGATCTAAATGACTCCAGAGGAGAAAGTGAGGCTGGTGACTGTACCGTCCTCCCTCACTTAAATCCAATTCACTTGCACGTCATGGCATCAACTCCGTGATGTCATGGTCCTCTTCAGGAAAGAAAGACAAACAGCTGCAGCTTCTGAGGTTGTTCTTAGAATCGTGAGAAAATAATTGTAAATTCCTTTGCAAATCTTAAAAGTACTGTATAAATGGTAATTATTAGCTATTGAAGAATAAAAACGTGAAGATGTGGCACGGAATTGAGGCAATTCAAATCTGACATTTGAACAAACTGTTGACAGTAGAAAAATGGTTTCATTCCATGAAAAGCAGTTTTTGTCTTTTGTCCCAAGTTTCAATGGCCCTCCTTCTGATGAATGACTATAATACAAAATAAGGTACTAACAGATCGGTGTTTAATAAAGTTCCAAAACATAAGGTGTTTGAATTAGGAATCAGCGTACCTGGGTCCCAGTGCCATCTCGACAACTATATTGCAGTAGGGCTTGGGGTAGTGTGGGGGAAAGAACGCTGATTTTAAGAGGGAAGAACTATTGTCCTGTATCTGATAGCAATAGTAAATATTTTTTTCAAAAAGTTACCCCTATTTTCGAAACACCGAAAGTGAGCCATACCTAACCTTTGTTTTGCGAGTGCTACAAAGTTACCAAGAGGCACTCTGAAATTCAGTTTCCTATCTGCAAAATGCGCAGGAAATGAACACAATAATATCCAGTATTACTATGCCATAGTCCTCAGTCTGGAGACTCAAGCAAGGTGAGTGATGTTAAGTAAGGCGCTTTGCCGGGCTCAAAGCACAATATAAAGTCGAACGGCTATCATCCTCGCCCTGATTTTGTTCCACTCATTTCCCCTGGAGAGCCCCACCTGGACTTGCCTCCCTGTCTTCTCAGGAACTACATTTCCCAGCAAGCTCCTGGGGTGGCGCCGGCGCAGTATGGTGTGGGGAACCTGGCCTGGCCCGGGCTGGGCTGGGATCGGTGGCGGTGGCGGCCTCTGCGGTAACCCAGAGTCGGGGCCGGCGGGGCGCACTGGTCCGGGACCAGAGCCGGAGCCTCCCCGGAATTCCGAGCTCTCAGGAACGTGCCGCTGCATGGCAGTAATTGTGGGGCCAGAATGTGGTCCGGTCTGGCCTGGCACCCTGATCAGGTTTGGGAAATTGGGGCAGGGGTATCAGGGAAAGGAGGGGGGCAGTGGAGGGGGTTGGGCTTGTGGCAGCAGGTGGGAGCCTGTGGGGGAAGGGCCCTGGGAAAATATAAGGGGAAAGGTGGCGTGGGGGTGGCGTGGAAGGATTGACTTTAGTTCTCTCCTTTGATACTTAGTATCTGTTTGAAACCACTCAGTCTCAGTTTCCTCATCTGTAAAATCGGGGCAGCTGGATAAAGAGTGCCATCCCTGGAGTCAGGGAGATCTGAGTTCACATTGGGTCGCAGACACTTCCTGGTTGTGTGACCAGAGGCAAGCCTCTTAACCCTATTTGTCTCAGTTTCCTCTCTGCTGCAAAAAACTCAAATGGGGACCTGAAGAATCAGATAGAACTGTCCTACAACAAAAGAGGGATAATGATATACTATGTATCTATCACCTGCTTCCTGGAGTGGTTATAAAACTCAACTGAGATGACTTTTCCAAACCTAAAGAATTAGAGGAATGCCAGTTACTATTACCTAACTAGGCATTTCTGTTGTGCTTTAAAGTTTACAAAGCACTTTATAAATGTTATTTCGCTGGATCTTCACAACAGCCCTGGGAGGTAGGTGCTATTATTAATTTCCTTTCAGAGATGCAGTAATTTGCCCACTGTCATAACAACTAAGTTGTCTCAGGCTGGATTTGAACTCCTGACTTCAAGTCCAGTATTCCATCCGCTGCACTGTCTAGCTGCCTCATTATTTCTTCTGTTATTTGCTATTACTTCTATTATTAATGCAGCCTTCTTATTTTACAGATGGGTCAACTGAGGCCCAGAGACTTAACTTTTGCAGGGTCACAGAGCCCAGAACTCAACTCACCCCGTTCCTTAAAGATACTAGTGTGAGAACATGGACTCTGATGTGTGTTCCTCAGAGCCTCCAGCCATGGACCTGGAGGAGTCAGAGGCCTCTGTTCTCCTTTCTTCTTTTGGTTCTTCACCTTCAGTTGCTACTCCCTCAGAACCTACTTGCCCTTGGGACCCAGCAGTCCCTGAGGCAGCTTCAGTCAATGATTTTGAAGGGACAGGGCCCAAGGGTTTGGGGAGTCTAAACCTGATGGACCTAGATGAAGACCCTAGTGGACAGGAACTTCAGGACCTGGTGGACCAGTTCCAGGCCCTGCCTTCAGACTTGCCAGCAGCACCTTCCCAGGATGGACACCCCTGTCCCCTCCACATCGCCACTGGCCGTGGCTTGGCAACTCCCGAAGCCCCAGAAAATCATGGACTTTTGTCATCTGAAGCCAGGCATGAAGACCTGCTCAATCTCCTGTGCAGTGAGAGTGGAGCACTTGTGACCCAAATAGAGCCCCCAGAACCCAAAGATCCCCAAGACCCCGTCCCCTGCCTTCTCCAGCCCCCAAAGGACTGCGCTGAGAGGACAGAGGAGAGGTCTGTGGATGGAGAGTGTAGTTCTAGTAGCTCCCCAGAGCCCTGGCTGGGACCTACCCCTCTGACCCATTCTGAGGAGCTGTCCCCTGATGCTGGCACCACCCAGGTAAATAGGATTTTCCCTTCTCTCTCAGAAAAACCTAGGAGCCAAACCAGGAGAACTTGTTAAGCTACCTTCTTTTTCATGTTTCCTTCCAGACCCCTGAAGCCTTAGCATCCTATCCCACCTTCCAAGAAGGTGAGTGTCTTTTTCCTTCTCCATTTTGCCAATTTGGGATCTGAGGGGGGTGTCACAGGGGAAGATGAAGGGCTGCTTCTGCTTCTGAGATGGTCAACCTAGGAGTAGGTACTCTGGAGACCTGCAGGGGAATGGGGAGTTCTAGACTGGGAGGTCTAGACAACTCAAAACAAACTTTAGTGAGGCTATCTGTGTTCCCAGAACTCATCACAGTTCTCTAATTGAGAATTGCAAGCTACTTTGGACTTCTTGAGTAACAAATAGGTTGGACTATTCTCTGGCATCTGGAGTCATAGGTGATATAGGTTGTACTTACAGACTTTGGAGGGGTTGGACGACAGAGAACTAAAATTGAGGGCTACAAGGACTTGCCTACTTGACTCTTTTTCCTGCCTTTCCTGTTATTGTCCTAGTGGCAGGACCCTGTGACCCAGAAGACCTGCTGGATGGAGTCATTTTTGGAGCCAAGTATTTGGGGTCCACTCAGCTCGTTTCAGAGCGAAACCCATCGCCGAGTGCCCGCATGGCCCAGGCCCAAGAGGCTGTAGACCGCATCAAGGTAAGGCTAGGATGAATGGGAAAGGAGAGAGCAGGAGGAGGCGAATGTGATAGGGTGAGTTTGTCACCATTTCCTTTTGCCCTTGGGGACAAAGGTTTGTAGATAAGGGATGGTCCTGGAACTGGAGCTTAGCCTTAACCTCCACCTGGATATCTGGCTCCCATGCCTTGAGATTGTACACACCTTTGAGGAAGATCATGGAGGGAGTCTGGGCCCTTATTCCATTAGGACTCAGCCCCTGAATTGAGTCAATAGGGCAGGTGTCACCTAGTGAGTCACTTGGTTTTATTTCTCTCTATTACTGCCTGATGAGAGTGGAGTTACCCTGTCCCAAGTGACATTTTCTTTCCCTTCTCCCCACCTTCTATAGATGAGGAACCTGAGTCTTAGAGAGGTTAAATGTCTTGCCTAAAGTCAAACAGGTAATAAATGGGAGTGCTAGGATTCCAGTAATGCAGATCCCATGTTCTTTTCCCTCAACCTCTAATTTGGTTTATGTCAGAGCCCTGGGACATCTGGGGCCCATTGAGAGAGTAGAGGATTGGGCTGTGGCTGCCTGGCTCCTAAGAAGAAAGGAGGAAGGCTGGGATGAAGGAGGGCTTGGTCAGGCCCAGCCTGCCCCAGGAGCTTCAAGTTCTTTTCAGGTGTGTGGCCCTCACTGCTGTCCTTATCTGCAGGCTCCTGAAGGAGAGACCCAACCCATGACTGAGGTTGACCTCTTCATCTCCACAAAGAGGATCAAGGTCTTGACAGCTGACTCCCAGGTACTGGCACAGGAGCATCAGGAGGGAGAAATGGTGGGGACAAGGAGCATGATGCATTGGGGGCTGATGGACTGAGTGAGGGAGACTGGGGCATCCGGTTATGGATGGCTTCCAGATGCTAGGTAGAGAAGCTTGGGCTAAAGTCTGGCAAGTCACTTAAATCCTCTGGGTCACTTTCTGATGAGAGTGGAGTTACCCTGTCCACACTCCGATCCTCTCCACACCTCCCAACCTTCCCCCATTCTGTAGATGAGGAACCTGAGGCTTAGGGAGGTTAAATGTCTTGCCTAAAGTCAAACAGGTAATAAGTGGAAGTGCTGGGACTCCAGTAATGCAGAGCTAGTTCTCTTTTCCCTCTGCCTCTAATTAGGTTTATATCAGAGGAAGCTGGACTGGGAGGCCCCCTGAGGTCCCTCCCAGTTCTAACTCTTTGAACATGTCTTTGAACATGTGGCTCTATGGGCAATGTAGTACCATTGTAGTTTCTTGAACAGGGAGTGATTGAAAATGATGGGCTGGGCTGGGCTGCATATCAAAGGAAGAAATGGGAAAAGAGGTCATCATGACTTATTCCCATAGCAGTTGAAAGTCTGCAAAATCCTTTCCTTGTAACAGCCTTGCATGGTCAGGAGTACCCATGTTATCCTGTTCTTTTAGACTGAGGTGATTAGCAGTGGATACAACCCTGGGCTTAGTCAGGAAGGTCTGAATTCAAATCTAGCCTCAAACACTTACTGGCCTTGTGGCTCTAGGCAAGTCATTTAACCTCTGTCTGCCTCAGTTTCCTCACCTGTAAAATGAGTTAACAATAGCACCTACCTCCAGGGTTGTGTTAGGAGGGCCCAAAAAGATAATGCATAATGATATAGAAATGCACTGATCGTTAGTGAAGAAAGTAACATAAAATGATACATAAATGCTAGCTGTGATTGTTATTAGAAGATGAGGAAACTGTGGCTCAGAGAATAAATGACAGAGGTGAAGGAACTTGACCCACGGTCCTATAGCTATCCAGTGTCTGAGTCAGGAATTGAATCTCGGACTTCTGAAGGAGGGTGTGTTCTGGCCTGGCCTGCTCAGGAACCGAGTTCTCTCCCTCCTGTCTGGACTTCCCAGTAAGTACACCTTGCTGCTCTCAGGCCACCCTGCTCTGAATTCCTTCTCTCTGACATTTGTGTCCACCAGGAGGCTATGATGGATCACTCCCTGCAGACCATCTCCTACATTGCTGACATTGGCAGTGTGGTGGTACTGATGGCCCGAAGGCGTCTAACGAGGCAGCCTGGCTCACAGGAGCGACGTCTCTACAAGATGATCTGCCATGTCTTCCACTCAGCAGATGTGAGCTGCCTGGTGGTGGAAGGCAGAGATGGGCGCTAGGCTTTTCTGAAGGTTTCACAGGGTCAGCATGGGACTCAGCAGGGACGTTGAAGGGCATCTGGCTCTGGCTGTGCCCCATTTACTTTTCTCAAAGCCCTGGGCCAGGCCCTTGGCCCCAGTGGGGAGTCCACCTTGGAGGAGGGATGATTCCAAGGATGCATGGACAAGTTAGTCTGCCCAGTGGTTGGGAAATGCCCAGGGATGGAAGCTTAAGGAGAGGGGTAGGCTCTTAGTGCTATCTATGCCCCCCAGGCCCAGCTGATTGCCCAGGCCATTGGACAGGCTTTTGGTGTGGCCTATGGTCAGTTCCTTCGGGCCAGTGGCATTGATCCTAGTCAGTTGAGTGCCCAAGAAGACTGTGGGAGGCTGAACGAGGGGGACCTGCACAATGGAGACCTAGCCCACTTCTCAAATCAGGAGAACTGCAGAGATGTAAGTGAAAGTGAAACCTTTTCCTTCCCAGACAAGTTGTCCTTCCCCCAGTCCCTTTCCTCCACAGTACTCTCTCCCAAGATTTCCCCCTCCTTTTTTTTTTGTTTTCCTAACTTCTACACCGAGGTCCTTGGACCTCCTGAGTCCCCTCTGACCTATTACTGCTCCTGACTTCATCTTCCTTGACCTTTAAACCCCTCAGTACATCATGCTCATCTCAGGTCATCTTGAAAAAGCAGTGAGTTGCCCCTACCCTTCTGGGCATTCTGTTGTTTTGTCTGTGGAGTAAGGACAAGAGGAGGGTGCGGACGGGATGATCTCAAAGGCCCTGCTCAGCTCAAGCAGTGCATGATTTAGGATCTGAGCTTCTCAGGTCTGACAGTTTATGTTCCAGAACCTAAGGTTACATTCATCCTAAAGTTCTGATGAGTTTTAAAATAACAGTAGCTGTCATTTATATAGAACTTTAGTGCTGTATAAATTACAAAAATGTGTTCTATTATCTCATTCCATCCCCCACTGTCTTAAGTCTTAATATCCCCATTTTACAGATGAGGAAACTGAAACAACTTACCCATGTTTAGACAGCTAGTAATGGGCAAAGTTGGGATTCACACCAGGATCTTATAAGACTAAATCCAGTGCTCCATCCAGTGCTAAATCCAGTAGCTGCTTCTAGAAAGCCATTTCATTTCCGTCCCCCCTCCCTACTTCCCCATAAGGGAGCATTGTATGTTGGTAAGAGCCCTGGATTTGGAGGCAGAGGATATGTTTTCAAATCTGGACTCTGCTACTTGACCACCTGTATGATCTGGGACATGCTCATTAACTGCTTTGATCCTGGATTTATGTGGCTGTAAAATGAGGAGGTTGGACTAGGCATTTAAGGTCTCTTTTAGCTCTAAATCTGATCTATAGCATTATTGTAGTAGAAGTATTTGAGAAAGTGATTGTCTTAGGTCATAAAAGATTAAATGCAGAAGGAAAGGCTTTCTCTTCTCTCCTAAGCTCATTCATTCTCCTGTCCTTCCTGGTCTCTAATCCCATCTGTTCCCCATTGAGGAGGAAGGGATGTATGGCTCTGTGCCCAACACCTTCTCTTCCCTCCTGACAGGTATGTATTGAGAAACAGCGGGGAGAATGCCTGGGTGTGGCCCTGGTAGAATCTGGCTGGGGTTCCCTGCTGCCCACCGCTGTCATTGCCAATCTGCTGCATGGTGGTCCAGCTGAGCGCTCTGGACTGTTGAGTATTGGGGATCGGCTCACTGCAGTCAATGGTACCAGCCTGGTGGGACTGCCCCTGGCCTCATGCCAGGCCATAGTCCGAGTAAGTGCGCTTTAGGGGGACTGCTCTAGATTCTAAAACAAGTGTAGCGGATAGAAGTTGATTCCTGAGCCCATGTCCCATTGGGCTGAAGGCTGGGAAAGATCTTTGAAGTTATTTAGACCAACTCCTCCATTTTTCAGATGGGTAAAGCCCCAAGAGAGGAGGTAACTAACCCAACATCACATGGTAAAGCTAAGATTAGAAACCAGGTCTCTTAGTATCTAGTTATCTTCTGCTTTTCTGAACCTGGTCCCTGCCCCTCTCCTCAATAGGAATTAAAGTCTCAGACTTCAGTAACACTGAGTATTGTGCACTGTCCACCTGTCACCACGGCCATCATCCGCCGACCTCATGCGCGAGAGCAGCTGGGCTTCTGTGTGGAAAATGGCATTGTGAGTTCAGGGGCTAAGGGCTGGGATTGCTTGTACCATAAGGAGGTGGGTGTTTGAGAAGGGTCCTGGGAGGCTCACTGTCTTCCGGAAAGAAACAAGTGAATAGGTGGGAGTCAGTGAAGGTTTTTGATCTCTGTGTCCTGGGAGTGTGCAGGTATTCAGTGGAGGATTGGCCCTCTCCTCTGGGACCTTAGAGGATCTAAGAATGCTAGCTGGGAAGGGATCTGGATCTTCTCCATAAGAGCCATGTTGTGGTTTCATCCCTTAGATCTGCAGCTTGATGCGTGGAGGTATCGCAGAGCGTGGGGGCATTCGAGTTGGACACCGAATCATCGAGATCAATGGGCAGAGTGTGGTGGCCACACCCCATGATAGGATCATTCAGCTGCTTACTGAGGCCCACAATGAGGTAGGCACCTCTCTCTCAATGCTCCCCATTTCTCCCCCTGGGCTTCTGATGGGGGCTGGATGGGATGAGCTTTTCTTTATTGTTATGCACGCCAGAACATTGAGCCTCCAGCATCCTCTCTCTTATCAGGTCCATATTAAGATGATGCCAGCCTCCACCTACCGCCTCCTCACTGGCCAGGAGCAGCCCATCTATCTGTGACCTGGGAGGGGGGCCCAGCTTGGCCCCCCCCAGAATGATTCCTCTGGCATCCATACTTTCAGACTCAGGGGAAGAAGTGATCCTCAAACTTTGCCTCTACTGGGAATCATCATGGCCAAGACTTCCTCTCCCTTGGGCTTTGTTCACTGTTGTTGCCTTATGCTTGTGTGTGCCACTTTGGGCCTCAGATCATTGGGGCTGGAGATGCTACAATCCTGGGCACCAGGGACCTCGCCCAATCTATCCTGGGCTCAGTTTGCCTACCTCCTTCTACCCACCCACCAAAGAGATATGCCCCCTTTCTGAAGAGGGTGGGGGAGGGGCCACAGAAACAGCTGTAACCCACAGGGTATTTTTTTAACCCATCATTTTAGCTGGTAAAGATTAAACTACGTAGCAAAAAGAGACAGTGCAGTAGTGGACAAGGCCTTGGGTTACAGTAAGGCTGTGAGTTCCATGTCATGTTGGGGCCTCTGGAACTTTCATTCTTCCTGCTCCACCTCTTGATCTAGTCCTGGCTTAGATGGATTGGGAGCAAGGAGGGGGCAGTTCCCTGACACTTCCACAAGTGTGGAGTAGGGTTTAAACTTTTATACACTTAGAGGGGTTTTAAGATCCTTTCATTTAACTCTTCCATAAATAATTTCAAGATTATACCCAGTGTATATACATATACTGGGCATTTGAACCCCATCATATAGGGATTGCAGCATACAGATCATTCTGTGACACCTTCCTCCGTTCCCACAAACTTTGAGAGTCTGGTGAAGCCAATGGGCTCCTTCTCAGAATCATGAACATAGACAAAAGACATAGGGCTACAAAGGAAATCAATTCTATTGAAGTACAGTTATTCAAGTATTTTTAAAAAAAAAAGGTTCACAGGTACCTAGGTTCCTTTAAAAACTCTTGTTCTAAGCTAACAACCCAGACGGTTAAGTCCAGACCCTGACACAAGGTGAATGACCCATAAGTTTCCCCACCCATAAAGCTAAGATTTTCACTCGATGTCTGTAGTCTGATCCAGATATCTTGGATTCTGGGTCCTGAGCACAGGAGCACGTTGTTCTACTGGGATAGCTGGGGGTAAGGGCTATACTGGAGGGGCCCATGGGGATGTTTTGTGTCATTGACAGCCAAGCCCAGAGATGGGGTTGCAGAGGATAGAATAGGATGAACTGTCTTCTTTCCCTGGCCCAAGTGTGGGGGAAGGGGCAATAATAAAAATCCAACTTCCTTTATTAGGAATAGGCAGGTCTGGAAATGGCCTTTCCCAATGAGGAGGTAGAAGGCAGAATGAGTCTCCTTCCTTGAGGCTGCTGGAGTAAGGCAGGTAGGTGGATTCCCTGAGGTAACCTTGGTGTTGGACTGGTCAACAGCCCCCATGGTCACAGGTCAGTGGCAGGGCCCCAGTCATAGCCATCATCCTCATCTGATTCGTAGTTCCTGGCTCGGGTGAACTTTTTTCTCAAGGCTTCTCGCTCATAGGTTCTGGGGAGGGTAAGAAATATCCTAGTGATTATGTGACTATAGACAACCCCTCTTTGGTTCTAATATTTCTAAGCTATAGGATTCTAAAGGTGAAGCTGTTTGGAAATTCCCATTTCTCCTGGAGAGAAGGCCTGCATACTAGTGGGGAGACCAGTATGATCTATAGGATTCTAAAGGTGAAGCTGTTTGGAAATTCCCATTTCTCCTGGAGAGAAGGCC